>JARHVA010005939.1:925000-935000 GCA_037957365.1 Torreya grandis | reverse complement strand
GAATCACTAGCCCGTAGAAAAGAAATGATACAAGCTATGGTCTCATGGGCTAATGTTCAAATTTTTGGTCTCAAAAAAGATCCGGTTAATGTTACTCAGCAAATTGCTAATGGTTTCATTGGCAATATTAAGGAATGGTGGGATGCTTGTGGTCAAGCATTTCAAGATAATATTGTTAGAGATAATGAGCCAGTTATTGATTTGTGTAATGCTCTCTATTCAGAATTTGTAGGAATTATGGATAATGAAAAAGCTGCTAATAGATCTAAGTTTCTTAAAGCATAGCTATGTGACATGACTCAATTAGATGAGTACATGTGTTACATGGAAAATCTATTTTATAACTCTGGTGAGATTTTCAACCCTACTTACAAGATAAGGTATATAGAATCCTTTCTAGAATATTTTTCTACCAAATATAAGGAAGCAATGGGTGATGAGTTATCTACAATGTCATTTGGAAAAATAAATCAGAATATTAAAGCTGTAAATGAAAAATTGTGCTTAGAAAGGAAAGCTCATAAAGAGACAATGAAATTTCATAAGCAGTTAGGTGTGAAATTTTGTAATCCTCTTGATGATTATTTTGGATGTACTGATATCAATCAATATAGGAAATTCAGAATCAAAAAAGAAAAAAATTTCTTGTACGTGTTCAATGCCAAAAGATCAATTTTCTTGGAAACCTAAAAGTAAGTTTCAGAAGAAGAAGTTCTTTTCTAAGAAGCTTTTCAGAAAAAGGAAACATGGGTTTTCTAAAGTCCCTGTTAAATGTTTTCTTTGTCAAGGTAACCATTATGCCAATAAATGTCCCAATAAGGAAAAGCATTCTAAGAAAGTAAATTTTCTTCAGCAATATAATCTGCATGAAGATGATTATGTGTTATTATCTGATGATGATCAGTAGTATTCTTCTGATATTCTCTGGAATGAATCTTTAGATTCAGAATTTGAAGATGAGAAAATCAATATGAATTATCATGATGTTAATTATAGTACTGATTCTTCAGAATATGATTCAGATATTGGTTTTTAGATTCATATGGTCAAAGCTTGTTTTTTTTATAGTCTCAGTTTGTCACAACAAATTTCATATTTAAAGCAAAAATATGATAATACTCCTATCTATATGATTTTGAGAGAATTTTTGCAGCAACAGATTGTTAATACTGAACATCAGTATGTGATGCATATTTCTCAGCAATAGAAACAAAAAGAATAATTACATAATTAGTTTTCACAAAAACTGATAGTCTAGTCCTCTGATATTCAAGCTACTTATCAGCCTAAAATGCATGCCAGAAATGTTTGGCACTCTCAGCGTATTCTTCAGCTCCAACAACTCCTCAAGGAAGAAGCTAATGCTGAGGTAGATGAATAACTCTTTAAACAAGAGTTACCTCAGGTAACAGATCGTTACTCTTCTCTCAGGGGGGTGAACCCTCACAGTTTTCTCAAATTTCTTCATCTGCTCAAGATCTGGATATGGATAATAGTATTCATCAAGTATCAGTCCATACTACTAATAATTTGGTATGTGAACTCACTATAAAATGGAGTAGGTCTAAATCATACAATTTGGATGTGTTAATTGATACTGGAGCAGAAATATCTCTTGCCCATTATAATTCCACCCCTATAGATATGTGGAACTATGATTTCCATAGATTAACATTCAACACCAGAACAATAGTCTCAGAATTGTCTGCTTATGTGCCTATTGTGTTAGGAGATTCTATGTATCAGTTTAAGGTGGTTCAGCATGAAATCCCAATGTTTGATATGATGATTGGTTCTGATAATCTAACAAGTTTCTATCCTATCATCATTCAGCCTCATGAAATCATCTTAGCACAAAAATATTCTTTGTATAAGAAAGGCAGATATGAATATAGAATTCCACTCAGAGAAAAAGGTAAAAAGGTGATTGATAATTCCTGGATTCATAGAAAGATAAATCTTTATCAGGATGATATTAATGTAGTAATTTCCAAGATAGTTACTAACTATTGTTTTGATAATCCACTTGCATTTTAGCATAGGTAGAAGCAAGAATGTTCTCTTGAATTGAAGATGGTTACAGACAAGAATGGTAGACAAGTTGAGCCTAAATTTAAAGCTTATCATTCAGGTATGTCTCCTTCTTTAAGAGATGAATGTTTACAGGAAATTACACAGTTAAAAGAACAAGGACTAATTAGAGATTATACTAGTCCATGGGGTTGTGAAGCCTTTTATGTCAATAAAAGGTTTGAACAGGTCAGAGGAAAGAAAAGATTGGTGATAAATTATATTCCTTTAAATAAATATGTTGTTTCAGTTCAACACCCAATTCCATCTAAAGATGAAATATTGCAAAGAATTAGTGGCAGCAAAGTTTACAACAAATTTGATCTTAAGTCTAAATTCTGGCAAATTCAGGTTGCTAAAAAAGACATGTATAAAACAACCTTCATTACTCCATTTGGACAATACGAATGGAATGTTTTACCATTCGGCCTGAAGACAACCCCCAGCATATTTTAGCAAATGATGAATAAGATATTTGCTACATATTCAAGTTTTGTTATTGTCTATATAGATGATATTTTAGTGTTTAGCAGATCTCCTAAGGAACACTTGGAACATCTAGAGCAATTCTATAAAATTGTGTTTGATAATGTCTTAGTACTCTCAGCCAAGAAAATGGTAGTATTTAAAGATGAAATAGATTTTCTTGGTATTACCATTAGATCAGGTGAAGTAACAGTTCAGGAGCATGTTCTTAAAGCTATTAGTAATTTTCCTGATGTTTTAACAGATAAAAAGATGTTACAAAGATTTTTGGGTTGTGTTAATTATGTTGCTAGTTATTATTATCAGCTTGCTCAAGACAGGATGATGTTAAATAAAAGGCTGTCAAAAAATGCCCCAGAATGGTCACCTACAATGACTGAAGCAATCTAGTGAATCAAAGAAAGATGTCAGAACTTGCCTCCATTAACTCTACCAGGTAATGGTTTGAAAATTATAGAGACAAATGCCTCTGATTTATATTAGGGAGTAGTTTTAAAAGAAAAATGGGTAGATGGATCAGAAAGGCCATGTAGATATGCGTCTAGAACCTTCAAATAGGCTCAAAAAAATTACCATTCTACACAAAGAAATACTTGCTGTTATTAAATAAATTCAGTCTTTCATGTTCTTTGTGCAATCAAAAAGGTATGTAGTAAGGTCAGATTTGAAGAATTTCATAAGTATCTTATAGGCTACAGATAATTTGAAAAAGGATCTATCAGTAGACTTGTTAGATGGAATACATATTTATCTGATTTTGATTTTTCAATAGAACATATTTCTGGTAAGCATAATTCTCTTGCAAATTTCATGACCAGAGAATTTCATTCTAAATCAGATAAGAATATTATGATTGTGATTCAATAAGTTCATGATGAGTTTCATAGTCATTTATGGAGAAGTGTCCCATCAGTTTCTAATCAGCTTAGAAATGAGGTTGCCTTGCTAAAATCAAAATCCTATGAAGCAGCAAATCTTCTCAATGAAAGAAATTTGGGTTGGACTTCATATTTTATAGACCCAGATGGATCTAGTACCTATTATGTCATCATGCTCTATTGAGAAGCTTATAACAGTGACTATTCAGGTATTCATAATCCTTTCATGCAGTTGATTAGAAGGCAAGGAATAGAGTTTTTATTGAATTGGTTTACATTTTGGCCTAATTATAATCTAGGTGGTGAAAATTTTTGGGAATTTGGAGAAATACCAAATTACTTATTTGAATTTTTGGATTATATTTTACCAACAAAAGCTTCAGATGATCCTACTATAAGAATACCTCCTAAGATGATGAAAAATATTTTTGTTGCTCTAAGAATTCCTTTTAGAGTTAAATTTGAGCTTCATTTAGTATTTAATCAGCAAAGGAATGATCATGCTACGCATCGAGTTGCAGTTCCTTTAGGTGCACTTTGGCAAAGAGTTACAATTTCACATCAAGTTGTTTTCCTACCTACACCTCCAAGACTCATTCTTTGAATTCCTTCTACCATGTACATGGACCATACCGACATTGAAGATATGGATAGTGATAACTCTCCATATTTGCCAGCTGGAAGTTATGAGTTTGTTGATGATGACTAATCATGGGGTCTGTCTGTGATCATGATCATGGGCACGTTAACCCTCTTTTAATTATTTTGTGGACCACACCACTATCTAAAGGTGGTATGCTATCAGCTGTGTCGATAGATGTTCTAGAGTTAGGTTGGTCTTTTCTTGGTGTCAAAGCAAAGTGGGCCTAGAACTCTTTCTAATTGTTGATGCCACTGCTTTGTGATATCCATTGATCTCTTCATATCCTAGCTATAAATATGAGAGCTCAATCAAGGTATTGGCATTGGTTTTCTAGGCATTCTTATCTTGAGTCATAAATTTTTGAGTAAAGGTGTCTTGTTCCACTATCATAAAGTTCTGTCCAGAAGTCTAGTTTATTCTGTAATCCAGTCTTATTAATAAGAAAGTGCAATTTGAGTAAACTATTTTCTATGCTTGTGTTGTGCTCTGATACCATATCTAAACTTTTTGTTAATGATACCACTGTTGAAATTGAGGAATCTAATCCCAGTCCAGGATGGACTTTACCCAGCCTTAAGCCCTCAGACATTTATGATAAGCTTACACCTTTTCATCTAATTGCTAAAACTAATATTAGGATTTTTGAGAATGTCTTAAAAGTTAAAACAATTGATCAAAATAAATATTATCTACATTTGTTTGATGAAAAAACCATTACTCAGTTATGTTCATAGCAAAAATATAAGTTTATGCATATAGGAGCCATATCCATTGGAATTCATCCTCTCTTCCATCGTGGTCTGAATGTTAGTATCCTTGCTTATCTTCTTGATAATCGCCATATGTCTTTTTTTGCTTATTTACAATGTGCCCTTCGAACTGGTTTACATGATGGTCTAGTTTATACCACTATTTACTCAAATTATCCTATAGCTATTCATTAGGAAGCCAACTTCAACAAAATCTTTAAGCTTTTCTTGCAAACTGCTGGTTTACACATGATAGCTAGTTCTTGCCCTTTAGTCATCCAATATAAGGTGATGTATTAGTTGAAAAATACACTCTATCTAGCTGTTAAACATACACCTGCACTAGGCCAAAGCATGGTGAGCAGAGCTACACCAAATAGTCAAATCTTGCCTGCTAAAGTTATTTCTTGGTCTGACTTAAAGTTTCCCAAAAAATGGATTGTTGATACTGATTTTATTTCTCAACCTAGGAAATCTTTATCCATGGCTACATCTATAAAAGGCCTACCTGAAAAAAATATAATCATATTTACTTCATCCTGAGCCTCAGTCTCTGATGTTCATCCTCCATGCCAGTATAATCAAAAGATCCATGATCCCCAGATTGACTCGTATTATTGCCTTGATTGCAAAAATATCTTGAGTCGCCCTAGTCAGTCAGTTATCCACATAGTTCAAAAGAATAAAAAAGATTTAGAACTTCAGAAACTATTTGAAAGAAATCAACAATTGATTTCCTATACTCAAAAAGTTTGTATGGAAGAATCCTCTGGTCAGGATGAAGGTCATACCTGGAAAAATCCTTTTGGAGATGAGTCTTACAGTGAGAAAGGATTCCCAAAGTTGTCTGATTTCAATTAGTAATCTCCTAATGGGAAAACTAGATCTCAAATGTATTATCTAAGAACTTCTGATAAGAGTCTTGATCAATCTAGTGAGGTAAAACTTCTCAATTGGAACAATGTTGCTATGAAGTGTCTAACTACTAAAGTGTCTGCAATTCAGTCTAGTTTGGATCAAATCTCTAATATGATGAAAATCATAGAGTTGTACTAGAAGGGTGTTCCAGTTCTAAATAGTAATGAGATAACTAGACAGAATCAAGTCAATCAAAAAATAGATACTGAATCTGTAATGCTTAAGTAGCAACAATCAGAAGCCATCAAAAAGATTGATGAATTGAAAGTTGAAACTATTCCTAGACTTGATGAGATAAAAATTAAAAATGCATAAGTCATCCAAGAAAAGTCTGACTTAATTCTCATGTTTCTTCTATAGAGCAAAAGTTATAAGAAAAAGCTAGAGAAACTATTTCCAATATTGATAGTCTTTCTAAGGAAATAGTGAATTAAAATCAACAAGTTGCTTTACTGCCTGAGATACATCATAAGATCTCAGAACAATCTTCTTCTCCTATGGATATGTTTTCTTTGTTTGATGTTGCCTATAATAGACAAAGTTGGAAAAATGTGGAAAAACATTAGAAAGATGAAATGAAGAAGATAAAAAAAAATCAAAAAGTGATAGTGTTGCTGATAAGATTTTTCAAATAGGTATGGCAAAGATAGAAGTAGAAGAAAAGGAAGGAATTTTTTGAATAGGAGAATCATCTACTTCTAGACCTCCTTTAGATTCACAAATTAGAACATTAAATCTCCAGCCATTTTTCTAGAAATTTAATTGTGAATCACCAGCCCGTAGAAAAGAAATGATACAAGCTATGGTCTCATGGGCTAATGTTCAAATTTTTGGTCTCAAAAAAGATCCAGTTAATGTTACTTAGCAAATTGCTAATGGTTTCATTGGAAATATTAAGGAATGGTGGGATGCTTGTGGTCAAGCATTTCAAGATAATATTGTTAGAGATAGTGAGCCGATTATTGCTTTGTGTAATGCTCTCTATTCAAAATTTGTAGGAATTATGGATAATGAAAAAGCTGCTAATAGAGCTAAGTTTCTTAAAGCACAGCTATGTGACATGACTCGATTAGATGAGTACATGTGTTACATGGAAAATCTATTTTATAACTCTGGTGAGATTTTCAACCCTGCTTACAAGGTATATAAAATCTTTTCCAGAATATTTTTCTGCCAAATATAAGGAAGCAATGGGTGATGAGTTATCTACAATGTCATTTGGAAAAATAAATCAGAATATTAAAGTTGTAAATGAAAAATTGTGCTTAGAAAGGAAAGCCCATAAAGAGACAATGAAATTTCATAAGCAGTTAGGTGTGAAATTTTGTAATCCTCTTGATGATTATTTTGGATGTACTGATATCAATCAACATAGGAAATTCAGAAGCAAAAATAAAAAATCTTCTTATACTTGTTCAATGCCAAAAGATCAGTTTTCTTGGAAACCTAGAAGTAAGTTTCAAAAGAAGAAGTTCTTTTCTAAGAAGCTTTTCAGAAAAAGGCAACATGGGTTTTCTAAAGTCCCTGTTAAATGTTTTCTTTGTCAAGGTAACCATTATGCCAATAAATGTCCCAATAAGGAAAAGCATTCTAAGAAAGTAAATTTTCTCATCAATATAATCTGCATGAAGATGATTATGTGTTATTATTTGATGATGATCAGCAGTATTCTTTTGATATTCTCTGGAATGAATCTTCAGAGTCAGAATCTGAAGATGAGAAAATCAATATGAATTATCATGAAGTTAGTTCTAGTACTGAGTCTTTAGAATATGATTCAGATATTGGTTTTCAGATTCATATGGTCAAAGCTCATTTTTATGATAGTCTCAGTTTATCACAACAAATTTCATATTTAAAGCACAAATATGATAATACTCTTGCCTATATGATTTCTGAGAGAAAATTTTTGCAGCAGCAGATTGCTAATACTGAGCATCAGTATGTGATGCATATTTCTCAGCAACAACAACAAAAAGAACAATTGCATAATCATTTTTCACACAGATTGACAGTCCAGTCCTCTGATATTCAAGCTGCTTATCAGCCTGATATGCATGCCAAAAATGTTTGGCACTCTTAGCATATTCTTTAGCTCCAATTCTTTCTTGCTCGTGCTTAAGAGGAACTCTAATAACTCCTCAAGGAAGAAGCTGATGCTAAGGTAGATGAACAACTCTTTGAACAAGAGTTAGCTCAGGTAACAGACTGTTACTCTTCTCTCGAGGGGGGGTGAACCCTCAAAGTTTTCTCAATTTTCTTCATTTGCTCAAGATTAGATATGGATAACAATATTCATCAAGTATCAGTCCATACTACTAATAATCTGGTATGTGAACTCACTATAAAATGGAATGGGTTTAAATCATACAATTTGGATGTGTTAATTGATACTAGTGCAGAAACATCTCTTGCCCGTTATAATTCCATCCCTACATATATGTGGAAATCTGATTTCCATAGATTAACATTCAACACCAAAATAATAGTCTTAAAATTGTTTGCTTATGTGCCTATTATATTAGGAGATTATGTGTATCAGTTTAAGGTGGTTCAACATGAAATCCCAATGTTTGATATGATGATTGGTTTTGATAATCTAACAAGTTTCTATCCTATCATCATTCAGCCTCATGAAATCATCTTAGCACAGAAATATTCTTTGCATAAGAAAGGTAGATATGAATGCATAATTCCACTCAGAGAAAAAGGTAAAAAGGTGATTGATAATTCCTTGATTCATAGAAAGATAAATCTTTGTTAGGATGATATTAATGCAGTAATTTCCAAGATAGTTACTGACTGTTGTTTTGAGAATACGCTTTCATTTCAAAATAGGTAGAAGCATGAATGTTCTATTGAATTGAAGATGGTTATAGACAAGAATGGTAGACAAGTTGAGCCTAAATTTAAAGCTCATCATTCAGGTATGTCTCCTTCTTTAAGAGATGAATGTTTACAGAAAATTACACAGTTAAAAGAACAAGGACTAATTAGAGATTCTACTAGTCCATGGGGTTGTGAAGCCTTTTATGTCAATAAAAGGTATGAACAGGTCAGAGAAAAGAAAAGATTGGTGATAAATTATATTCCTTTGAATAAATATGTTGTTTCAGTTCAACACCCAATTCCATCTAAAGATGAAATATTGCAAAGAATTAGTGGCAGCAAAGTTTACAACAAATTTGATCTTAAGTCTGGATTGTGGCAAATTCAGGTTGCTGAAAAAGACAGGTATAAAACAGCCTTCATTACTCCATTTGGACAATATGAATGGAATGTTTTACCATTCAGCCTGAAGATAGCCCCTAGCATATTTCAGCAAATGATGAATAAGATATTTGCTACATATTCAAGTTTTATTATTGTCTATATAGATGATATTTTAGTGTTCAACAGATCTCCTAAGGAACACTTAGAACATCAAACACAATTCTATAAAATTGTGTTTGATAATGTCCTAGTACTCTCAGCCAAGAAAATGTTAGTATTTAAAGATGAAATAAATTTTCTTGGTATTACCATCAGATTAGGTGAAGTAACAGTTCAGGAGTATGTTCTTAAAGCTATTAGTAATTTTCTTGATGTTCGAACAGATAAAAAGATGTTACAAAGATTTTTGGGTTGTGTTAATTATGTTGCTGGTTATTATTATTAGCTTGCTCAGGATAGGGTGATGTTAAGTAAAAGGCTGTCAAAAAATGCCCCAGAATGGTCTCCTGCAATGACTGAAGCAGTCCAGCGAATCAAAGAATGATGTTAGAACTTGCCTCCATTAACTCTACTAGGTAATGGTTTGAAAATTATAGAGACAAATGCCTCTAATTTATATTGGGGAGCAATTTTGAAAGAAAAACTGGCAGATGGATCAAAAAGGCCATGTAGAATCGCGTCTGGAACCTTCAAATAGGCTCAAAAAAATTACCATTCTACACACAAAGAGATACTTGCTATTATTAAAGCAATTCAGTCTTTCATGTTCTTTGTGCGATCAGAAAGGTTTGTAGTAAGGTTAGATTTGAAGAATTTCATGAGTATCTTAAAGGCTACAGATAATTTGAAAAAAGGATCTATCATTAGACTTGTTAGACAGGCTACATATTTATCTGATTTTGATTTTTCAATAAAACATATTTTTGGTAAGCATAATTCTCTTGCAAATTTCATGACCAGAGAATTTCATTATAAATCAGATAAGAATATTATGATTGTGATTCAAGAAGTTCGTGATGAGTTTCATAGTCATATATGGAGAA
>JARHVA010005939.1:887500-920000 GCA_037957365.1 Torreya grandis | reverse complement strand
TGCCTCATCCCTGGCCCTTCCAAAGAATTGCCATCATGCATAGAAAATCCATGATCCTCAAATAGACTCCTTTTATTGTCTTGACTGTAAGAATATCCTTAGCAAACCTAGTCATGCTGAAATCAACATGACCAAGAGAGACATAGAATTGTAGAAACTGTTTGAAAAGAATAAACAATTATTGTCTCACATAAGGAATCTACATATGGAAAGCACATCCCAAAATCCTCAAGATTCTGAGAAAGATGAAGGACATACATGGAAGACTCCTTAAGGAGGTGAGTCTTATACTGAGAAATTTTTTCCTAAGCTCTCAGACTTCAATCAGTATTCCCCTGATGGTAAAACAAGAGCCCAGATGTACTATCTTAGAATTGCTAATAGATCACTAGAAAAACCTACTGAAGCAAGGTTGATGAACTAGAATAATGTGGCTACTAAATGTGTTAACAATTGTGTAGCTAATATTCAGTCCAGTTTAGATCAGATTTCTAAGATGTTGAAAAGTATTGAATTATATCAGAAGGGTGATATTGCAAAAGCTTTGAAAACTATCGATAATAATGTTGGAGTTCATGCTCATCAGATTGCTTAGAAGGTTGAGAAAGAATCTCATAATATTGTTCTAAACCAAGAAGTAAGAAAATAGATACTATTGTTATTGGTAATAGTGATATTGTTCATAGTCAGGAAGAATTAAGAGCAGAAGTTTATTTAGTAACAAGGCAAGTTGCTGACATTTCCTTGGGTACAGATTCCTTGAACCAAGAGGTATCTTCTCAACAGCAGCAGTTATCTCTACTACCTACTTTACAATCCTCAGAGATTTAGCGTCTAGAGTTAAAACTTGATACAGTTGATATTTTGAGTTGGGAATCAGTATAAAAGATACAAAAGCAAGAAACTGCTAATCCTGCTCTTATAATAGTTCCTTTAAGTATGAAAACTTCTCTAAGTACTGATATAGATAAAGCCTTTAAGATAGGCATGACAAAGATAAGTGATCCAAAAAAGTTTAGTTATTTCTCTGATGGATAAATCTCAAAGCAACCTCTTGATGGTCAGATTAGAACTTTGAGTCTGCAACCTTTTTTCTAGATGTTTAACTGTACGTCTCCTGCTCGCAGAAAAGAAATGTGTCATGCTATGTTGTCATGGGCAAGTGTACAAATGTTTGGTTTGAAGAGAGACCCTAAGACTGTGGCTCAACAAATAGTAAATGGCTTTATAAGAAATATAAAGGATTGGTGGGATGTTGGTCATAGGCAATATAAGGAAAATATATTAAATCATGAAGAACATGTCCCTTGTTTGTGTCAAGCCATCTATGCAGAATTCATTGGTGTCATAGATGATGAAAAATAAGCCAGTAGATCTAAGTTTCTTAGAGCACAGTTATGTGATATGACACGGTTAGAAGAATATATGTGTCATATGGAAAATCTATTATATGCCTCTGGTGAAATGTTTAATCCTGATTTTAAAGTCATATATGTGGAATCATTTCCCCAGTATTTTTAGAAAAATATAAGACTTCCATGGGTGCTCAGTATTCTACAATGTCTTTTGGTAGAATTAATCAATACATTAGAAAAGTGAATCAGAACTTGTGTGATGAGCGAAAAGCTCATAAGGAAACACTGAGATTTCATAAACAGCTTGATGTGAAGTTTTGTAATTCTTTAGATGATAATTTTGGTTGTATAGATGTGTATCAGTATAGAAAACATAGAGCAAAAAAGAAGAAAAAGGATAAGTCTTCTTGTAGATGTGATTATGTGCCTAACTGGTCAAGAAAACCAAAATTCAGAAAATATTTTAAGAAGAAGAAGATTTTTAGGAAAAAGAAACATGGGTTTTAGAAAGCCCCTGTTAAATTTTTCTCTGTCAAGGTGATCATTATGCAAGCAAATGTCCTCAGAAATAGAGAAACTGGAAAAAAGTTAATTTTCTTTAGAGTCAAGATATCAATGAAGATGAATATGTTCTTATCTCTACTGATGATCAAAATTATGAGTCTAATCTTGAATATTCAGATGATGAATCAGATTTTGAGAATTATATTAATATGAATAATGAAGAAGCTAGTTCTGAATCAGAATCATCTTCAGACTTTGATTCTAAAATAGCTTTTCAAATAAATATGCATTCTACTCAATTTTTTGATAGGCCAAGTGTTTCACAATAGTTTCATGCTTTGAAAGAAAAATATGATAGTTTTCCTGTTTATATGACGTCTGAGAAAATGTTTGTTCAAAATCAAATTACTAAAATAGAAAGAAGGTATCTAAATCAGTTAGATCAAGTTCAGGAACAAAAGAATGCTTTTAAGCAATCAGTTTGCTAAACATTATTTAGGCAAAAGTAAACATGTTGTAGATTAAAGTTATAATCCAAAAATTTTTGAAAGAAAAGAATGGCATACTAAATGTATAGCCACTCTACAAGCTTTTCTGAGTCGAGCTTAGACAGAATTAGAAGCACTTCTACGTGAAGAAGCAGAAGAAGATGAAAGTGAAAGATTATTTGAAGAATAATCGATAAAAGTAGAAAATAACATAGAAGCTTCTCATAATGCTCAGATGTCTGTAGATAATAATATTCATCAGGTTTTTATTCATGAAACTAATAATCCAATTTGTGAAGTCAGTATTAAGTGGAAAGGATATAAGCCATATTCTTTAAATGTTTTACTTGATACTGGTGTTGATGCTTCTTTAGCTAGATTTCATGCTATCCCAGAAGATTTGTGGCAACCAGATTTTATGCGTCTAACCTTCAATACCAAGACGATCATTTCTGAATGGTCTGCCAGTGTTCCTGTTCTTCTAAGAAATACAGCTTTCAATTTTAAGGTTATACAACATGAAATGCCTCTATTTGATATGATGTTTGGATTAGATAATCTGTCTTGCTTTTATTCCATTGTCATTCAGCAGCATGAAATTATTCTAACTCAGAAATATTCTTTCTATAAGAAGCATAAATATGAATGTAAAGTTCCTTTGAAATAGAAAGCTAAAAAGCCTGTAGACAATCAATGGATATATCAAAAGATTAATTGTTGTAAAGCTGACATAGATCATGTGCTTGCAAAGATTTTGCAAGATTGTTGTTCTGAAAATCCATTAGCTTTTCAACACAGAAAAGTTCATGTATGTCAGATTGATTTAAAATTGGTTCAAGATGAGAATGGTAAGCCTATTGAACCCAAATTCAAAGCTCATCATTTTGGTATGTCTCCTACTCTTAGAGCAGAATGTCTAATAGAAATACAACAGTTAAAGGAACAAGGTTTGATTAGGGATTCTCAGAGCCCTTGGGGCTGTGAAGCATTTTATGTAAATAAATGCAGTGAATAGGTTAGAGGGAAGAAAATGATTGTAATCAATTATATTCCTTTGAATAAATATGTTCTTCCTATTCAACATCCCATACCTTCAAAAGATGAAATATTATAGAGACTGACTGGTAGTAAGGTCTATAGTAAGTTTGATCTTAAGTCTAGTTTCTGGCAGATTCAGGTTGCTAAAGAAGATAGGTATAAAATAGCATTTGTCACTCTGTTTGGACAGTATAAATGGAATGTCCTTCCATTTGGATTAAAAACTGCTCCAAGCATATTTCAGAAAATGATGAATGACATTTTTTTTGCTTACAGTGATTTCATTATAGTTTATATAGATGATATTCTTGTGTTCAGCAAATCTCCAAAAGAACATCTTTAGCATTTGCAGAAGTTTTATCAAATTGTATTTGATAATGGATTAGTGTTGTCAGCCAAGAAAATGGTTAAATTTAAAGATGAAATAGATTTTCTTGGAATAACTATTAGATCAGGAGAAGTTCAGTTTTAGCCTCATGTGTTGCAAAACATACAAAATTTTCTTGATGAGTTGACTGATAAAAGATTGCTTCAGAGATTTTTAGGATGTGTGAATTATATTGCTGGACATTATTATAACATTGCTCAAGATAGAAGTTTGTTAAATAAAAGATTGTCTAAAACTCCGCCTCCTTGGAATAAAGAAATGACTCTAGCAGTTCAGAGAATTAAAGAAAAATGTGCTAATTTGCCTCCCTTGCAGGTTTCCTGGCAATGGTCAAAAAATTATTGAAACAGATGCTTCTGATTTGTATTGGGGAGCTCTTTTAAAAGAAAAGTTATTTGATGGTTCAGAAAAACCTTGCAGGTATGCTTCTGGAACCTTCAAAAATGCTCAAGTAAATTATCACTCTACACAAAAAAGAAATTCTTGCCGCCATCAAAGGTATCCAGTCTTTCATGTTCTTTGTAAGATCTGAACATTTCGTTATTCATTTTGATCTGAAGAATTTTATGAGCATACTGAACTTAGCAGATAATTTAAAGAAAGGATCAGTTAGTAGATTGATCAGATGGGCTACCTATTTGTTAGATTTTGATTTTACAGTTGAGCATATCCCTGGTCATAAAAATTTCTTAGCAGATTTGTTAACCAGAGAACATTCTTCAGAAAAGGTCATCATGACAGTAACATAAGTTTGAGATGAATTCCATGAACATCTATGGAGATCAAGACCAACTGTAACTTCTCAATGGAAAAAATGAGTTAATAAGGTTCTAATCTGACCATCAAGAGGTTGCTTTGATCTTTTTCCATTAGAGAAATAACTAAACTTTTTTGTATCACTTATCTTTGTCATGCCTATCTTAAAGGCTTTATCTATATCAGTACTTAGAGAAGTTTTCATACTTAAAGGAACTATTATAGGAGCAAGATAGCAGTTTCTTGCTTTTGTATCTTTTCTACTGATTCTCAACTTAAAATATCAGTTGTATCAAGTTTTAACTCTAGAGGCTGAATCTATGAGGATTGTAGAGTAGGCAGTAGAGATAACTGCTATTGTTGAGAAGATACCTCTCGGTTCAAGGAATCTATACCCGAGGATATGTCAGCAACTTGCCTTGTTACTAAAGAAACTTTTGCTCTTAATTCTTCCTGACTATGAGCAATATCACTATTACCAGTAACAACAGTATCTATTTTCTTACTTACTTCTTCTTATTTTAGAATAATATTATGAGATTCTCTCTCAACCTTTTGAGCAATTTGATGAGCATGAACTCCAACATTATTATCTATAGTTTTCAAAGCTTTTGCAATATCACCCTTCTGATATAATTCAATACTTTTCAGCATCTAAGAAATTTGATCTAAATTGGACTGAATATTAGCTACATGATTGTTAACACATTTAGT
Source organism: Torreya grandis (assembly GCA_037957365.1). Classification (NCBI taxonomy): domain Eukaryota; kingdom Viridiplantae; phylum Streptophyta; class Pinopsida; order Cupressales; family Taxaceae; genus Torreya; species Torreya grandis. Next base: position 914,757 of record JARHVA010005939.1, on the reverse strand, counting down.
AGCCACATTATTCCAGTTCATCAACCTTACTTCAGTAGGTTGTTCTAGTGATCTATCAGCAGTTCTAAGATAGTACATTTGGGCTCTTGTTTTACCATCAGGGGAATACTGATTGAAGTCTGAGAGCTTAGGAAAACTTTTCTTAGTATAAGACTCATCTCCATGAGGAGTCTTCCATGTATGTCCTTCATCTTTCTCGGAATCTTGAGGATTTTGGGATGTGCTTTCCATATGTAGATTCCTTCTGTGAGACAATAACTATTTATTTTTTTCAAATAGTTTTTGCAATTCTATGTCTCTCTTGGTCATGTTGATTACAACATGACTGGGTTTGCTAAGGATATTCTTACATTCAAGAAAATAGGAGTCTATTTGAGGATCATGGATTTTTTGTGCATGAAGGCAATGCTTTGGAAGGGCCAAGGATGAGGCAAGAGTAGCTGTTGAAGGAGTATCAAATCTAATGACAGACTTGTCTAGTAGATCTTTGACAGAAGTTGCTCTAGCTAGGGATTTATGAGGTGGTTGAATAAAGTCTGTATCAACTATCCATTTTCTTGGGAACTTAAGTTTAGACCATGAAACAACTTCGGTAGGTAATAATTGACTATTGGGTGTAGCTCTTGTCACCACGCTTTTGCCAGGTGCAGGTGTATGCTTGACCACATGATATAATGTATTCGTGAGATGATACATAATTTGGTATTGGACAGCTAGCGGGCAAGAACCATCAATCATATGGAGGCCTGAAGTTTGCAAGAAAAGCTTAAAAATCTGATTAAGATTCTTTTCTTGGTGTATGGCAACAAGATAGTTAGGATATACAATGGTGTAGACAGAACCAACATGTAAACCAGTCTAGAGAGCAGCTTGTAAACAAGCAGAGAAAGAAAGATGTGTATTATCAAGTAAATAGCTTAAAAGACTAACATTTAATCCACATCTAAACAAAGGATGCCCACCAATGGATATGGCACCTATATGTAAAAACTTATATTTTGTTTGGGCTTTTAACTACGTAATAGATTTATCATCAAGGATTTGCAGGTAATACTTGTCTTTATCAGTAGACTGAATTTGCAAGACATTTTCAACAACTTTGATATTAGTTTTAGCAAGAAAATTAAAAGATGGTAATTTATCATATACTTCTGAAGGCTTTAGAGCAGGTAATGACCAAGCAGGACTAGGACTATCTTCATTTATTTCAATAGTGTTTGTATTAACAGTCTGTTCAGATAATTCAGCAAGAGTACATGTATCAGGAATACCTGGGATGATATTTGTAGCTTGATCCAGAGCTTCCATTATCATGCTTATTGTTAAAAGCCCAAACAAAATATAATTTTTTACATATAGGTGCCATATCCATTGGTGTGCATCCTTTTTTTAGACGTGGATTAAATGTTAGTCTTTTAGCCTGTTTACACTATAATAGACATCTTTCTTTCTCTACTTGTTTACAAGCCGATGTCCAGACTGGTTTACATGCTAGTTTTGTCTACACCACTATATATCCTAACTATCCCATTGCCATACACCAACAAAAGAATCTTAATCAAAATTTTAAGCTTTTCTTGCAAACTTCAGGCCTCCATATTGTTACGTTGTGGAGCTAAAAGCTTCACTTGGATGCAAACATGGAGGAGGTTTGAGTGTCACAGCTGCCAATGTCGGTCAGGCCAATCGACATCGGTCAGGGGAAGACAGTAGGGCAGCTGACATCGATCATGGATCAGTCGACGTCGGTCATCTCCAAATAGATAGGGACTGATGTCGGTCAGTTGTGCGGTTCCAGAACTGCTTGTTCACAAATAGTTTGTTAACGAACCAATTGTTTGCATGTTAAAGGCTAATTTTAGTCTTGGAGCTATGAATCTAATTATTATAATTGGATGTCTAATTATTGTTTGCATGAGATCTATATAATAGACTCATGGGCTGTATTATAAAGTGTTCTAGTTGAGAGAGCAAGGTTAGATCCTTCAGAGTGAAGAGAGCAAGGTGTGTTCCTCATAGTTCCACAAGGGTGCCGCTGGTGTATGATTAGGTAGATCTGCAGGTTGTTGCAAGATCAGGTAGAAGATCCACCAGGGTACTGGTTTAGAGAATCATAAGGACTTGGTGAGGCAAGGACAAGGGTTCTTCAAGGTGTAGAGAGATCTACATGGTAAGTAAGATTGGTTGATCTGCAAGTGTGTGTGTGTGTGTGCGAGATCTAGGTTTGCAGGTGTGCAAAACCAGGTTGATTTAAAGATGTGTAAGATCAGGGAGGTCAGCAACACAATAGGTAGCAAGATCAGGGGAGATGTACTTAGAGTACATTGTGTACTTGGAGTGTGGTGTGTACTCAGTCATGGAGTACGTGGAGTACTTGGGTACTGGCAGTAGTGATACTGACTGGTTGGAGGTGAACACCAACTCTATGTTTGAGTTATGTGTTGGGACCGTAATTGAGGGAGTGAGCTCTTGAAGAGATTTACTATTTATGCCCTAGAGGTGTAGGAGCCCTAGAGGTGTGTAAGAAAGAAATGTGGCATCTTCTTTATTATATTTCCTTCTAGAAGAGTATTAATACAATTGGGTATTGTCTCTTATATTTTGTGTTGTTTTTGATTTCTAGTTACTTGTTACTTCTAGTTAAATTACACATTTATTTGCTTGTACATGGTAATCAATTGTGCTTCTGGGTCCTAACAGTTGGTATCAGAGCTAAGGTTGCAGGGAGTAGGTTTGTGTTTGATTACAGGTCACTCTCAGAGGTTTCTAATTGAGTGGGAGTATAGCAATGGCAAAAGAAAGTACACTAAGAATGGAGGAATTCAAAGGCATGAATGGTCAATTACGATGTTATGGAAAGAAAGAGCAGGAAAAGAAAAATTGTTGGTTGATGGCGGATCAGCATAAATGGAATGAAGAAGCATGTGTTGCAGGTATTGTTGCATGGATTGCTCTTGTACGTTCCTTGGATAAAGTAGAATCTTGGTTTATAGATTATGTTGCCTCTTTCCATGAAGCCCCAAATAGAGGGCTTGGTGAGCTTTGTCAAAGTATTGGCAAAGGGGAAGTGCAGCTGAAATTATAGATGGCCAACACATGGGTGTTGAAGGAGGTCATGCAGGTCCCAGTCTTGAAGATGTGGCTAATTTCTTCAAGAAAGTTGGGCAATGAGAGATGCATAGAAACTCTCATAGCGGATGCACTTGAATTAGGAGGTGGTAAGAAAGTAGGTATCCTTTATCTATCTACTTATATTACTGATTCTTCTTCTGTTATGAAGATGTGGCTTTGTAGGCTTGGTCACATGAGCAAGAAGGAGATGCATGTTCTTAAGCAAAAGTCAGATGTCTTTGACAAACTCAAGAACTGGAAAGCTTTGGTGTTCTTGGAGGAGATGATGGACATAGATCAGTGGATGGGACTGGATATCTTTGAGCAGGGCAGTTTGGATAGGGTTTTGATTCAAAGTAAGCTCGTGGGTAAAAAGTCATCACTCACAAGAAAACATAGGTACCAATGTCAGTTATGGGAAACTGGTGTCGAATAGACAGGCACCGACATCGGTCATGTGTAGACAGGTAAAGTCGGTGGTGTTTGGTAGGTGGTGACTGACATCAGTAGGATAATTAGTGTTAGAGACTAGGTTAGTTGCATGGAACCGATGTCGGTCGGATGCAGACTAGGTGGTGACCGACATCGGTCATTAGAATGGATTTTGGGTAGACAACAAGCTGTCAAGGAGTCTCAAACGCCCATGTGGAGGACTGAAAGGGTAAGTAAGCCTCAAATTCATTATTCCTCTTCTTTATACTATTTGTTACTCACTACAGAGCAAGAAGGATCTAGGAAATAGTGGGAGCATGGCATGAATTCTTTGGAGAAGAACCAAATGGGAGATTTGGTAGAGTTGCCAGTTGGGATAAAAGCACTGAGAGATGAGTGGATTCCTTGGTTAAAGAATAGAGAGAATGGACACGTGAGATGGAAGGCCAGGTCATATGGTCTTGAGGAAGCTCCAGGACAATGGTATAGGTTTGACAGGTGGATGACAAAGCATGGCTTTAGTCAATGTCATTGTAACCATTATGGTTTCTTTACTAGGTGGGTGATGATTGCAACATCATCTTGTTACTATATTTGTGTGTTTGCTTGATGCAGCGTTAAATATACAGGGTTTTTTCTAAGCTAAAGGTAAAGTTAGTTTAGAGGTGTGTCATGAAGAATTCAGAGGAGCAAAATTCTTTGGCATGAGTAATTCTAGAGACAGGGAAGATCACAAGTTGATGTTGTCACAGGATGATTGTGTGAAGGTAGTGCAGGATGCAAAATGACAAGCACACCTATGGATGGAAAATTCACAGAATAGGGTCCCCAATCACATGATGAGGTTGAGTACATGTGTACTCCTTGATATTGCCCCAGCAGTGGGAGTTGTCATCAGGTTTGTGGCTAATTTAGGAAAGAAGCATTATAAAGCGGTTTAGTGGGTTCTCAGGTATCTGAGAGGGACCAGTAGTAGGTCGACATGCTATGTAGGGTCAGGGACTTCTCTACATGGGTTTGTAGATGCAGATATGGTAGGTTACTTGGATGATAGGTGTTGCACCATAGGTTGTGTGGTGGTTGGTCTTCAAGATTGATCTTGAAGAGAGATACAAGCCAGGAAATAGATTAGATGATGTATAGGTATAGGTGCAACTATTAATCTCCAAGTGGGAGATTGTTAGGTTGTGGAGCTAAAAGCTACACTCAGATGCAAACATGGAGGAGGTCTGAGTGTCATAGCTATTGATGTCGATCAGGCCAACTGATGTCAGTCAGGGGAAGACAGTAGGGCAGCCGACATCAATCATGGATCGGCCGACGTCGGTCATCTCCAGATAGATAGGGACTGACATCAGTCTCCTTTGTAGTTTCAGAACTACTTGTTCATGAATAGTTAGTTAACGAATTAGTTGTTTGCATGTTAAAAGCTAATTTTAGTCTTGGAGTTGTGGATCTAATTATTGTAATTGGATGTCTAATTATTGTTTGCATGAGATCTATATAATAGACTCATGGGCTGTATTGTAATTGTTCTAGTTGAGAGAGCAAGGTGTGTTCCTCCTAGTTCCACAGGGGTGCCGAGTGTGTATGATCAGGTAGATCTATAGGTTGTTGCAAGATCAGGTAGAAGATCCATTAGGGTACTAGTTTAGAGAATCATAAGGACTTGTTGAGGTAAGGATAAGGGTTCTTCAGGGTGTAGAGAGATCTACATGGTAAGTAAGATCAGTTGATCTGAAAGTGTGTGTATGAGAGAGATCTAGGTTTGCAGGGGTGCAGAACTAGGTTGATTTATAGGTGTGCAAGATCAGGGAGGTCAGCAACACAATAGGTGGCAAGATCAGGGGAGATCTACTTGGAGTACGTTGTGTACTTGGAGTGTGGTGTGTACTTGGTTGTGGAGTACATGGAGTACTTGGGTACTGGCAGTAGTGATACTAACTGGTTGGAGGTGAACACCAACTCTGTGTTTGAGTTATGTGTTGGGATCATAATTGAGAGAGTGAGCTCTTGAAGAAATTTACTGTTTATGCCTTAGAGGTGTGGGAGCCCTAGAGGTGTGTAAGGAAGAAGTGTGGCATCTTCTTTATTGTATTTCCTTTGGGAAGAGTATTAATACAATTGGGTATTGTCTCTCATATTCTGTGTTGTTTTTGATTTCTAGTTACTTATTACTTCTAGTTAAATCCCACATTTAGTTGCTTGTACATGGTAATCAATTATGCTTCTGGGTCCTAACACATATGATTGATGGTTCTTGCCTGCTAGTTGTCCAATACCAAATTATGTATTGTCTCACGAATACATTATATCCTGCAGTCAAGCATACACCTGCGCCTGGCAAAAGCGTGGTGACAAGAGCTACACCCAATAGTCAATTATTACCTATCGAAGCTATTTCATGGTCTGAACTTAAGTTCCCAAGAAAATGGATAGTTGATACAGACTTTATTCAACCACCTCATAAATCCCTAGCTAGAGAAACTTTTGTCAAAGATCTACCATACAAGTCTGTCATTAGATTTGATACTCCTTCAACAGCTACTCCTGCCTCATCCCTGGCCCTTCCAAAGCATTGCCTTCATGGATAGAAAATCCATGACCCTCAAATAGACTCCTTCTATTGTCTTGACTTTAATAATATCCTTAACAAACCCAGTCATACTGTAATCATCATGACTAAGAGAGACATAGAATTATAGAAACTGTTTGAAAAGAATAAACATCTATTGTCTCACAGAAGGAATCTACATATGGAAAGCACATCCCAGAATCTTTAAGATTCTGAGAAAGATGAAGGACATACATGGAAGACTCCTCAAGGAGATGAGTCTTATACTAAGAAAAGTTTTCCTAAGCTCTTAGACTTCAATCAGTATTCCACTGATGGTAAAAAAAGAGCCCAAATGTACTATCTTAGAACTGCTGATAGATCACTAGAACAACTTACTGAAGTAAGGTTGATGAACTGGAATAATGTGGCTTCTAAATGTGTTAACAATCATGTAGCTAATATTCAGTCCAATTTAGATCAGATTTCTAAGATGCTAAAAAGTATTGAATTATATCAGAAGGGTGATATTGCAAAAGCTTTGAAAACTATAGATAATAATGTTGGAGTTCATGCTCATCAGATTGCTCAGAAGGTTGAGAAGGAATCTCATAGTATTTTTCTAAAACAAGAAGAAGTAAGTAAGAAAATAGATACTATTGTTACTGGTAATAGTGATATTGCTCATAGTCAGGAAGAATTAAGAGCAAAAGTTTCTTTAGTAACAAGGAAAGTTGCTGACATATCCTCGGGTATAGATTCCTTGAACCAAGAGGTATCTTCTCAATAGCAACAGTTATCTCTACTGCCTACTCTACAATCCTCAGAGATTTAGCCTCTAGAGTTAAAACTTGATACAGCTGATATTTTGAGTTGGGAATCAGTAGAAAAGATACAAAAGCAAGAAACTGCTAATCCTGCTCCTATAATAGTTCCTTTAAGTATGAAAACTTCTCTAAGTACTGATATAGATAAAGCCTTTAAGATAGGCATGACAAAGATAAGTGATCTAGAAAAGTTTAGTTATTTCTCTGATGGAGAAAGCTCAAAGAAACCACTTGATGGTCAGATTAGAACTTTGAGTCTACAACCTTTTTTCTGGAAAGTTTAACTGTGAGTCTCCTGCTCACAGAAAAGAAATGTGTCATGCTATGTTGTCATGGGCAAGTGTAGACATGTTTGGTTTGAAGAGAGACCCTAAGACTGTGGCTCAACAAATAGTAAATGGCTTTATAAGAAATATAAAGGATTGGTGGGATGTTGGTCATAGGCAATATAAGGAAAATATATTAAATCATGAAGAACATGTCCCTTGTTTGTGTCAAGCCATCTATGCAGAATTCATTGGTGTCATAGATGATGAAAAATAAGCCAGTAGATCTAAGTTTCTTAGAGCACAGTTATGTGATATGACACGGTTAGAAGAATATATGTGTCATATGGAAAATCTATTATATGCCTCTGGTGAAATGTTTAATCCTGATTTTAAAGTCATATATGTGGAATCATTTCCCCAGTATTTTTAGAAAAATATAAGACTGCCATGGGTGCTCAGTATTCTACAATGTCTTTTGGTAGAATTAATCAATACATTAGAAAAGTGAATCAGAACTTGTGTGATGAGCGAAAAGCTCATAAGGAAACATTAAGATTTAATAAACAGCCTGGTGTGAAGTTCTGTAATTCTTTACATGATAATTTTGGTTGTACAGATATGTATTAGTATAGAAAATATAGAGAAAAAAAGAACAAGGATAAGTCTTCTTGTAGATGTGATTATGTGCCAAACTGTTCAAGAAAACCAAAATTCAAAAAATCTTTTAAGAAGAAGAAGATTTTTAGGAAAAAGAAACATGGGTTTCAGAAAGCCCCTGTTAAATGTTTTCTCTGTCAAGGTGATCATTATGCAAGCAAATGTCCTCAGAAATAGAGAAACTTGAAAAAATTTAAATTTCTTCAGAGTCAAGATATCAATGAAGATGAATATGTTATTATCTCTGCTGATGATCAAAATTATGAATCTAATCTTGAATATTTAGATGATGAATCAGATTTTGAGAATTATATTAATATGAATAATGAAGAAGCTAATTCTGAATCAGAATCACCTTCAGACTTTGATTCTGAAATAGGTTTTCTGATAAATATGCATTCTACTCGATTTTCTAATAGCCTGAGTCTTTCACAATAGCTTCATGCTTTGAAAGAAAAATATGATAGTTTGCCTGTTTATATGATGTCTAAGAAAATGTTTCTCTAGAATCAAATTGCTGAAACAGAAAGAAGGTATCTAAATCAGTTAGATCAAGTTTAGAAACAAAAGAATGCTTTAAGCAATCAGTTTGCTAAACATTCTTTAGGCAAAGGTAAACATGTTGTAGATTACAGTTATAATCCAAAAAATTCTGAAAGAAAAGAATGGCGTACTAAACGTATAGCCACTCTATAAGCTTTTCTGAGTTGAGCTTAGACAGAATTAGAAGCACTTCTACGTGAAGAAGTAGAAGAAGATGAAAGTGAAAGATTATTTGAAGAAGAATTGATAAAAGTAGTAGATAACATAGAAGCTTCTCATAATGCTTAGATGTCTGTAGATAATAATATTCATCAGGTTTCTATTCATGAAACTAATAATCCAATTTATGAAGTCAGTATTAAGTGGAAAGGATATAAGCCATATTCTTTAGATGTTTTACTTGATACTGGTGCTGATGCTTCTTTAGCTAGATTTCATGCTATCCCAAAAGATTTGTGGCAACCAGATTTTGTGCGTCTAACCTTCAATACCAAGATGATCATTTCTAAATGGCCTGCCAGTGTTCCTGTTCTTCTAGGAAATATAGTTTTCAATTTTAAGGTTATACAACATGAAATGTCTCTATTTGATATGATGTTTAGATCATATAATCTATCTTGCTTTTATCTGATCATCATTCAGTAGCATGAAATTATTCTAGCTTAGAAATATTCTGTATATAAGAAGCATAAATATGAATGTAAAATTCCTTAGAAACAAAAAGCTAAAAAGCCTGTAGACAATCAGTGGATATATCAAAAGATTAATTGTTGTAAAGCTGACATAGGTCCTGTGCTTGCAAAGATTGTGCAAGATTGTTGTTCTAAAAATCCATTAGCTTTTCAGCACAGAAAAGTTCATGTATGTTAGATTGATTTAAAATTGGTTTAGGATGAGAATGGTAAGCTTGTTAAACCCAAATTTAAAGCTCATCATTCTGTTATGTCTCCTACTCTTAGAGTAGAATGTCTAACAAAAATACAGCAGTTAAAGGAACAAGGTTTGATTAGGGATTCTCAGAGCCCTTGGGGCTGTGAAGCATTTTATGTAAATAAATGTAGTGAACAGGTTAGAGGGAAGAAAAGGCTAGTAATCAATTATATTCCTTTGAATAAATATGTTTTTCTTGTTCAAAATCCCATACCTTCAAAAGATGAAATATTATAGAGACTGACTGGTAGTAAGGACTATAGTAAGTTTGATCTTAAGTCTAGTTTCTGGCAGATTCAGGTTGCTAAAGCAGATAGGTATAAAACAACATTTGTCACTCCAGTTGGACAGTATGAATGGAATGTTCTTCCATTTAGATTAAAGACTACATTAGCAGTTTAGAGAATTAAAGAAAAATGTGCTAATTTGCCTCCCTTGTAGTTACCTGGCAATGGTCAGAAAATTATTGAAACAAATGCTTTTGATTTGTATTGGAGAGCTATTTTAAAAGAAAAGTTATCTGATGTTTCAAAAAAACCTTGCAGGTATGCTTCTGGAACCTTAAAAAATGCTCAAGTAAATTATCATTCTACACAAAGAAATTCTTGCCGTCATCAAAGGTATCCAATCTTTCATGTTCTTTGTAAGATCTAAACATTTCATTGTTGGTTCTGATCTGAAGAATTTTATGAGCATACTGAACTCAGTAGATAATTTAAAGAAAGGATCAGTTAGTAGATTGATCAGATGGGCTACCTATTTGTCATATTTTGATTTTACAGTTGAGCATATCCCTGGTCATAAAAAATTCTTAGCAAATTTCTTAACCAGAGAACATTCTTCGGAAAAGGTCATCATGACAGTAACAGAAGCTCGAGATGAATTCCATTAACATCTGTGGAGATCAAGACCAATTGTAACTTCTCAATGGAAAAATCAATTAATAAGGTTAAAAGCTTAGTCATATGCAACAGCTGATTCTATAAACTGCAAGAACATAGCTTGGACATCACACTATGCTGAGGTCAATGAGCAAAATTGTTTTCATACTATTTTGTTAAATAAACCAGGTAATAATCCTAATTTGCTTAGTAATAATAATTTGTTGATCAAAATGGTTTATAGGAAAGGTACAAGGTTTCATTTCCAATGGTCTACATTCTGGCCATCCTTTAATCCTGTAAGTGAAAATTATTGGGAATCTAGAGATATGAGTGACTACATGTTTGAATTCTTGGATTATATCTTACCAAGGATTGCAGAAATAGATTACTTTATAAATATGAGTCCTGTTATGCTTCACAATATCTTCATTTCCTTGAGAATTCCCTTTGATGTATAGTTTGATTTGTATACTATACAAAATCATCAATACAAACAGCATTCTACTATTCAGCCAACTATGCCTGTAACTTCATTATGGAGAAAAGTCACTATCAGTCATGAAGCTATCTTTCCACCTACTCCTGAAGGATGACTATGTAGTATTCCATCTACCTTGTATCTCGATCATACAACTGCTAGTGATGATGATGATACTGATGGAGGACCCAACTCTCTATATTCTCCAGCTGGATCCTAAGAATTTGTAGATGATGACTAATCACGGGGTCTATCCATGATAGTGAATAAAGAAAACTATATCTCTTTAATAATATTCGTGGACCTCACCACTATCAAAGGCGGTAGTCTGTCGGCCGTGTCGACATTATTTTATGTCATTGTTTACTTTAGTCGGTGCATAGTGGGCCCATAACCCACATGTTTATCGCATCTTTGTTTTGTGCCATTGATGCCACTACTTTGTAATGACCATCAATGCCTCTTATTTTATGCTATAAATAAGAGAGCTCGATAGAGTTATTGGCATCAATTGATAGAGTATTCAAGTAATAGAGTCATAAGTTCTTGAGTGATCAGTCCATCACTTTGTAATTAGGTCAAGTTTCGTGTCTGTAATAGTTGGAATATATATTTTGAATAAAAAAGTGTGATTTGTGGAAGATCCTATTATTTATGATATCAAAAGTATATGATAAATTACCATCTTTTAATCTGCTTGCTAAAACTAATATCAAGGTTGTTGAAAATGTCTTGCAAATTCAGTCTACTAATCAAGACAAGTATTACCTGCAAATCCTTGATGATAAATCTATTGCATAGTTAAAAGCCCAAACAAAATATAAGTTTTTACATATAGGTGCCATATCCATTAGTGTGCATCTTTTGTTTAGACGTGGATTAAATGCTAGTCTTTTAGCCTATTTACTTGATAATAGACATCTTTCTTTTTCTACTTGTTTGCAAGCCGCTCTCCAAACTGGTTTACATGCTAGTTCTATCTACACCACTGTATATCCTAACTATCCCATTGCCATACACCAAGAAAAGAATCTTAATCATATTTTTAAGCTTTTCTTGCAAACTTCAGGCCTCCATATGATTGATGGTTCTTGCTTGCTAGCTATCCAATACCAAATTATGTATCATCTCATGAATACATTATATCCTGTGGTCAAGCATACACATGCGCCTGGCAAAAGCGTGGTGACAAGAGCTACACCCAATTGTCAATTATTACCTGCCGAAGCTGTTTCATGGTCTGAAATTAAGTTCCCAAGAAAATGGATATTTGATACAGACTTTATTCAACCACCTCATAAATCCCTAGCTAAAGCAACTTCTGTCAAAGATCTACAAGACAAGTCTCTCATTAGATTTGATACTCCTTCAACAGCTACTCCTGCCTCATCCCTGGCCCTTCCAAAGCATTGCCTTCATGCACAAAAAATCCATGATCCTCAAATAGACTCCTTCTATTGTCTTGACTATAAGAATATCCTTAGCAAACCTAGTCATGCTGTAATCAACATGACCAAGAGATACATATAATTACAGAAACTGTTTGAAAAGAATAAACAGTTATTGTCTCACAGAAGGAATCTACATATGGAAATCACATCCCAAAATCCTTAAGATTTTAAGGAAGATGAAGGACATACATGGAAGAATCCTTAAGGAGATGAGTCTTATACTGAGAAAAGTTTTCCTAAGCTCTCAGACTTCAATCAGTATTCCCCTGATGGTAAAACAAGAGCCCAGCTGTACTATATTAGAACTGTTGATAGATCACTAGAACAACCTATTGAAGTAAGGTTGATGAACTGGAATAATGTGGCTACTAAATGTGTTAAAAATCATGTAGCTAATATTCAGTCCAATTTAGATCAGATTTCTAAGATGCTAAAAAGTATTGAATTATATCAGAAGGGTGATATTGCAAAAGCTTTGAAAAATATAGATAATAATGTTGGAGTTCATGCTCATCAGATTGCTCAGAAAGTTGAGAAAGAATCTCATAATATTGTTCTAAAACAAAAAGAAGTAATAAAATAGATAATGTTGTTATTGCTAATAGTGATATTGCTCATAATCAGGAAGAATTAAGAGCAAAAGTTTCTTTAGTAACAAGGCAAGTTGCTGACATATACTTGGGTATAGATTCCTTGAACCGAGAGGTATCTTCTCAATAGTAGCAGTTATCTCTACTGCCTACTCTACAATCCTCAGAGATGCAGCCTCTAGAGTTAAAACTTGATACAGCTGATATTTTGAGTTGGGAATCAGTAGAAAAGATACAAAAGCAAGAAACTGCTAATCCTACTCCTATAATAGTTCCTTTAAGTATGAAAACTTCTCTAAGTACTGATATAGATAAAGCCTTTAAGATAGGCATGACAAAGATAAGTGATCCAGAAAAGTTTAGTTATTTCTCTGATGGAGAAAGCTCAAAGCAACCTCTTGATGGTCAAATTAGAACTTCGAGTCTGCAACCTTTATTCTGGAAGTTTAACTATGAGTCTGTTGCTTGCAGAAAATAAATGTCTCATGCTATGTTGTCATGGGCAAGTGTACAGATGTTTGGTTTGAAGAGAGACCCTAAGACTGTGGCTCAGCAAATAATAAATGGATTTATAGGAAATATAAAGGATTGGTGGGATGTTGGTCATAGGCAATATAAGGAAAATATATTAAATCATGAAGAACCTGTCCCTTGTTTGTGTCAAGCTATCTATGCAGAATTCGTTGGTGTCATAGATGATGAAAAAGAAGCTAGTAGATCTAATTTTCTTAGAGCATAGTTATGTGATATGATACGGTTAGAAAAATATGTGTCATATGGAAAATCTATTATATGCTTCTGGTGAAATGTTTAATCCTGCTTTCAAAGTCAGATATGTTGAATCATTTCCCTAGTATTTTTTAGAAAAATATAAGTCTGCCATGGGTGCTCAGTATTCTACAATGTCTTTTGGTAGAATTAATCAATACATTAGAAAAGTGAATCAGAACTTGTGTGATGAGCGAAAAGCTCATAAGGAAACACAGAGATTTCGTAAACAGCTTGGTGTGAGTTCTATAATTCTTTAGATGATAATTTTGGTTCTATAGATGTGTATCCATATAGAAAACATAGAGCAAAAAAAAAAGAAAAAGGATAAGTCTTCTTGTAGATGTGATTATGTGCCTAACTGGTCAAGAAAACCAAAATTCAGAAAATCTTTTAAGAAGAAGAAGATTTTTAAGAAGAAGAAACATGTGTTTTAGAAAGGCCCTTTTAAATGTTTTCTCTATCAAGGTGATCATTATGCAAGCAAATGTCCTTAGAAATAGAGAAACTCAAAAAAATTTAATTTTATTTAGAGTCAAGATATCAATTAAGATGAATATGTTCTTATCTCTGCTGATGATCAAAATTATGAATCTGATCTTGAATATGCAGATGATGAATTAGATTTTGAGAATTATATTAATATGAATAATGAAGAAGCTAGTTCTGAATCAAAATCATCTTTAGACCTTGATTCTGAAATAGGTTTTCAGATAAATATGCATTCTACTTAATTTTCTGATAGCCTGAGTCTTTCACAACAGCTTCATGCTTTGAAAGAAAAATATGACAGTTTACCTGTTTATATGATGTCTGAGAAAATGTTTCTTCAGAATCAAATTGCTGAAACAAAAAGAACGTATCTAAATAAATTAGATCAAGTTTAGCAACAAAAGAATGCTTTAAGCAAATAGTTTGTTAACATTCTCTAGGCAAAGGTAAACATGTTGTAGATTACAGTTATAATCCAAAAAATTCTAAAAGAAAAGAATGGCGTACTAAACGTATAGCCACTCTACAAGATTTTTTTAGTCAATCTCAGATAGAATTAGAAGCACTTCTGTGTCAAGAAGCAGAAGAAGATGAAAGTGAAAGATTATTTAAAGAAGAATCGATAAAAGTAGCAGATAACATAGAAGCTTCTCATAATGCTCAGATGTGTGTAGATAATAATATTCATCAAGTTTCTATTCATGAAACTAATAATCCAGTTTGTGAAGTCAGTATTAAGTGGAAAGGATATAAGCCATATTCTTTGGATGTTTTACTTGATATTGGTGCTGATGCTTCTTTAGCTAGATTTCATGCTATCCAAAAGATTTGTTGCAACCATATTTTGTGCATCTAACCTTCAATACCAAGACGATCATTTCTGAATGGTCTGCCAGTGTTCCTGTTCTTCTAGGAAATATAGTTTTCAATTTTAAGGTTATAAAGCATGAAATGCCTCTATTTGATATGATATTTGGATTAGATAGTCTATCTTGCTTTTATCCAATCGTCATTCAGCAGCATGAAATTATTCTAGCTCAGAAATATTCTTTATATAAGAAGCATAAATATGAATGTAACGTTCTTTTGAAAAAAAAAGCTAAAAAGCTTGTAGAAAATCAGTGGATATATCAGAAGATTAATTTATGTAAAGCTGACATAGATCCTGTGTGTGCAAATATTGTGCAAGATTGTTGTTCTAAAAATCCATTAGCTTTTCAACACAGAAAAGTTCATGTATGTCAGATTGATTTAAAACTGGCTTATGATGAGAATGGTAAACCTGTTGAACCCAAATTCAAAGCTCATCATTCTGGTATGTCTCCTACTCTTAGAGTAGAATGTCTAATAGAAATACAGAAGTTAAAGGAACAAGGTTTGATTATGGATTCTCAGAGCCCTTCAGGCTGTGAAGCATTTTATGTAAATAAATGCATTGAATAGGTTAGAGGGAAGAAAAGGCTAGTAATCAATTATATTCCTTTGAATAAATATGTTCTTCTTGTTAAACATCCCATACCTTCAAAAGATGAAATATTATAGAGACTGACTGGTAGTAAGGTCTATAGTAAGTTTGATCTTAAGTCTGGTTTCTGGCAGATTCAGGTTGCTGAAGCAGATAGGTATAAAATAGCATTTGTCACTCCATTTGGATTAAAGACTGCTCCAAGCATATTTCAAAAAATGATGAATGACATTTTTTCTGCTTACAGTGATTTCATTATAGTTTATATAGATGATATACTTATGTTCAGCAAATCTCCAAAAGATCATCTTCAGCATTTGCAGAAGTTTTATCAAATTGTATTTGATAATGGATTAGTGTTGTCAGCCAAGAAAATGGTTACATTTAAAGATGAAATAGATTTTCTTGGAATAACTATTAGATTAGGAGAAGTTCAGTTTCATCCTCATGTGTTACAGAACATACATCAGTTTCCTGATGAGTTGACTGATAAAAGAATGCTTCAGAGATTTTTAGGATGTGTGAATTATATTGTTGGACATTATTATAACATTGCTCAAGATAGAAGTTTTTAAAATAAATATTGTCTAAAACTCCACCTCCTTGGAATAAATAAATGACTTTAGCATTTTAGAGAATTAAAGAAAAATGTGCTAATTTGCCTCCCTTGCAGTAACTTGGCAATGGTCAGAAAATTATTGAAACAGATGCTTCTGATTTGTATTGGGGAGCTGTTTTAAAAGAAAAGTTATCTGATGGTTCAGAAAAACCTTGCAGGTATGATTTTTGAACCTTAAAAAATGCTCAAGTAGATTATCATTCTACACATAAAGAAATTCTTGCCGTCATCAAAGGTATCCAGTCTTTCATGTTTTTTGTAAGATCTAAACATTTCATTGTTCGTTGTGATCTGAAGAATTTTATGAGCATACTAAACTAAGCAGATAATTTAAAGAAAGGATCAGTTATTAGGTTGATCAGATGGGCTACCTATTTGTTAGATTTTGATTTTACAATTGAGCATATCCCTGGTCATAAAAATTTCTTAGCAAATTTCTTAACCAGAGAACATTCTTCAAAAAAGGTCATCATTACAGTAACAAAAGTTTGAGATGAATTCCATTAACATCTATGGAGATCAAGACCAACTGTAACTTCTCAATTGAAAAATGAATTAATAAGGTTAAAAGCTCAGTCATATGTAGTAGCTAATTCTGTAAACTACAAGAACATAGCCTGGACATCACACTATGCTGAGGTCAATGAGCAAAATAGTGTTCATACTATTTTGTTAAATAAACCAAGTAATAATCCTGATTTGCTTGGTAATAATAATTTGTTGATCAAAATGGTTTACAGGAAAGGTACAAGGTTTCATTTCCAATGGTCTACATTTTGGCCATCCTTCAATCCTATAACTGAAAATTATTTGGAATATAGAGATATGAGCGACTACATGTTTGAATTGTTGGATTATATCTTACCAAGGACTACAGCAATAGATTACTTTGTAACTATCAGTCCTGCTATGCTTTGCAATATCTTCATTGCCTTGAGAATTCCCTTTGATGATTTGCATGCTACTATTCAGCCAGCTATGCCCGTAGCTTCATTATGGAGAAAAGTCACTGTTAGTCATGAAGCTATCTTTCCACCTACTCCTAAAGGACGACTGTGTAGGATTCCATCTACCTTATATCTCAATCATACAACTACTAGTGATGATGATGATACTGATGGAGGACCCAACTCTCTGTATTCTCCAGTTAGATCCTATGAATTTGCAAATGATGACTAATCATGAGGTATGTCCATGATAGTGAATAAAGAGCACTATATCTCTTTAATAATATTCATGGACCTCACCACTATCAAAGGTGGTATTCTATCAACTGTGTCGACATTACTTTAGGTCACTGTTTGCTTTAGTTAGTGTGTAGTGGGCCCATAACCCACATGTTTATCACATCTTTGTTTTGTGCCGTTGATGCCACCACTTTGTAATGACCGTCGATGCCTCTTATTTTATGTTATAAATAAGAGAGCTCGATAGAGTTATTGGCATTAGTTGATAGAGTCTTCAAGTAATAGAGTCATAAGTTCTAGAGTGATCAGTCCATCATTTGGTAATCAGGTCAAGTTTTGTGTCTGTTCTTAAAGTTGTAATAGTTGGAATATATATTTTGAATAAGAAAGTGTGATTTGTGGAAGATCCTATTATTTATGGTACTTATATTTTCTCAGACATCATATAAATAGGAAAACTGTCATATTTTTGTTTCAAAGCATGAAGCTGTTGTGAAAGACTCAGGCTATCAGAAAATTGAGTAGAATGCATATTTATCTAAAAACCTATTTCATAATCAAATTGCTGAAATAGAAAGAAGGTATCTAAATCAGTTAGATCAAGTTTAGCAACAAAAGAATGCTTTAAGCAATCAGTTTCCTAAACATTCTTTAGGCAAAGGTAAACATGTTGTAGATTACAGTTCTAATCTAGAAAATTTTGAAAGAAAAGAATGGAATACTAAATGTATAGCCACTCTATAAGCTTTTCTGAGTCCAGCTCAGACAGAATTAGAAGCACTTCTACGTGAAGAATCAAAAGAAGATGAAAGTGAAAGATTATTTGAAGAAGAATTGATAAAAGTAGCATATAACATAGAAGCTTTGCATAATGCTCAGATGTCTGTAGATAATAATATTCATCAGGTTTCTATTCATGAAACTAATAATCCAATTTGTGAAGTCAATATTAAGTGGAAAGGATATAAGCCATATTCTGTAGATGTTTTACTTGATATTGGTGCTGATGCTTCTTTAGCTAGATTTCATGCTATCCCAGAAGATTTGTGGCAACCAGATTTTGTGCATCTAACCTTTAATACCAAGACAATCATTTTTGAATGGTCTGCCAGTGTTCATGTTCTTCTAGAAATATAGTTTTCAATTTTAAGGTTATACAGCATGAAATGCCTCTATTTGATATGATGTTTGGATCAGATAATCTGTCTTGCTTTTATCCAATCATCATTCATTAGCATGAAATTATTCTAGCTCATAAATATTCTTTATATAAGAAGCATAAATATGATTGTAAAGTTCCTTTGAAATAGAAAGCTAAAAAGCCTATAGACAATCAGTGGATATATCAGAAGATTAATTGTTATAAAGCTGAAATAGATCTTGTTCTTACAAAGATTGTGCAAGATTGTTGTTCTGAAAATCCATTAGCTTTTCAGCACAAAAAAGTTCATGTATGTCAAATTGATTTAAAATTGGTTCAGGATGAGAATGGTAAGCCTGTTGAACCCAAATTCAAAGCTCATCATTCTGGTATGTCTCCTACTCTTAGAGCAGAATGTCTACCAGAAATACAATAGTTAAAGGAACAAGGTTTGATTAGGGATTCTTAGAGGCCTTGGTGTTGTGAAGCATTTTATGTAAATAAATGCAGTGAACAGGTTAGAGGGAAGAAAAGGCTAGTAATCAATTATATTCCTTTGAATAAATATGTTCTTCTTGTTCAACATCCCATACCTTCAAAAGATGAAATATTACAGAGACTGACTGGTAGTAAGGTCTATAGTAAGTTTGATCTTAAGTCTAGTTTTTGGTAGATTTAGGTTGCTGAAGCAGATAAGTATAAAACAACATTTGTCACTCCATTTGGACAGTATGAATGGAATGTTC
The DNA here is from genome assembly GCA_037957365.1 of Torreya grandis. Taxonomy (NCBI): domain Eukaryota; kingdom Viridiplantae; phylum Streptophyta; class Pinopsida; order Cupressales; family Taxaceae; genus Torreya; species Torreya grandis. Next base: position 895,613 of record JARHVA010005939.1, on the reverse strand, counting down.
TTCCATTTGGATTAAAGACTACTCCAAGCATATTTCATAAAATGATGAATGACACTTTTCTGCTTACACTGATTTCATTATAGTTTATATAGATGATATTCTTGTGTTCAGCAAATCTCCAAAAGATCATCTTTAGCATTTGCAAAAGTTTTATCAAATTGTATTTGATAATGGATTAGTGTTGTTAGCTAGAAAAATGGTTACATTTAAAGATGAAATAGATTTTCTTGGAATAACTATTAGATCAGGAGAAGTTCAATTTTAGACTCATGTGTTGCAGAACATACAAAAGTTTCCTGATGAGTTGACTAATAAAAGAATGCTTCAGAGATTTTTAGGATGTGTGAATTATATTGCTGGACATTATTATAACATTGCTCAAGATAGAAATTTGTTAAATAAAAGATTGTCTAAAACTCCGCCTCCTTGGAATAAATAAATGACTTTAGCAGTTCAGAGAATTAAAGAAAAAATGTGCTAATTTGCCTCCCTTGTAGTTACCTAGCAATGGTCAAAAAATTATTGAAACAGATGCTTCTGATTTGTATTGGGGAGCTATTTTAAAAGAAAAGTTATCTACTGGTTTAGAAAAACCTTGCAGGTATGCTTCTGGAACCTTAAAAAATGCTCAAGTAAATTATCATTCTACACATAAAGAAATTCTTGCCGTCATCAAAGGTATCCAGTCTTTCATGTTCTTTGTAAGATCTAAACATTTCATTGTTCATTCTGATCCGACAAATTTTATGAGCATACTGAACTCAACAGATAATTTAAAGAAAGGATCAATTAGTAGATTGATCAGATGGGCTACCTATTTGTCAGATTTTGATTTTACAGTTGAGCATATCCCTGGTCATAAAAATTTCTTAGCAAATTTCTTAACCAGAGAACATTCTTCAGAAAAGGTCATCATGATAGTAACAGAAGTTTGGGATGAATTCCATGAACATCTGTGGAGATCAAGACCAACAGTAACTTCTCAATGGCAAAATGAATTAATATGGTTAAAAGCTCAATCATATGTAGCAGCTGATTTTGTAAACTCCAAGAACATAGCCTGGACATCACACTATGCTGAGGTTAATGAGAAAAATAGTGTTCATACTATTTTGTTAAATAAACCAAGTAATAATCTTGATTTGCTTGGTAATAATAATTTGTTGATCAAAATGGTTTATAGGAAAGGTACAAGGTTTCATTTCCAATGGTCTACATTCTAGCCATCCTTCAATCTTGCAATTAAAAATTATTGGGAATCTGGAGATATGAGCGACTACGTGTTTGAATTATTGGATTATATCTTACCAAGGAATGCAGCAATAGATTACATTGTAAATTTTTGTCCTGATATGCTTCACAATATCTTCATTGCCTTGAGAATTCCCTTTGATGTATAGTTTGATTTATATACTGTACAAAATCATCAATACAATCAGCATGCTCCTATTCAGCCAGCTATGCCTGTAGCTTCATTTTGGGAAAAAGTCATTGTCAGTCATGAAGCTATATTTCCACCTACTCTGAAGGACGAATGTGTAGGATTCCATTTGCCTTGTATCTCGATCATACAACTGCTAGTGATGATGATGATACTGATGGAGGACCCAACTCTCCGTATTCTCCAGTTGGATCCTATGAATTTGCGGATGATGACTAAACACGGGGTCTGTCTGTGATAGTGAATAAAGAGCACTATATCTCTTTAATAATATTCATGGACCTTACCACTATCAAAGGTGGTATTCTGTCGGCTGTGTTGACATTACTTTATGTCATTGTTTGCTTTAGTCGATGTGTAGTGGGCCCATAACCCACATGGTTATCGCATCTTTGGTTTGTGCCGTTGATGCAACCACTTTGTAATGACCGTCGATGCATCTTCTTTTATGCTATAAATAAGAGAGCTTGATAGAGTTATTGGCATTAGTTGATAGAGTCTTCAAGTAATAGAGTCATAAGTGATCAGTCCATCACTTTGTAATCAGGTCAAGTTTCGTGTCTGTAATAGTTGGAATATATATTTTGAATAAGAAAGTGTGATTTGTGGAAGATCCTATTATTTATGGTATCTAATCTGTCCTACTTATATATGTGTGTGTGTGTGTGCTAAATGCATTGTTTGTTAATATTCTTGTTCACAGTTTAGTTTGTGTATTGTGTTTCTTGTTATTTGGTTTGTTTTGTCATTTTGATTCGGTATCGTGTTTAGTTTAGTGCTAAAGATAGGGAAGTGGCGTGGTCCCTCCTAAAGCCAACGGATAAGCATGTTTGTGGATCTGATTTAAGTATCGACAATAACCATGATAATGAAAGCTCTAGATCAAGCTAAAAATATCATCCCAAGTATTCCTGATACATGTACTCTTGCTAAATTATCTGAACAGACTGTTAATACAGACACTATTGAAATAAATGAAGATAGTCCTAGTCCTTCTTGGTCACTACCTACTCTAAAGCCTTTAGAAGTATATGATAAATTACCATCTTTTAATCTGCTTGCTAAAACTAATATCAAGGTTGTTGAAAATGTCTTGCAAATTCAATCTACTGATCAAGACAAGTATTCCCTACAAATCCTTGATGATAAATCTATTGCATAGTTAAAAGCCCAAACAAAATATAAGTTTTTACATATAGGTGCCATATCCATTGGTGTGCATCCTTTGTTTAGGCATGGATTAAATGTTAGTCTTTTAGCCTGTTTACTTGATAATAGACATCTTTCTTTCTCTACTTGTTTACATGCTGGTTCTATCTACACCACTATATATCCTAACTATCTTGTTGCCATACACCAAGAAAAGAATCTTAATCAAAATTTTAAGATTTTCTTGCAAACTTCAGGTCTCCATATGATTGATGGTTCTTGCCCACTAGCTGTCCAATACCAAATTATGTATCATCTCATGAATACATTATATGCAGTGGTCAAGCATACACCTGTGCTTGGCAAAAGCATGGTGACAAGAGCTACACCCAATAGTCAATTATTACCTATTGAAGCTATTTCATGGTCTGAACTTAAGTTCCAAAGAAATTGGATAATTGATATAGACTTTATTAAACCACCTCATAAATCCCTAGCTAGAGCAACTTCTATCAAAGATCTACCAGACAAGTCTGTCATTAGATTTGATACTCCTTCAACAGGTACTCTTGCCTCATCCCTGGCCCTTCTAAAGCATTGCCTTCATGCACAGAAAATCCATGACCCTCAAATAGACTCCTTCTATTGTTTTGATTGTAAGAATATCCTTAGCAAACCCATTCATGCTATAATCAACATGACCAAAAGAGACATAGAATTGGAGAAACTGTTTGAAAAGAATAAACAGTTATTGTCTCACAGAAGGAATCTACATATGGAAAGCACATCCCAGAATCCTCAAGATTCTGAGAAAGATGAAGGACATACATGGAAGACTCCTCAAGGAGATGAGTCTTATACTAAGAAAAGTTTTCCTAAGCTCTCAGACTTCAATCAGTATTCCCCTGATGGTAAAAAAAGAGCCCAAATGTACTATCTTAGAACTACTAATAGATCACTAGAACAACCTACTAAAGTAAGGTTGATGAACTAGAATAATGTGGCTACTAAATGTGTTAACAATCGTGTAGCTAATATTCAATCCAGTTTAGATCAGATTTCTAAGATGCTAAAAAGTATTGAATTATGTTAAAAGGGTGATATTGCAAAAGCTTTGAAAACTATAGATAATAATGTTGGAGTTCATGCTCATCAGATTGCTCAAAAGGTTAAGAAAGAATCTCATAATATTGTTCTAAAACAAGAAGAAGTAAGTAAGAAAATAGATACTGTTGTTACTGGTAATAGTGTTATTGCTCATAGTCAAGAAGAATTAAGAGAAAAAGTTTCTTTAGTAACAAGGCAAGTTGCTGACATATCCTCAGGTATATATTCCTTGAACCGAGAGGTATATTCTCAATAGCAACAGTTATCTCTACTGCCTACTCTACAATCCTCAGAGATTCAACCTCTAGAGTTAAAACTTGATACAACTGATATTTTGAGTTGGGAATTAGTAGAAAGATACAAAAGCAAGAAACTGCTAATCCTGCTCCTATAATAGTTCCTTTAAGTATGAAAACTTCTCTAAATGCTGATATAGATAAAGCCTTTAAGACAGGCATGACAAAGATAAGTGATCCAAAAAAGTTTAGTTATTTCTCTGATGGAGAAAGCTCAAAGCAACCTCTTGAAGGTCAGATTAGAACTTTGAGTCTTCAACCTTTTTTCTATAAATTTAACTGTGAGTCTCCTGCTCACAAAAAAGAAATGTGTCATGCTATGTTGTCATGGGCAATTGTACAGATGTTTGGTTTGAAGAGAGACCCTAAGATTGTGGCTCAGCAAATAGTAAATGGCTTTATATGAAATATAAAGGATTGGTGGGATGCTAGTCATATGCAATATAAGGAAAATATATTAAATCGTGAAGAACTTGTCCCTTGTTTGTGTCAAGACATCTATACAGAATTCGTTGGTGTCATAGACGATGAAAAAGAAGCCAGTAGATCTAAATTTCTTAGAGCACAATTATGTGATATGACACGGTTAAAAGAATATATGTGTCATATGGAAAATCTATTATATGCCTCTGGTGAAATGTTTAATACTAATTTTAAAGTCAAATATGTTGAATCATTTCCCTAGTATTTTTCAAAAAAATATAAGACTGCCATGGGTGCTCAGTATTCTACAATGTATTTTGGTAGAATTAATCAATACATTAGAAAAGTGAATCAGAACTTGTGTGATGAGCGAAAAGCTCATAAGGAAATACTGAGATTTCATAAACAGCTTGGTGTGAAGTTCTGTAATTCTTTACATGATAATTTTGGTTGTACAGATGTGTATCAGTATAGAAAATATAGAGCAAAAAAAAAAGAAAAAGGATAAGTCTTCTTGTAAATGTGATTATGTGCCTAACTGGTCAAGAAAACCCAAATTTAGAAAATCTTTTAAAAAGAAGAAGATTTTTAGGAAGAAGAAACATGGGTTTCAGAAAGCCCCTATTAAATGTTTTCTCTGCCAAGGTGATCATTATGCAAGAAAATGTCCTCAGAAATAGAGAAACTCAAAAAAGGTTAAGTTTCTTCAGAGTCAAGATATCAATGAGGATGAATATGTTCTAATCTCTGCTGATGATCAAAATTATGAATCTGATCTTGGATATTCAGATGATGAATCAGATTTTGAGAATTATATTAATATGAATAATGAAGAAGCTAGTTCTGAATTAGAATCATCTTCAGAATTTGATTATGAAATAGGTTTTCAGATAAATATGCATTCTACTCAATTTTCTGATAGCCTGAGTCTTTCACAACAGCTTCATGCTTTAAAAGAAAAATATGACAATTTGCCTATTTATATGATGTCTGAGAAAATGTTTCTTTAGAATCAAATTGCTGAAACAGAAAGAAGGTATCTAAATCAGTTACATCAAGTTCAGCAAAAAAAGAATGCTTTAAGCAATCAGTTTGCTAAACATTCTTTAGGCAAAGGTAAACATGTTGTAGATTACAGTTATAATCTAGAAAATTTTGAAAGAAAAGAATGGCATACTAAACGTATAGCCACTTTACAAGCTTTTGTGAGTCGAGCTCAGATAGAATTAGAAGCACTTCTGTGTGAAGTAGCAGAAGAAGATGAAAGTGAAAGATTATTTGAAGAAGAATTGATACAAGTAATAGATAACATAGAAGCTTCTCATAATGCTCAGATGTCTGTAGATAATAATATTCATCAGGTTTCTATTCATGAAACTAATAATCCAGTTTGTGAAGTCAATATTAAGTGGAAAGGATATAAGCCATATTCTTTAGATGTTTTACTTGATACTGGTGTTGATGCTTCTTTAGCTAGATTTCATGCTATCCCAAAAGATTTGTGGCAACCAGATTTTGTGCGTCTAACCTTCAATACCAAGACGATCATTTCTGAATGGTCTGCTAGTGTTCCTATTCTTCTAGGAAATATAGTTTTCAATTTTAAGGTTAGACAACATGAAATGCCTTTATTTGATATGATGTTTGGATCAGATAATCTATCTTGATTTTATCCAATCATCATTTAGTAGCATGAAATTATTCTAGCTCAAAAATATTCTTTATATAAGAAGCATAAATATGAATGTAAAGTTCCTTTGAAATAGAAAGCTAAAAATCCTGTAGACAATCAGTGGATATATCAAAAGATTAATTGTTGTAAAGCTGACATAGATCTTATGCTTACAAAGATTGTAAAAGATTGTTGTTTTGAAAATCCATTATATTTTCAACACAAAAAAGTTCATGTATGTCAGCTTGATTTAAAATTGGTTCAGGATGAGAATGGTAAGCCTGTTGAACCCAAATTTAAAGCTCATCATTCTGGTATGTCTCCTACTCTTAGAGCAGAATGTCTAACAGAAATACAGTAGTTAAAGGAACAAGGTTTGATTAGGGATTCTCAAAGCCCTTGGGGATGTGAAGCATTTTATGTAAATAAACGCAGTGAACAGATTAGAGGGAAGACAAGGCTAGTAATCAATATTATTCCTTTGAATAAATATGTTCTTCCTGTTCAACATCCCATACCTTCAAAAGATGAAATATTATAGATACTGACTAGTAGTAAGGTCTATAGTAAGTTTGATCTTAACTCTAGTTTTTGGCAGATTCAGGTTGCTGAAAGAGATAGGTATAAAATAGCATTTGTCACTCTATTTGGACAGTACGAATGGAATGTTCTTCCATTTGGATTAAAGACTGCTCCAAGCATATTTTATAAAATGATGAATGACATTTTTTTTGCTTACAGTGATTTCATTATAGTTTATATAGATGATATTCTTCTGTTCAGTAAATCTCCAAAAGATCATCTTCAACATTTGTAGAAGTTTTATCAAATTGTATTTGATAATGGATTAGTGTTGTCAGCCAAGAAAATGGTTACATTTAAAGATGAAATAGATTTTCTTGGAATAACTATTAGATCAGGAGAAGTTCAATTTCAGCCTCATGTGTTGCAGAACATACAAAAGTTTCCTGATGAGTTGACTGATAAAAGAATGGTTTAGAGATTTTTAGGATGTGTGAATTATATTGTTGGACATTATTATAACATTGATCAAGATAGAAGTTTGTTAAATAAAATATTGTCTAAAACTCCACCTCCTTGGAATAAATAAATGACTTTAGCAGTTTAGAGAATTAAAGAAAAATGTGCTAATTTGCCTCCTTTGCAGCTTCCTGGCAATGGTAAAAAAATTATTGAAACAGATGCTTCTGATTTATATTGGGGAGCTGTTTTAAAAGAAAAGTTATTTGATGGTTCAAAAAAACCATGCAGGTATGCTTCTGGAACCTTCAAAAATGCTCAAGTGAATTATCATGCTACACATAAAGAAATTCTTGCCGTCATCAAAGGTATCCAATCTTTCATGTTCTTTGTAAGATCTAAACATTTCATTGTTCGTTCTGATCTAAATAATTTTATGAGCATACTAAACTCATCAGATAATTTAAAGAAAGGATCAGTTAGTAGATTGATCAAATGGGCTACCTATTTGTCAAATTTTGATTTTACAGTTGAGCATATCCCTGGTCATAAAAATTTCTTAGCAGATTTCTTAACCAGATAACATTCTTCAGAAAAGGTCATCATGATAGTAACAAAATTTCAGGATGAATTCCATGAACATCTATGGAGATTAAGACCAAATGTAACTTCTCAATGGAAAAATGAGTTAATAAGGTTAAAAGCTCAATCATATGTAGCAACTGATTTTGTAAACTGCAAGAACATAGCCTAGACATCACTCTATGCTGAGGTCAATGAGAAAAATAGTGTTCATTATATTTTGTTAAATAAACTAGGTAATAATCCTGATTTACTTGGTAACAATAATTTTTTGATCAAAATGGTTTACAAGAAAGGTACAAGGTTTCATTTCCAATGGTCTACATTCTAGCAATCCTTCAACCCTGTAACTGAAAATTATTGGGAATCAAGAGATATGAGCAATTATATGTTTGAATTCTTGGATTATATCTTACCAAGGACTATAGCAATAGATTACTTTTTAAATATCAATCTTGCTAT
>JARHVA010005939.1:877500-885000 GCA_037957365.1 Torreya grandis | reverse complement strand
AAGAATAGACAAGGGTTTGTACGTACCCAGATTGTGGACTTGTGCACCAGATTTAGATGATAGCAGGAACTCCTCTTTGGTTGTGGAGGATGACACCTGAAAGAGAAAAAGACTAAAACATGAAAAATGTTAGATGACAAGAAAGTGGACTGCCAAGCGAAAGCTTGTTCCTAGAAGAACAAAAGACTTCTCAGAGGATGACAGTCCACTATTAAAAATAGAATATTGACAAAAATAAAGATGATAAATGACTAAATGAAGGAAATAAAAAGCAAATGCATACCTGATATGCAACAATCTACTTTGCACAGTCATCGACGTCGGTGGTTCTATCGACATCGGTTAAGGAAAGTCACCGACATCAGTTAGTATGCCGACATCGGTAGGGGCAATGGTTGAGGTCAGTTGGGGCAGTAGTCTTTGGACGAGGTCTGGTCAGCTCTGTGGTCTTTGGATGAGCTCTGGTTGGGTCTGGACAGGTTTCAGGGCTGCAAAATGGTCTAAAAGAGTCTAGGTCTATTTAATGGTCTGTGTAGGAATCTGGGCAGAGTTGCAGGGACAATGGACAGATTGTATGTTTAGATATGGGAAGGCCTCTCAGCCTTTTCAGGAGGAATTCAAGTCTGGTCTGTGGTCTGATAGTCTAAATGTGAGTGGTGATATCACTTAAAAGCAATAACCAAAAAACAAATGAAAGCACAAAAGAAATGCATACCTGTTGCCTACTAAAGAGAGAGTAGGAGACTTGGTTGCAGATTGATTACTGATGGTGTGTTGCAGACTGGTTGCAGATGTTTGATGTAGAAGACTTCCAGCAAGGTGACTGAAGCAGAGTACCTGTCCTTGAGAGAGAGAGAGAGAGAGAGAGAGAGAGAGAGAGAGATTTAGTGGATTGGTTGAGTGAAGATTGGTTGATTGTTCTTAATTGAAAGGCAGATCTGAGAAGGTCTTGAAAGAAGGTCGGATAACGGATTGGAAAATTGATTGGGAAATGGATAATGGATAACAGATTGAGAAATAGATTGAGAAATGGATAACGGATCTTACATTTGGGTTGAGAATGTAATTTTAAGGATAACTGACACCGGTATAATAGCCAACATTGACCGAATAGTGATCGACATCAGCGACTGTAGAATGGGGATAGAGGCTAATATTAGCCTTTTATGCATTCTTACATGCTACTAGGATCAAGGTTGGTGGGAAAATGGTTGAGAGGGGCTAAATAGGCATGGGAGAATAAAATGGGGGTCATAAATGGGTCATAGGGTGAGAGAGAGAAGAATTATTAATGTAAAATAAGTGATTATTTTAAATTAATAAAATATAGGTTAGGTGTGTCGAAGTGGACGAAGGGGACCAAGGGGGAGAGAATGGGGAGAGGATGACCAAGGGAGTAGACACAATTTCGGTGTCTACATTTGCCCCTTTTTGTCTTGTTGGTTGTTCTGGATGAACTGCAAGACAAAAAAAAGAGTTGGTTGCCCCAGGTGGGATGAGGTATTCCCCCTCAAAGCAGGAGTTGAGGGAAGGGAACCTGGAATCGGGTGCTGATTTGATAGAGAGTGGATGAAAAATGGTGAGTGTCAACGCTACAATAGTTGTGATTGTGCGCATACCACTTCATGAGATGGTCAGGTTAAATTGTCACAGGTCAAAGGTCGAGGAGTGCCAAAATTGAAGTAATTAGGCCCCAGCATTTGGTCGTAGCTGATCAGGCTATTCAATCTAAGCTGTAGCTCTAATGGTCATCGTGTTACAAGTATCCCAGGCTCAGGAAGTGCTCCTAGAAAACACAAAAATGTCACAAGTAGTGGGGATCAACCAGAGAGTGACCCTATACTTGTGAGGGTCAAAAATAGTCTACACACAAGTTTGCTAACCAGTCATGGGGTAGCATACATGCAAAAACAACCAAGGCGAAGTCGTCTTGGAAGTGGTCAGGGTCGGAGGAGATAGGCATGATATCCATGGTCAATGGTTGATGTGGATGGATGGATGAAAGAATGTGGCTGAGCTAACCTCAGAAGACATCGTGTGATCTGAGTGCTGCCTACATAGCCCTTGTGTGAAGGGCCTCAGGCCAATGTAGTTCTCCCTAAAAGGGAGGAAGAGGGGCAAAGGTATGAATTGGTCTTGGTCGAGGTCAGGTCATGGTCAAAAGAGAAAAGAAGGTTTGTCCATTAAGTAGATGAACATACGAGGGTGGTTGAGCTAACCCTAGAGGACATCGTGTCAACTGAGTGCAGCCTACATAGCCCCGGTCTTAGGGCCTCAGACCAATGTAGTTCAGACTAAGAGTTAGAATGGTTGATGATTGGTGTGGTCATGATGAAATAATGAAGGATAAGATGATGCTATAACCTTTTCCAAATGGTGTGATGGTGTAGTCTGTAACATTGGTTGAGGGGTCTTTCATCCCTAGCAATGTTCCATATTTGTGATGGATGTATGCTAAAAATGAATGGAGGTCTATGTATGCTTTAGCAAGTAATGGTTTATGCTTAACATAAATTGAGTGGTCAATAGTTTCCATGTGTATTGGTGTCCATAGAAACTATGTGAAATGGACTATGTCATGTTGGTAGTCTGAAAATGTTTGGGTTGGTTTGGTTGAATGTGACCAAAGTGTAAAAAGGAGTGAAAGGCATATTTCTCTTTCATTGACAAGGACCAAAATGATGGCATGGATAGGGGTTGTTAGAACAAAAGTCCCGTTCATGCATTACATTGTTGACCATGGGTTGTGTTAGAGAGGTAATCGAATCACTTTGATATTTAAAATGAGTTCGAAATCCCTTGAGTAGGTGATGTGATATGGGAGAAGAGGGTAACCCATTTTAGAGCAGAGATAACATTGCCCCTTTTTATAGGAGACCCTGAGACAATGACAAGCCAAGTCCAGGACCCATTTTTTTTTTTTATGCAGACTGATCAATGCGGGAAGTCTACATAGAGATGTCATTTTGCTTTGTGGTCATTTGTGAAGTTGATCGATGTGAGAAGCTTTTAGGAAAAGTGTTGTTTATAGAAAGATTCAGTCATAGCCATCCTTCGAGGGAGTGGTCTATATTTTTGCTTTATATGCATATGAGGGCTTGAAATAGCTATCCTTCGAGAGAGCAGTCTATTAGTTACAGCAATGATAGTACAACTGTCCTTCGAGGGAGTAGTCTACTTTTTGATTTTATGACCTTGGATATTTTGACATCTTGGATAGATGAGGGTTTCGGTCTTGATGTGGTTGGTTGAGGTTTAGACGGTCTAGAAGTGGAAGTCTGGTTTTTGTTGAGAGTCTCGGGAGATTCTGCCATAGGAGGATTGACAACATGAGATGAGAGGGTACAGGCATGTTGAAGAACTTCGAGATGCTCCCACAATACCTGATGCTCCACTTTCCTTGAAGGGAGAAGTCTAATTTTCTCCACTAATTAGGAAAATAGTAGAGAAGATGTTAGATGAGGCTTGGATCTTTAAGAAAATTGTTGACAGTTGTGAGGCCAAAGATGAGACTGGTGTAGCAGTCTCAGACCCGAGGCATGATGAAGTCATGACAAGTTCATCTTTGGTTGGAGATGGAGGAGAGACAGGTTCTTTTTTGGGTGGAGAAGAAATTGAAGAATGAGGCTCCTCAAGAGGGTAAAGGGTAGGGATGATTGTGCCCTCCACTTGTGGTTGAGGAGTAGGGAGGGTCGGGTCCTCCATAGGTAGCAAGAAGGAGGATGGTGAGACCGATGGTGCCAGTATGGTTGAGGCATCCTCCAATATAAGAGAGGTTGACGGAGAACTAACTGGAGAAGGGGGTTCATCCACATGTGATGGACTGATGGGTGGACTAACCTCTTGAGTTTGTGAAAGAGGTTGGTCAGGAATGAAGGGCGAGACCGTATTGACTGTTTGTACATTATGTTCGTGAGTGTCATCAGTCATGGTCTGGACATTGTTTTGGGTCAGAGGATGATTGGGGAATGGTTGCTTGAAGATGTTGATGCCCTGATTGGGTCGCGCATTAGGATTGTCGAGGATGAGGTCACCCTTTTCTAGCATGTCTTGGATGATGTTTTTAAGGGTCTTGCAGTTGCCCGTGTCATGGCCTTTAACACGGTGGTAGTTGCAGAAGTCATTTTCCCTATACCACACAGGGATGGTGTGTGAGGGATCAAATTATGGAGGTGGTCAGATTTGGGGAAGATTGAGAACCCCCTGTTTGACAAGTTTTTCTAGCACAGACGTGTATGACTCTCCAAGTGGAGTATATTGTCGCTGCACGTATCTCTACTAGAATTGGTGGGTGATGCATTGGGACATGGGTGGCTCGGGCTGGTTGGTTGAAGGCAAAGAGGATGAAGGTCTAACAACTATAGCATTTGCTAATGCCTTAGACTTAGGATTAGATGAAGAAGGTTTAGAAGAAGAGGAGTCATTGGTCTTGGATTTGAGATTCTTACTCTGCAACTTGACTTTGTTCTCCTTGATGGCACGTAATTCAAGCTTGTGGGCCATCGTGAAGGCTTTGTCAAAGATGCGAAAGGTCTAAACCCGCAAGGTAGAAGAAATATTCTTGGCATAGGCTTGAGAGAAAATTTTGATAAGTTCAGGTTGGGGTAAGGAAAATGAGAGCTGATTGATGAGGCATCTCCAGTGAGCAGCGAAATCAGCTATGGATTCATCCTCAAACTGCCGGATAGAATAGAGGTATGTGATTGAGACCTTTTTGGTGATGTTGATGGAGAAATGATCAAGGAAGAGTTGTGCCAGCTAGGTGAATGTGAAGAGAGAATGGCTGGCAAGGGAGCTATACCAGTCAAGAGCAGCACCGAAGAGTGACATAGGAAACGTGCATAAAAGTAATGCATCATTGTGTGCAATGAGATAACAGGCATGTCTGAATGCCCGTAGGTGCTATTACAGGTCTTCCTTGCTCTAGAAATGAGAGAATTTAGGAAGTTTCCACTGAGTGAGATACGACTTGATCGGGATGGAGGGATGAATGGGTTCGTTGCAAATTTGTTCATATGAGAGGGCATTGTGTGAACCAAAAATAGAGGTCTCTAGGCTAGACATCTTGTCCATCAACATTTTGATGATGTCTGCTGATAGATTGGTAGGTGGAGTGCCCCCTAGGTTGTAGGGCGCTTGAAAGAGGCTAGAGGAGCCATACGACGTAGTCGGTTGTGCTTGTAAGAGTGCAACGTACTGATAACTAGTCATTGGGATGGAAGTGGAGGCTAAGGGTGGTTGGGTAGAAGGCATGGCTAGGCTCGATGTTGCCACGAAAGGTTGGATAGTGGTAACATCGGCCAATGGATGGGTAGCCACCCTAGTGTTGATAGGGACGAGGGTAGGCAGAATAGAGACAACCAAATTCTAGAAAGGGGTAGAGATTGGTTGAATAGGCTGCGGTTGATAGGGGCCAAAACCCCGATGGAAGTGGGCCTAGAGATGGAGAGAGAGGCCACACTTAGAATGTTGGTCAAGGGTTGGTCATTGGTCGAGGCGATAGCCTGGGTGTCTACAGGTTAAACTATGGACGCTGTCGATATGGCCGCAGTCTTGACTAAAGAGGTCGGCATCTCATAAATCGGGTTGCCTAAGGAGTCTCGCATTCAGCTTTATGTGAGATAATGTTGCAAGGATTTGAAATTGAGGTCCAAGAATCTTTCAAAATCTTGGTCCCCTTCAGAGACGATGGGAGTATGGGTTGGGGTCGGTCGAGTAGAAGTTCTTTCAGTCTCCGAGTGGAACTCCATTATAGGACTGGTTATGGACAGGGAAGGTGGAAGCAGTTGATGTCTCGCTTGGTCAAGAAGAGCCTTGGTTTGACTATGTGTCAAAACCATTCAAAGCAAGAAAGAACATCCTCACAAGCTCAAACAAGTAGATAAGAACAAAAAAGATGAAGAACACAAGCAGACCCTAAACGTTAAATCTCTAGGAATAAATTATTAGGATCGTGGTGGCTTATGCCTTAGAATGTCTGTAGGAAGATTGGCTTTTGAGATGGGTCCTAGAAGAAGTAGTCTATGGATGGTTTCGAGTTTATTTCGGTGCTCAAAAGTCTATGTTAGGTTCTGTACTTGGCCTGGTGCTAAGGAGCAAGCTCCCCTCACTTCACGAACCCAGTGATGAGCTGGGCCTGCTTAGCCAGTATATATTTCCCCTAGAGATTATCCTCTGCCAGAGAACAGAGTGGGCTTTCCCCTTGGTGATGAAATCCAAGTAGGATTGCCAGGATGAGTAAGATATCTGTTGGGTGATGAAATCTCAGTCGGGCCTTGTCTCAGGTAAGTTTTGATGTTTGATTTGTGGAAGTGATTTGGTTGTGTAACATAAAGTGGACTACAATTAATTCATGATGCGGTTATTAATTACTAGGTGTGGACTAAGTATGTAATCAAGAAGAAATGAAATGCAGTATGTTTTAAGCCCAAGTCGAAATGTTAGTTCGTATGAAGAAAAATGGAGAAAGGGTTGAAGAGTATGACTTTTGACTAGTCTATGATGCAAGAAAAGAAAGAAGAGTTCTTTTTAATCCTACTTATGATATTTTTTGAAAGAGATAGAAGGAAGAGGTGAAACGTAATGCACCCTATATGAACAGAAAGAAAAGAACCCAAGGAAGACTCTAGGGTCCCACCGGGTGTGCCAGAATGTTTCTATACAATTTTTGCTTTTTACATTCAAGAAAGGAAAATGAGAAACTAAAAAGAATAGACAAGGGTTTGTACGTACCCAGATTATGGACTTGCACACCATATTTAGATGATAGCAGGAACTCCTCTTTGGTTATGGAGGATGACACTTGAAAGATAAAAAGACTAAAACACGAAAAATGTTAGATGACAAGAAAGTGGATTGCCAAGCGAAAGCTTGGTCCTAGAAGCAAAAAATACTTCTCGGAGGATGACAGTCCACTATTAAAAATAGAATATTGATAGAAATAGAGATGATAAAAGACTAAATAAAGGAAATAAAAAGCAAATATGTACCTAATATGTAGCAATTTGCTTTGCACATTCGCCGACATCGATGGTTCTGCTGGTGTCAGTCAAGGAAAGTCATCGACGTCGGTTAGTATGCTAATGTCGGTAGGGGCAATGGTCAAGGTCGGTCAGGGCAGTGGTCTTTGGATGAGGTCTGGTCAGCTCTGTGGTCTTTGGACGACCTCTGGTTGGGTCTGGATAGGTTTCAGGGCTGCAAAATGGTCTAAAAGAGTCTAGGTCTGTTTAATGGTCTGTGCAGGAATCTGGACAGAGTTGCAGGGACAATGGACAGACTGTATGTTCAGATATGGGAAGGCCTCTTAGCCTTTCTGGGAGGAAGTCAAGTCTAGTCTGTGGTTTGATAGTCTAAATCTGAGTGGTGATATCCCTTAAAAGCAATAACCAGAAAACAAATGAAAGCACAAAAGAAATGCATACCTGTTGCCTGTTGAAGAGAGAGTAGGAGACTTGGTTGCAGATTGATTGCTGATGGTGTGTTGCAGACTGGTTGTAGATG
>JARHVA010005939.1:857500-867500 GCA_037957365.1 Torreya grandis | reverse complement strand
TGATGCTTCCTTGGCTAGATATCATGCAATTCCAGAAGATAAGTGGATGCCTGATTTCATTAGACTTACATTCAATGCAAAGACTGTTATATCTGAATTTTCTGCACATATTCTAGTCCAATTTGGTGATACTATATTTCATCTCAAAGTTATTCATCATGAGATGCCTATGTTTGATTTAATGTTGGGAGCTGATACATTATCATGCTTTTATCCCATCATAATTCACCAACATGAAGTTATACTTGCAGAAAAGTATTCTTTCTACAAAAAATAGAAATATGAATGTAAGGACATCTTAAGTCCAAAGCTAAGAAGCCAGTAGATACTGCATGGATTCATCAAAAGATTAATTGCTGTCAAGCATATATAAATCCTGTGCTTGAAAAGATTATTAAGGATTGTTGTACTGAAAATCCTTTAGCATTTCAGGATAGAAAAAGGCATATCTGTAAAATAGACTTAAAATTAGTTATAGATGTTAATGGCAAACCAGTAGAGCCTAAATTCAAAGTTCATCACAGTGGAATGTCTCCTAGTCTCAGAGAAGAATGTTTTAAGGAGATACATGAATTAAAAGCTCAGGCATTAATCAGAGATTCCCACAGTCCATGGGGATGTGAAGCATTTTATGTTAATAAAAGAAGTGAGCAAGTTCGAGGGAAAAAGAGATTAGTAATTAATTATATCCCTCTCAATAAACATGTTATTCCTGTACAACATCCTATACCTTCAAAAGATGAGATTTTGAATAGACTAACTGGAAGTAAGGTGTATAGCAAATTTGATTTGAAATCTGGATTCTGGCAGATACAGGTTGCAGAAGAAGACCGGTATAAAACTGCATTCATAACACCATTTGGTCAGTATGAATGGAATGTTCTTCCATTTGGATTGAAGACAGCTCCTAGTATTTTCCAGATAATGATGAATGAGATATTTGCTCCTTACAGTAATTTTATTATTGTATATATTGATGATATCTTGATTTTCAGTAGATCCCCTAAAGAACATTTGAATCATTTAGAACAGTTTTATCAGATTGTTTTTCAGAATGGTCTTGTTTTATCTGCTAAGAAAATGGTCACATTCAAAATAGAGATTGATTTTCTTGGTATTAGTATTAAGTCAGGAGAAGTTTCAGTCCAACCTCATGTTCTACACAATATTCAGAATTTCCCTGATGAGATCACAGACAAGACTATGTTACAAAGATTTTTAGGTTGTATCAATTATATTGCTGGTTATTATTTCCAGATTGCTCAGGATAGAAGTCTGCTAAACAAAAGATTAACTAAGTCTCCACCTCCTTGGTCTTTAGAAATGACAGAGGCTATTAAAAGAATTAAACTGAAATGTTTATCTTTGCCACCTTTGCAGCTTCCAGGTTCGGGATTAAAAATTATTGAGACTGATGCTTCAGAGTCTCATTGGGGTGCAGTACTGAAAGAAAGATTAGCAGATGGTACAAAAAATCCGTGTAGATATGCTTCTGGTACATTCAAAAAGTCTCAGATTAATTATCACTCGACTCACAAGGAGATCCTTGCTGTAATTAAGGGTATTCAAGCTTTTATGTTTTTTGTGAGATCAAAAAAAAATTTTGGTAAGATCTGATTTGAAAAATTTTATGAGCATTCTACATTCAGTAGATAATTTGAAAAAAGGTTCAGTAAGCAGATTGATAAGGTGGGCTACATACTTATCAGATTTTGACTTTACAATTGAACATCTCTCTGGTAAAAAGAATTCTTTGGCAGATTTCTTAACTAGAGAATATTATTCTGATAAGAAAATCATGGTGGTCATTACTACTGAGGTAAGAGATGAGTTTCATTATCATTTGTGGAAGTCTCGGCCCTCTCCTCAGAATCAACTTATTCATGAGCTCAATAGGCTAACTGTGGAATCACATACTGCTTCTGAATTCATTAATGCTAATAATATTGGCTGGACTAGTTTGTTTTATAATCAGGAAGGTCAGACAATCACTCATACTATCCTACTGCAAAAGCCAGGACACAATCAGGAGTTAATGGGTGATCAAAATCCTTTGATCAAGTTGGTTTACAGACAGAAAACAAAGTTTCATTTCACATGGTCTACTTTTTGGCCAACTTTCAATCCAGCAACAGAAAATTATTGGCATTCTGGAGAAATTAGTAATTATATGTTTGAATTTTTAGATTATATTTTGCCTAGAGTTGCCTCAAATTTATATTTTGTAAATGTTCATCCAGATATGATTCGTAATATCTTTATTGCATTACGAATTCCCTTTGACGTCACTTTTGAGTTAAAGCTTGTGCAGAACAAGCAGTATAATAGGCATGCACAGATTGAGGTCTGTCGCCCAGTGGCATCATTCTGGAGAACGATGACTATTTCTCATAAGGCACTCTTTCCAGTCACTCCAGATGGACGTCTTTGACGTATACCATCAACCATGTACATGGACCATCCATCTGAAGATGATGAAGAATCTCTGGACCCAGATGATGATGATAATGTCTACTCGCCAGCTGGGTCTTATGAGTTTAATGATGACGACTAGTCACGGGGTCTGTCCGTGATAGTGAGTTGAGCGCACTATATCGCTCTTTGTAGATAAGTTAGAATAAAGTGGACCACACCACTATCAAAGGCGGTATTCTGTCGGCCGTGTCGACATGATTCCTTTCTTTACTTTTGAGTCGGTGCATGGTGGGCCCTTAACCCACATGTTAATCGCATCTTGTGTCTACACCGTTGATGCCACCGCTTTGTGATAACCGTCGATCTCTCTTCTTCAATCCTATATAAAGGAGAGCTCGGCAAAGTTATTGGCATTCGAATTTGGTGTCAGTCTTAGTTGTCTTAGTTGTCTGGTTTTAAGAAAGCTTTAAGTTTGGCAATTTCTTGTATCTTGAAGTCTGTTGTAATACTTGAGTTTATATAATAGAAAGTGCGATTATTTGAAGATCCTGTGTTTCAAAGGACGGAAATAGATTATGGTATCAGAGCCAATAGAGAGCCAATAAAGAGCCAATAAAGAGCCATAGTGTGTCATAAATCTAATGATCTGTGTTGAATCATTTCCTATTATTTGCTTTAGTGTTATGCTGCTCAGATTATCTGTGTGATAGTTCATTTGGTCTGGTATCGCGTTTAGTATCAAGCTGACGATAGGGAAGTGGCAAGGTCCCGTTAAGCCGACGGATAGGCATTTGAGGATCCGATTTAAGTACCGACAATAAGCTGAAGTATGGAAGCTCTTGACCAAGCTACTATTGCAATAGGTAATTCTGACACATGCACTCTTGCAGAAATGGGTGATTATGCTATTAATACAGACACATTAGATATTGAAGAATCACATCCAAGCCCTGAATGGGTTTTGCCTAAATTGAAACCATCTGATGTGTATGATAAATTGCCGTCTTTTAATTTGTTAGCTCGCACTACGTTCAAGACTGTAGAAAATACAATGCAAATTCAGAGTAATGCACAAGATAAATATTTCTTAGAAATTCTAGATGAAAAGTCTATTGCTTCTCTGAAAGCTCTGAAAACTTATAAATTTCTGCATATAGGTGCTATCTCGATAGGTATTCATCCCTTGTTCAGACATGGTTTAGATGTCAGTTGCTTAGCTTGCTTATTAGATAATAGACATCTATCCTTTGCTGCATGTCTGCAAGCTACTTTAGAAACAGGTTTGCATGATGGTCCTATCTATACGACTGTTTATCCAAATTATCCCGTAGCCATCCATAGAGAATTGAATCTGAATAAAATCTTTAAGTTATATTTACAAACTTCTAGTTTATATATGATTGCTGGTTCTTGTCCCCTTGCTATTCAATATCAAGTCTTGTATCGTCTAACCAATACCTTAGCTCCTGCTATGAAATGTACACCTGCGCCTGGCAAAAGCGTGGTGTGTCGAGCCAGTCCTAACAATAAAACCCTGCAAACCGATGCTGTTGATTGGTCTACACTTAAGTTTCCCAAAAAATGGTTAGTAGATATTGACTTTATCCAGCCTAATAGAAAGTCTATCTCTAGAGCCACCTCTGTGAAAGAAACCAGAGACAAAGCAATTATTCGCTTTGATCATCAAAGCCCACATCCTAAAGAAGAGTCCAATTCCTCCTCTCTACCTTTTCCTACAGAATGTCTGCATGCTCAAAAAATCCATGATCCGCAGATAGATTCATTTTACTGCCCAGACTGCAAACAAATTTTGAAGAAGAAAAGCCATTCACTCAAAATTAATATGGCTTCCAGAGATTTAGAGATTGAACAACTCTTTGCTAAAAATAAAGAACTTTTGTCTTATAAGAGAAAGGTTCATATGGAATCCTCTCATTCTAAGTCTGGTGAAGATGAAGGTCATGTCTGGAAGACTCTTCAAGATGATGAGTCATATACTGAAAAAGGATTTCCCAAATCCACTGATTTAATCAATATTCTCCTGATGGGAAAACTAGAGCACAGATGTATTATGTCAGACAGTCTAGATTATGGTATCAGAGCCAATAAAGAGCCAATAAAGAGCCATAGAAAGCCATAGTGTGTCATAAATCTAATGATCTGTGTTGAATCATTTCCTATTATTTGCTTTAGTGTTATGCTGCTCAGATTATCTGTGTGATAGTTCATTTGGTCTAGTATCGCGTTCAGTATCAAGCTGACGATAGGGAAGTGGCGAGGTCCCGTTAAGCCGACGGATAGGCGTTTGAGGATCCGATTTAAGTACCGACAATAAGCTGAAGTATGGAAGCTCTTGACCAAGATACTATTGTAACAGGTAATTATGACACATGCACTCTTGCAGAAATGGGTGATTATGCTATTAATACAGACACATTAGATATTGAAGAATCACATCCAAGCCCTGAATGGGTTTTGCCTAAATTGAAACCATCTGATGTGTATGATAAATTGCCATCTTTTAATTTGTTAGCTCGCACTACGTTCAAGACTGTAGAAAATACAATGCAAATTCAGAGTAATGCACAAGATAAATATTTCTTAGAAATTCTAGATGAAAAGTCTATTGCTTCTCTGAAAGCTCAGAAAACCTATAAATTTCTGCATATAGGTGCTATCTCGATAGGTATTCATCCCTTGTTCAGACGTGGTTTAGATGTCAGTTGCTTAGCCTGCTTATTAGATAATAGACATCTATCCTTTGCTGCATGTCTGCAAGCTGCTTTAGAAATAGGTCTGCATGATGGTCCTGTCTATACGACTGTTTATCCAAATTATCCCGTAGCCATCCATAGAGAATTGAATCTAAATAAAATCTTTAAGTTATATTTACAAACTTCTGGTTTATATATGATTGATGGTTCTTGTCCCCTTGCTATTCAATATCAAGTCTTGTATCGTCTAACCAATACCTTAGCTCCTGCTATGAAATGTACACCTGCGCCTGGCAAAAGCGTGGTGTGTCGAGCCAGTCCTAACAGTAAAACCCTACAAACCGATGCTGTTGATTGGTCTACACTTAAGTTTCCCAAAAAATGGTTAGTAGATATTGACTTTATCCAGCCTAATAGAAAGTCTATCTCTAGAGCCACCTCTGTGAAAGAAACCAGAGACAAAACAATTATTCGCTTTGATCATCAAAGCCCACATCCTAAAGAAGAGTCCAATTCCTCCTCTCTACCTTTTCCTACAGAATGTCTGCATGCTCAGAAAATCCATGATCCGCAGATAGATTCATTTTACTGCCCAGACTGCAAACAAATTTTGAAGAAGAAAAGCCATTCACTCAAAATTAATATGGCTTCCAGAGATTTAGAGATTGAACAACTCTTTGCTAAAAATAAAGAACTTTTGTCTTATAAGAGAAAGGTTCATATGGAATCCTCTCATTCTAAGTCTGGTGAAGATGAAGGTCATGTCTGGAAGACTCTTCAAGATGATGAGTCATATACTGAAAAAGGATTTCCCAAATCCGCTGATTTTAATCAATATTCTCCTGATGGGAAAACTAGAGCACAGATGTATTATGTCAGACAGTCTGATAGAACATTAGATCAACCCACTGAGGTTAGACTGATGAATTGGAATAACGTAGCAACTAAATGCCTAAACTCTAAAGTGAATAAAATTCAAGAGAGTTTAGATCAGATTGCTGTGTTGTTAAAAGGAATAGAAACTTATCAGAAAGGAGATGTGGTAAAAGCATTAAAAATAATTGATGCTAATGCTGGTGTCTATGCAACTCAGATTCAGAGTAAGATAGAAAAAGATGCTACTGAGATAATAAAGAAACAAGCATAATCTGAAAAGAAACTGGATACAGTTCTTATTGGTAATGCAGATATTGCTCACAGTCAAGTAGAAATTAGATCAGAATTGTCTTCTATTGAAACTACTTTAGTTACAGTTGCTAGTGGTATAGATTCAACAAATAGAGAAATATCTTCTCAACAACAACATTTGATTACTCTTCCCCAAGCTTTATCTAGCAGTCAGCCTTCTAGTCATCGAGAAATCCAACCCGTTGGGTGGTCTCCTCCAACTGCTGGTATTATCAGCTGGGATCAAGTAGCTCAAATTGAGAAAGAAGATATGTCTTCTAGTTCTATTATTCAGCCATTAAAAATGAAAGCTCCACAATTATAAATTCATAAAGCTTTTCAGATCGGCATGGCTCATCTAGATGACCCTGAAAAATATACTTATTTTTCAGAAGGAGAAACATCCACCAAACCTCCATTAGATGCACAAATCCGAACTCTGGGTCTACAACCTTTCTTTTGGAAATTCAATTGTGAATCTCCTGGGAGAAGAAAAGAAATGTGTCAAGCTATGTTGGCATGGGCCAGTGTTCAGATGTTTGGGTTAAAGAGAGAAGCCAAAACAGTTGCAGTACAGTTAGTAAATGGGTTTATTGGTAATATCAAAGAATGGTGGGATGGAGGTCATGTTCAGTATAAAGAAAATATTTTAAATCATACTGAGCCAGTATCTTGTTTATGCCAAGCTGTATATGCTGAATTTGTAGGCACTATAGATAATGAAAAAGAATCCAATAGATCAAAGTTTTTACGTGCTCAGTTGTGTGATATGTCTAGACTACAGGAATATATGTGCTATATGGAAAATTTGTTATATGCATCTGGTGAAATGTTTAATCCTGCTTATAAGGTTAGATATATTGAATCCTTTCCCAAATATTTTTCAGAAAAGTATAAAGCTGCTATGGGAGATCAGTATCCCACATTTTATTTTGGGAGGATAAATCAGTATATTCATAGAATTAATCAGAAAAATGTGTGAAGAAAGAAAGACACATAAAGAGACTTTAAGATTTCATAAGCAGATAGGTGTTAAGTTTTGTAATACAGTTGAAGATAATTTTGGTTATACAGATATATATCAGTACAGAAAGTCTAGAAGAAAGAAACAGATAGAGCAGTGTAATTGTAAACCTTCGAAGAAGTATAGGCAGAATTGGTCTAGAAACAGAGATAGGAATATATACAGAAAACGATGGCAGAAAAGGAAAAAGTTTTTCAGAAAAAGAATTCATGGTTATCAGAAAAAGCCAATTAAGTGTTTTCTTTGTCAGGGTAACCATTATGCTAATAAATGTCCTAAAAGACAAGAAAAATCTAAGAAAGTAAATTTCTTAGAAAGTCATTCAATTAATGAGAATGAATATGTATATATTTCAGAAGACAATGTTGAGTTTGAATCAGATATTGAGTATGAATCTGATAATGACTTTGACATTAATATGCTTCAAGAAGAAGTCAGTTCTGAAACAGAATCTTCAGAGTTTGATTCTGAATTTGGTTTTTAGATCAATATGCAGTCATGTCAGTTTTCTGATAGCTTAAGTTTGTCTCAGCAGTTGCAAAGTTTAAAAGATAGATATGATAGTTTGCCTACCTATATGTTTTCTGAGAAAATGTTTTTAGAACAATAGATTCTTCAGACTGAGAAACGATATGTTGCTCAGTTAGAACAGATTCAGCAACAAAATAATTCTCTTCAACAACAGTTTAGCCAACAAAGTATAAGCTCTTATAAAGGCAAAGAAAAAGATTTTAACAACTTTGCTAATCCTACTAAAGCTGAGAGAAGACAATGGCGTTCAAAACGCATTGCTACTCTTCAGTTATTTCTTAAAAGAGCTCAAGCTGAACTAGAAGCTTTAATGAGGGAAGAAGCTGATGATGAATTAGAAGAATCTGAGTTTGAGATTGAACTATGCAAAGTAGCTGATGAAATTGAGAAAACTCATATGATGGATAGTTCAAATCATATTAATCAGATATCTGTACATATTGCTACTAATCCTATTTGTGAAATACCTATTAAGTTCCTAGGATTCAAGACCTACAGTTTAGATGCACTTCTTGACACAGGTGCTGATGCTTCCTTGGCTAGATATCATGCAATTCTAGAAGATAAGTGGATGCCTGATTTCATTAGACTTACATTCAATGCAAAGACTGTTATATCTGAATTTTCTACACATATTCTAGTCCAATTTGGTGATACTATATTTCATCTCAAAGTTATTCATCATGAGATGCCTATGTTTGATTTAATGTTGGGAGCTGATACATTATCATGCTTTTATCCCATCATAATTCACCAACATGAAGTTATACTTGCAGAAAAGTATTCTTTCTACAAAAAATAGAAATATGAATGTAAGGTACCTCTTAAGTCCAAAGCTAAGAAGCCAGTAGATACTGCATGGATTCATCAAAAGATTAATTGCTATCAAGCAGATATAAATCCTATGCTTGAAAAGATTATTAAGGATTGCTGTAGTGAAAATCCTTTAGCATTTCAGGATAGAAAAAGGCATATCTGTAAAATAGACTTAAAATTAGTTACAGATGTTAATGGCAAACCAGTAGAGCCTAAATTCAAAGCTCATCACAGTGGAATGTCTCCTAGTCTCAGAGAAGAATGTTTTAAGGAGATACATGAATTAAAAGCTCAGGCATTAATCAGAGATTCCCACAGTCCATGGGGATGTGAAGCATTTTATGTTAATAAAAGAAGTGAGCAAGTTCGAGGGAAAAAGAGATTAGTAATTAATTATATCCCTCTCAATAAACATGTTATTCCTGTACAACATCCTATACCTTCAAAAGATGAGATTTTGAATAGACTAACTGGAAGTAAGGTGTATAGCAAATTTGATTTGAAATCTGGATTCTGGCAGATACAGGTTGCAGAAGAAGACCGGTATAAAACTGCATTCATAACACCATTTGGTCAGTATGAATGGAATGTTCTTCCATTTGGATTGAAGACAGCTCCTAGTATTTTCTAGAAAATGATGAATGAGATATTTGCTCCTTACAGTAATTTTATTATTGTATATATTGATGATATCTTGATTTTCAGTAGATCCCCTAAAGAACATTTGAATCATTTAGAACAGTTTTATCAGATTGTTTTTCAGAATGGTCTTGTTTTATCTGCTAAGAAAATGGTCACATTCAAAACAGAGATTGATTTTCTTGGTATCAGTATTAAGTCAGGAGAAGTTTTAGTCCAACCTCATGTTCTACACAATATTCAGAATTTCCCTGATGAGATCACAGACAAGACTATGTTACAAAGATTTTTAGGTTGTATCAATTATATTGCTGGTTATTATTTCCAGATTGCTCAGGATAGAAGTCTGCTAAACAAAAGATTAACTAAGTCTCCACCTCCTTGGTCTTTAGAAATGACAGAGGCTATTAAAAGAATTAAACTGAAATGTTTATCTTTGCCACCTTTGCAGCTTCTAGGTTCGGGATTAAAAATTATTGAGACTGATGCTTCAGAGTATCATTGGGGTACAGTACTGAAAGAAAGATTAGCAGATGGTACAGAAAAGCCATGTAGATATGCTTCTAGTACATTCAAAAAGGCTCAGATTAATTATCACTCGACTCACAAGGAGATCCTTGCTGTAATTAAGGGTATTCAGGCTTTTATGTTTTTTGTGAGATCAGAAATTTTTTTGGTAAGATCTGATTTGAAA
>JARHVA010005939.1:495000-852500 GCA_037957365.1 Torreya grandis | reverse complement strand
ATGGTGTAAGAGAGGTCATGAGGTTCGGCATGTGATATGAAAGTATGTACAAAAAAAATCAACTAATTGCAATAGGCATGATTGCATAAAGACAAAATTCCCATATTGGTAAAAATGAGGTCAGGATCTAGGATGAGTGATAAGGTAACCAGTCCCCAGTGTTGGGCATAACTGATTGGGTCTCACTTATTATGGGTCCTAGAAAAGGGTGGTTTTTACTTAGGTATCCATGGTAAGAAGTAATCTCAATAAAAACATAATGGGTTAGGTCACGCATGAAGTGGTACATAATGCAATAGGTCATCATGGTAAAATTGGTCAAGGTGGTTAGCATGACCAAAACAAGGTTATTTCAAAGTGCTCAAAGTTGGTATCATTGTCAAGGTAGGTAAAGGTAAATGGGTCAAGTGATTATGTGGGTAGGGGGTGGATAAGTTGACTCCTAATGCACTAGGCAAGAAGACACTACCTACATAGTCATATGGATAGGGGATCCAACATGAACTTCAAGCCTAATGTATTCCTTGAGAGGGAAAGGGTGACTCCAAAATAAGTCAAGGTAGGGAAATGAAAGGGTTACCCCAAATGGAGGTGGTGGGGGTGAAAAAGTGTGAAAAATAATGGAGAGAGGAGACTGGTGATGATTAAGTACAATTGACAATGGTTAGGTAACTATCGATGGTTAAATGCGACCAATAATAGTTAGGGTCAACCATCGATGGTTAGGTAACCATTGACAGTTGGGTGAAAACCCTAAAACCATAGATAAAAAGGTCAATGAGGGGCCCATTTGGTTCTTATTTGTAACTTGTGACTTATCAGTGCTAGGTGTTTGCATAAAGAGTGTCTGTGAGTGTTTGAAAAGATGGTGAGTTAGCTTAGAGGAGTGTGGTGTGCAAAAGGGATAGTGGGGTCAAGATGGACATAGGAGGGAATCTAAGATAAGTAATGAGATGTGGATTGAGGTGGTGCCATCGATTATAAATGAGGTAGGTAATGTGTGTTAATTAAATTGAAATAGTAGGTTTTGTGAAAAATAAAAAGGATTAAAATGATTGTAATTTATAAAGGAGTAGATTTGTAAAAGTGCCCTAGGGTTTTGTGGTGTGACATTGGTAAGGGTGGAGGAAGGGGTTTGGAATGTCGGTGTAGAATGAGATGGGAAAGGGGTAGTTAGGGCATGTAAAATAGTGGAAAAGGGGTGTGTTTGATAAAGTAGGGTTTATAAGAAGAGGTCAAAGGGTCGAGGCCCACTATCAATGGTTACTAATAGTGACCAATGGTGGTTGACCCGATCGGTGAAGGTTGATTAAAGAGGAAAAAAAGGCCCAAAGGGACCGTCAATGGTTGGGAAGAACCATCAACAATCAATGAGTAGAAGGAAAGGATTTGGGTAGGGCTGGGATGGGGATGGAAAGGGAATTAAAAGAGGTAGAGTTGAGATTGGGTAAGAGATAGGAGGTGGGTTGGGTTAGGATGAGATGGGAAGGTAGAAGTAGAGTTTTAGGAAAATGAGCGCATATAGAAATAAGTAATAGTTAGAGATAAAATAAGGTAAAATAAGTTGTTGAAGTTATGAAATCATATTGGTATAAGAATGTGTGAAATAGTTATTACATAAATAGGTAGTAGCTAAAATAGGCTACTTATTATATTTGTGATATGGATGTTATTGTAGGCATGGGATTAGATCTAGGTACAGGATCAAGTTTTGGAGATGTTCATAGAGGTGAAGGATGCCATGTCTATGGAGGACTAACACCACATGGAGGTAGTGGGATTAGAGTGATACACCACTACCAATGCTTATTTAGAGATGTGTCGATGATAGTTTCCCTCATTAAGAGATGGGATCTGATAACTAAAACATTTTTCTTACCTACTAGAGAGATGAGTATCCTATTAGAGGACATCCACAAGATTACCCAATTACTTATATGAGGGGATCATATTTATCACATAGAGAATGATGATATAGATTACCTAATGGTTTGGTTGTATGGAGAAAATAAAGCTTAGGCATAGTTCCATGTAGGTGGATTTAATATCAAGCCATTATATGAGAGGGATCTAAATGAGAGAAATCTCTTGATGATGATGTAGTTAACAATGGCATGTTTTGCATTACTATATTTAGTAAGAGGGAGATTTACCTATATGTTGATAGGGGTTTTGGTAGAGTTGATATTTAGGAGGATAGTATTTGGATGGGGATAGGTATTGTTGGTTCAAATTTATATAGAGTTATGGTTTCAGAGTTCATAGGCATTACGATATTAGCATTGATTTTTTTTGCACTGTTAGGCATATGAGCACATACATGTGTTGATACCATTGGGTGTACCTATAGACACATATCTACCAATAGAATATAGGGTGGGGTTTTTGATATGGACAAGAGGAGGTGCGATCATAGGAGTAGCTGGTGGCATGAGGGATCTAGAGTGGTTTCAAGGTGATTTTTAGAGTCTCACCCTAGGAGATATAGTATGGAGACCATATAGGATGTGGCTAATGTGGGATGGCTATATGTGGCTTACATATGATTTATAGAGTTAGATATGGGTATATGGTAGATGAGATGGTGATATAAAGCTCATTCCTATGGAGAGAGTGTGATGATAGTTTGGACTCCAACAGGGTATTCCACTAGATTTTCCTCATTATAGGAGAGAGGATGTTGAGTTCTTATTGCTAGAGCCACAGCCTTAGGAGGAGGTATTAGATTATGAGAAGCTTCTTAATAGGGTGAGAGATGATGTTAGTGTTACTATAAATAATCTATCATGGTTTTAGGATAGATATGCATTAGTAGACTTTAGTTGGGGAGATGGAGGCTAGGGGTATTAGATGTTTACCCTATAGGAGTACCAACACAAGGTGACCCATAGGCAGTGGTGGCATAGGCTCAAATATCAACTTTATAGGGGAATATTGCCACTCTTTAAGGATATATTGCCATGATTTAAGTTTAACTAGGAGGAGTGACAGTATAGAGAGACTTGGCATAGGCACAGGTCACCATTTTATAGGGTCAAGTGGCCACTTTACATGGTTAGGTGGCCAGTTTACAAGGATAGATTATGTCAATGATAGGAGAGTAGGAACAAATGATGACCTCTCTTGGCTTAGTGACACAAGAGAGAGACTATCTATAGTGGATAGGTGGGGTAGAGGTGGTACCACTAGGTTTTGTGACACAAGCTAAGTATCTAGCAACCATATAGGAGTTGTGCTATTATGAGGGCATTGTGTTAGCATAGTGTCCTAATGAGATGAAGTAGGGAGAGTACCAGGTTGGTTTGGTAGGTGGTGCAATGATTATGGCCCTAGGTTAGTAGGCTATGGCAGTGGGTCTATTGATAGGGCCTCCACTGGGGACAGGTGTGGATGGGGACAGTAGTAGTGTAGGTATTCTTTCATCATGATGATGTCTATGTATTTTTTTATTTTTGATACTAGCCTACTTGGTAAGATGTGATATTTATATGTGAGTGATGTATATGTATCATTTGGTACTATCACACACACACACACAGATATATATATATATATATATATATATATATATATATATATATATATATATCTGTGTGTGTGTGTGTGATAGTACCAAATGATACATATAATATATATATATATATATATATATATATATATATATATATATATTGATTATGATGATGATGTGATGAGTTGATTATGATTTGATGTTTATTCATGTTGAAGTCTTAATTGTTAGTGTAGGCTTTTATTTTTCCTTATTATTTAATTAGGGAAATTATATATTTGTGCATACATGGAGTTTTCCTACATTCATGGGATAGGCTAGCTTATGTAGAGATGTGTGTCATAGATGTATCATAGGTGTCATAAGAATGTCATAAGTAACTCCTTTGACCAGTTATTCTGGGTATGGGAGTTACTTCTCTATTCTTAGCACCCTATCACCACCTTGCATGGAGGAGTTATAGTCTATTCTTAGGGTGCTTTGACTACCTTTTGTGGAGGATTTATGTGCTCTCCTATATGTATTATTCACTTTGGCCATCTTAAGTTAATGGAATATTGGATTTTCTCCAAATTGTCTATGGAATTATCTCTTGTTTGATTTCATTTACTTTAGCATTTTGTGGTATTCACTTGCTTCATCCTGTGCAACCACAACTCATGCATCCTCGTTATTCAGACCTTGGTGAATCCTCTAATATGGTATCAGAGCCACCCCAGTAACTGGTTGTCCATTTTTTTTATTGCTTTCATTGAAATCTAGAGCTTTGTTAAGGCATTTTTTTTGTGAAATTTAAAAATTTATGGGAGATATTGCTAGTTCTCCATGCTATTGTTCTTTCCATGGCTTGTTTGGTCTCTCCATATACATGTAGGCCTATGATCATGATCCTCTCAGCATGGTGTTGAAAGTCTCACAGTGTTCAAGATCTGCATAAGAGTTTGTCTCAGACTCGAGTGTAGAAGTGTGGAGTTATAGCCATGGTGTTCCAAAACAAGTGAGAAATCTGAGCACATAAAGGCTAAGTTTGTGCAGGAAGAAGGAAAGAACGTGGTTGGATTCATAGATAATTCACTTTCTGGTGATAAAACACCAATCTTGGATCTTTCAAAAAAGGCATGATGGTAAAATGCAGTCCTACGTCCACCTTGGCACACTTTCCTTGAAACTTTTCAATCTAGCTCTGTGCCCTTTTCTCCTTCTCCAGGTAAGTCATTTGCTTTGGTATGCTTTCAAGACAAAGTCATTAAATTCAATCCTTCCTTGGACCTATAATCTGCTTTGAATTCAGTGTCTCTGTTGTCTTTTTTGCCCAGTAAATTTAAATCTGCTCTTTCCTCAAACTTTGGCACCCCTCTCCTTGTTTGGCATCCCATGTGGGCCCTTAAATACTTGGCAATCCATTAAATTCTATCTTTTACTTTAATTTTTCAGTTAAAATTGACTTGTTCAAAAAATAATTAGTCAATTTGACTGAGTATTGAGTATTTTAGACATTTTTTAAGTTTTGATAATTTGGGGGTTTAAATTTAAACTTGTATCTTCGCCTGTCGAAGACGAAGGGTGAGGCCCAGGTTGGCAAGAGGCCAATTCCCCCTCACAAATACCTCCTTTAGATTCCTCACTCCATGCTGAGTCCAACAAGTGGTTGGAAGGCCACTTTCTCTCTCAAAATAGTCATTTTTTAATGTTTTGGTGTTGCTTTTTTGCAAAAACACTAGTTTACGAGAAATTGAATCTTTAATATCTTGCAAACGGTAGCTCAAATTTAGGTGCCATTTTTTGCAAAAGTGTTTGTATTTCAATTATCCATAGTTTAGGCTTGTTATTTTTTAAAAATTCACTAATTTATAAAGTGCCTAAAATTTGTGTCTCTCGAGACGCATTTTTGGCTGAGTCTGATGTCTTATTTGCTTAAAGTCTTGCACTGATTGGTCTAAGATGCATTCTCAGCTAAGATTAGTGTCTTTTGATTGTATAATTGCATATTTGGGGGGGCTCAAAATTTTGGCGGGGGGTGTGATTAATTTTCAGCACTTGCAATCTTTACTTTCATTCTCCTTTTTGCATAATTTCACAACTTGCAATCAACACAACTTCACCTAAATTGAGCTTAAAATGGATTCTTTTCAACTTAAACTCCTAAAACCCTTCAATTATCATGAATTTAAGGTTAAAATGCCAATCATTATTAAAAGTAAAGGGTTGCATAGGATCACCATGGGTACTGAAGTAGAACCCAACACTAATGCTGAAAAGGTTAAGTGGTACAACCATAGTGATGAAGCCTATGGATTACCGAGCTTGTCCATGTCTCCAAAACTTATATTCTATTTAGAAACCTCCAAGACTCCTAAAGACATATGGGACACCCTAGAAACCTTCTTTGGGAAGCTTGATGAGATGAGAGGTCATGAGCTCGAAAATGAACTCATAAGTCTAAGTCCTAGCGAATTTGACACCCTACAAGACTTATTCACTAAGTTTAAGGCCCTTAGATTGAAATTGAAAGAATACGAGATAGAAAAAAATATGACCAACTCATCCTTTCTATTCTCATAAAGTTAGGTCCAAGCTATTCAGTCTTTGTCTCCACTTTCCATGCCACAAAAAGTGCCCTTGGTGCTACATGGAAAATGCCTTCTTTGGATTCATTCATTGCTGACTTGACTAGGGAGAAAAATAACTAATCCAAATGGGCACAATGAAGTCTACTCAACCCTAAGCTTTGATAGCTAGAAATGGTAAGGATAAGACTTCAACAAAGGAGAAGAAGAAAAAGAACAAGGACCAAGAGAAGAAAAAAGAAAACAACAATCCTACCAAAAACAATACTGAGTCTTCCTCCTCCAATGCTAAACCTAAGAAGGAGAAGGTTAAGTGTGCCTATTGTAAGAAGACAGGGCATGATGAACACAAATGCATGAAGAAACAAATAGATCACTAAATCATCTTCTAGAGAAGCACAATATAGGTGTTCCTGAGTCCATCAAGCAGAATTCATCTACCCAAGATTATACCAAGGCAAAAGGCGAGGGTAAGGAGAAAGAAAAGGGCAAGGCCCTTGTAGCAACTGTAGCTTCTACAACATCATGGGTCATTAATTCAGGTGCTTCTCACCACATGGGCTCTTCACTAGTTGAGTTTTCATCTTTAGAGCCTTCTAGCATGACTTCAATTAGTTTGGGTGATGACACATCAGTTTCTATTGCAAGGAGAGGGTCAATTAAAATGGAAGGAGGAACATTCAATAATGTTCTAAGTGTTCCTTCTCTTTCAACCAATCTCCTATTAGTGTACCAAATCACTCACATTGGTTGGGGCATGAGAGTTGAGTTTTTTCTAGATTTAGTGGCTATCAGGGAGTTGCATAGTGATACTACAGTGGCAGTGGGTAGGGCAGATCACCAAGCAAGGTTATACACCTCACATTTTGCTCCTAATTCTTCTCCAATAGTAGTGCTGACTCATTCAGATTGAGTTACAAAATTATGGCATGATTGGTTTGGCCACCTTGACTACTGCTACCTTGAGCAACTTTACAAACATGACATGGTCATTGGCTTGCCTCGTGTCCAATTCTCAAAAGGACTTTGTGAGGGGTGTTCCCTTGGGAATTATCCCGAAGCAAAATTTGACAAAGGCAAAGCTTGGAGGGCTTCACAACCTTTGGAGTTAATCCATAGTGATGTATCAGGACCCTTTCCCAACCATCTTTCACGAGGGCCAAGTACATCCTCACTTTCATTGATGATTTCTCTAGGTACACTTGGATATATTTTATCAAACAAAAGTCTGAAGTGTTTGAAAATTTTCTAGACTTCAAGGCTCTTGTTGAGAAATAGAGTGAGAAATCCATCAAGGTTCTTTAAACTGATAACAGAGGGGAATATGTTAGCAATAGGTTTGAATAGTTTTACACCATAGAGGGGATTGATTTGCAGCACACAGTCCCTTATAGTCCTTCACATAATGGGATTACAGAATGAAAAAATAGGTTCTTAAAAGAGATGGGTAGCTGTATGATTCACTCCAAATCCTTAGCACCATAGTACTGGGCTGAAGCCATCAATTGTGCTTGCTACATTCAAAATAGGGTTCCTCACAATGCTTTGAAAGGGATAACACCCTTTGAAGCTTGGCATAAAAGGAAACCTAATGTTGAGCACCTTAGGGTTTTTATATCCCTAGCCATGACCTACATACCAAAGAAGAAATGTAAAGTTATGGAACATCAGTCCAAGCTTTACATCTTTATAGGATATCTAGATGGTGTTAAGGGGTATCACCTTCTAGATCCAGTCACTCATGAGTTGTTCATCAAGAGAAGTGTCCATTTTTAGGAGAGTCCTAGAGACTCAACACTTGGCACTTCTTCTCCCTCATCATATCTACTTCTTCATGATGATTCCTCATCAGATTTAGATCAGTCACAATAGGTTCTTGAGCTAGAGACATCTTCTTCTTCTTCAAGTGCAGACAATGAGGATAGCGATGTAGAGGCATCCACCTCTAGTCAGTCAGAGGATGAGGAGTTAGCACCTAACTCACCCACTTTTAGGCCACTTTGGGCTAGATAAACACTTGAGAGTGCTGACACTTGGGCAAGAGATCCTATAGATGATAGATGAACTAGGAGGATTTTCATAGAGATCCACATGCCTTCTTTGCTTTAGTTTCAGATCCATAGACTTTTTGAGAGGCATCGAGGGTACCTGAGTGGGATAGTGCTATGGAGGAAGAATATTCTTCCTTAATCAAAAATCACACTTGGGATTTGACTTCACTTCTTAAGGGAAGGAAGATGGTTTGATGTAGGTGGATATATTAGACCAAGTTTGCAGCAAATGGGTTGGTTGATAAGTACAAGGCATAATTGGTTGCTAAAGGTTTATCATAGGTGATAGGCATTGACTAATTAGAGACCTTTGCACCCATTACAAAGATGAATTTTATCTAACTCACCTTAGCTATTGTCATAGCACATGGTTGGGATGTGCACCAAATGGATGTGAAGAATGCCTTTCTTCACAGAGACCTAGAGGAGGAGATCTACATAGAGCAGCCGCCAAGATTTATTTAGGATTCTTCCTTAGTATGCAGACATAAGAAATCTATCTATGGCCTCAAATAGGCCCCTCAATCATGGTATGCCAAGATGGATTCCTTCCTTCTCATAGGAGGTTTCACTAGGTGCCATTCTGATCCTAATGTCTACTTTTTATGGTAGGATGACTCGTTCTTGATTTTGGTTCTTTATGTTGATGACCTTTTGATCACCGGGATTTCTTCATCAGCTATTGTAGTAATGAAGGCATCTCTCTAGGATATATTTGACATGACAAACATGGTTTTGTTGCACTACTTCTTTGGCATCGAGATCTCATAGTCAGATTCAAGGATTTCTCTTACACAGCCTAAGTATGCTCTTGACTTATTGGCTCGATTTCACATGGCTAATTACAAGCCATCTCTAACTCCATTTATATCAAGAGTCAAGCTTGAGACTGACTATTCTTCACCATTGGTTGATGCCACTCAGTATCGACAACTTGTTGGCAGTCTCATCTACTTGACTCACACCAGGGCTAACATATCATATGCAGTGGGACTTGTCTCCAGATTTATGCAGGATCCTCATGAGCTGCATTGGAAAGTAGCTACGAGGATCTTGAATTAAATACAGGGTTTACATAGATATGAGATTCATTACAGATTTGGCATAGAGGATGACTTGGTTGGATATACAGATTTAGACTAGGCTGGTGATTCACAAACTTGCAAGTCCACTTCTGGTTATAGTTTCTCTCTAGATTCTGGTCCTATCAGTTGGTCTAGCAAGAAGTAGAATGTTATTACTATATCATCCATAGAGTTAGAGTACATGGGAGCTGTTAATGCAGCTACTGAGGCTATTTGGCTTTAGGGGATTCTTTTTGAGTTTGGCATTCCTATCAGGTAGCCCACCATCATTTATTATGACAACTAGAGTACCATTTAGATTTGTAAGAATCTGGTTCAACACCAACAGACCAAGCACATAGAGATTCACATGCATTTCATTTAGGAGCTTATTCATAGTTAGATCATTGACTTAATCTTTTGCCAGTCTTTAGAGCAGGTTGCAGACATCTTCACCAAACCTTTCACTGTGAGCAAGTTCATTCATCTATGAGCTCTTCTTGGGGTGTGGTCTACATTTGCAACAACATCATCTTCAGGGGGGCCTTCTAGCCTTCTCATTTATTTATGTCTCTCTTTCAGGGGGGGGAGTTTTTTCCTACGATTTTTCTCCTTTTCTCTATCTTATGGGATATTGCTTTTTTACATGGGTACCTCATCAGGCCTAGTTGTCAGGACCCATTTTATATTTCCACACTGCCCACCTAAGTTGTGCTTATGGGGGGTGTTAGTGTAGGTTTTTATTTTTCCCTATCATTTAATTAGGGAAATTATATATTTGTGCATACATGGAGTTTTCTTACATTCATGGGATAGGCTAGCTTATGTGGAGATGTGTGTCATAGATGTGTCATAGGTGTCATCAGAATGTCATAACTAACTCCTTTGATCTACTATTCTGGGTATGGGAGTTACTTCTCTATTCTTAGCACCCTCTCACCACCTTTCATGGAGGAGTTACAGTCTATTCTTGGGGTGCTTTGACCACCTTTTATGGAGGAGTTACTTACGTGCTCTCCTATATGTATTCTTCACTTTGGCCATCTTACGTTAATGGAATATTATATTTTCTCCTAATTTTCTATGCAATTGTCTCTTGTTTGATTTCGTTTACTTTAGCATTTTGTGGTATTCACTTGCTTCATCCTATGCAACCACGACTCATGCATCTTCATTATTTAGACCTTGGTGAATCCTTAGATATTGATTAGGACATTATTTCATTGATGGTATTGGGTATGATGTCATTTACATATGATGATGATGATGTTTTGATGATTTAATCATAATGTAATTTTGTATTTTTGTGTTGATGTTATGGTTTATGGATTATTGTTATACTATTATTAGCTATGTTGTTTACACATGTTAATTTTGTATTTGTTCAAGGAAAAATGTTAAATAAAAATGTGATGTTTGGTTAATGATCAAAATGTTAAATAAAATGTGATGTTTGGGTGATGATCAAAATGTTAAATTGAATGTGATGTTTGGTTGATGATAAAAATGTTAATTAAAAATGTGATGTTTGGTTGATGATCAAAATGTTAAATAAAAATGTGATTTTTGGTTAATGGATAGAAGGATATGGGTGTGGCGTAATTAAGGGAAATGTTTACATTTGTATGTTTGGATAAGATAAAGAGCACAGTGCCTTTTGCTAGTGAGAACCAAAAAATAAGAATCCATAGATGGATCAACTTAGTGAACACAAACCCATCAAATGTTTTATAAGAGCATGTTTTATTAATAAAATATGCATCTTGACCACTTCATGTTAAGTAAGCTCATATTTCCTTAGGTGTGATTAGGATGTAGATGGTAGGTAAGGGTGTAAATGTTGGAGTGGAGTCATTGGCTTTTCCAAAGATGACCAAATAAATTTAGTAGATAAATCCATGCCTTTTGTATGTTTGATTATAATTAGTAGATTGATCGATACGAGAAGTCTACTCATGCCATATGTAAGAGCTAATTATGGCTTGATTGAGAAAAATAGGTAGACTAATTAATATGGGAAGTCTACAAATGGTAAATATAAGATCTGATTAATGCTTACTTATTGATTTTGCTTATTGTTATTGATTTAAAGTTGCCAAAGTTGATTGATGTGAGAAGCTTATAATGAATATTTTTTAGCCATCCTTCAAGGGAGTGGTCTAATTTAAGAAACTTTTAATTTGATGTTGTAGCTATCCTTTGAGGGAGTAGTTTACTATATAGATATATTTTAAGATTAGGCATGGCCAAGTCTATTTAAGTTTGAAAGGTCTACCCATGTAGAATCAAGATCTATACATGGAAGGTTTGTTAGAGAAAAAAATTTGAGAAATATATAACCATGGGATTCCATCTATGAAAAAAGATGAAAATTATCCATGAGAACCATGATATGGGTAGATCTAGGGTACCCATATTTAGGATTAAGATATTAATGTGATAGATGAATCACATGGTTCTTTATAGTAAATTGATATCAAAAGAGATGGAAAGGAAATGAGGTGGAAGAAGGTTAATGAACTAATGGGATGATCTTAAGTTAGACATAGAAGTGGTATTTAACCTTGTGTTAACAATGAAAGAGATGTAAATGCAAGGCATTGATGGGTTCAAGTTCTAGCTTGCCTTCAAGAGAGGACAAGTGATAAGCACCTGATCCATACTTATGGGTTATAATGTAAGGTCATAACCAATTAAAAAAAAACTTACCCTTCCTGGTCTTTTCCATGTTAGTGATGTGTTGGTTTTTCTTGAGGACAAGATCTTTGATGTTAAACTCTCATATTTTTGGATGTTTATTATATTCTCATTTGATATGCTCTTGATAAGTGTGAAGGGGATTAAGGGAAGAAAATTAATGTTTATTAAGAAAATTAAGGCATGCAAGGTGTTCTTGATGATAATCCTCTTTATAAATGATATCATGTAAGGAAATATGAAGAGATGGAATTTGGACTTCAAGAGGTAAGATAGCCTCTATATCAAAGACCAAGGAAATAGGTGTAGCCCCTATTGTAGTGTAGATACTAATGTGGTAATCCCATAAAGAAAATGGGATATGGAGGTGCCAATTTTTTACTAAAACACTGTCAACCTTAGTGAGCATTTTGATGAGTGTTTTATTGGAAACCTCAACCTACCCATTGGCTTGTGGATGATAACGCGAGGAGAAACTTAAGTCGATACCAAAAGCATCATAAAGTTCTTGGAATTTTTTATTCTTAAAATATTTTTTGTTATCAGTGATGATATTTTGAGGAACACAAAAATGGAAATGATGTGGTTGTTGATGAAATCAATGATTTTTTGGCTTTAATTGAGATTAGCAGGATGGCTTCCACCCATTTAGTGAAATATTCCATTACGGTGATGATATATTGATGTCATTGTGAGGAATGTAGATTTATTTCTTTGATAAGATCAAAACCCCATTGTGAGAATGGTCAATAGTCAGTTGACTCCTAAAGACCATGAGGAGGTACATGATGAAGGTTATCATGTTGTTAACATTTGATGCATTTATTAACATAGTCACAACAATCTTGATTGAGCATGGGGTAGTACAATCCTAAATGGAGGATACATTTGAAAATAGTTGGACCATTGAGGTGCCCCCCATAGATGTCATCATGTACTTCTTTGATGGCATAAAAAGCCTCATTGATACAAAGGTAATGAATGAGAAGACCATCAAATCCTCATTTATAAAGAATGCCCCATAATATTAAGTAATGAGAGGTTCTTTGACTGAAATCTCTATGAGTATTCCTAGAAAGATCTGAAGGGAGGATAATGATGTTAAGGTAATCAAATATTTGATCATACAATATGTTTGAAGGTGATATTTCTATTTGATAAATGGTAGGAATATCAGGATTGAGTTAATATGGTGTGATGAAATGGTGGATGGTGACAAATAGTTTAGAGTCAGTAGGTTGAGATGGAATTTGGAATGCAAGGGAAGCCATTG
Organism: Torreya grandis; assembly: GCA_037957365.1. Classification (NCBI taxonomy): domain Eukaryota; kingdom Viridiplantae; phylum Streptophyta; class Pinopsida; order Cupressales; family Taxaceae; genus Torreya; species Torreya grandis. The sequence continues at coordinate 839,337 of JARHVA010005939.1, read as the reverse complement.
TGTGTACAAATTTGTTGGTAGAATGAGGGATTGATTAGATAATATAATGTTCAAATGATGCTAATAGTTTGTTGGCAATTTTTTTGTACTTTAGAAAAACATCATTTTTGCATTGATAGGCTACTATGACTTAGTTAATGATGAGTTGAGAGTCTCCAAAGATGCTAATGGTTTTGATTCCCAAAGCTAGAGTGGTTTGGATACATGTGACCAAGGCCTCATATTCAACTATATTATTAGTGCATTCAAAATCAAGTTTAAAATAAGGAGGAAGAGGTTTCATGTTAAGGGGAATGAGGATTATGCTGGCAACCCCACTATTTTGACATTTAGAGCTATCAAAATACATAGTAATTTGGTACATGGGATTTCCCAAAGAAAGGGTAGCTATAGACTCATCTAAAAAGGTAAGAGGGGGAGTTTGATTATCAAAGAGAGGAGCTTCAGCCAGTTGGTCTACAATCACCTATCCTTTAATGGAATTTTGTAAAAAAAACTCAGATCAAAATTAACTAATAACATGAGCCACTTGGCCGTACGTTGGTTGTGATATGGCTTTGGGTGCATATAATTGAAGGGATCAGTGTTAGTAATGACATAAGTTTTGTGGTTAACAAGATAGTGACAAAGTTTAGAGGTGATGAAAACTAAGGCAAGGCACCATTTTTTTTGGATGGGTGTATCGGGTTTCATATTCAATGAGGATGTGGCTAATATAATAAATGGATTGATCCTTATTTTGGTCATCATGATGACCGATCATGGCCCCTAGGGAATACTCAGTGGTAGATTGTTAAGCATAAAATATATTGGGAGGGGGGTTGAATCAGTATATTGTATATCTTTTAGCTTAATATGATTTATTTTCTTTAACCACTTAATCAGACATTCAAGATATGAAATAAAACTATAATAATAACATGTACCACACAAGAGAGAGACATCATATTTTTACAAGGAAACCCCAACTGGGGAAAACCACAGAGAATAATCTCAAGTATATCAATGAGCACCAACTCAAATTATAAAGTTCACAAGCACAAACTTGTAAGAGCACCAACTTTTAGGAGCACCTACCCCTTTACCGAGAACCAACACAATAACTATTTGTGAGTACCAACCCCTCTTGTGTATAAAACACAACTATATCTTAAAGTTGCTTACTCAACAAATGATAGAACTCTATAATATCTCCTTCTTTTTTCTCCTCTTTTATTATATAAAACAATTACAAAACCATACACTCTCTTGAATATTATAAATGGATTCTCAAGCCTTTATTTATATCTTTCTAATGACCTTTGGCATTCACCCTTTATAACCCTTCAATCTTCATGGAAAATGGTGCCAAAATTGTATGACCCTTTGTATCCTTACATTTAAAAAGTCACATGGTGACCCTTCATAAAAAATGCATACTTTCCTCTTTTGTCTTTATCTTGGTGACTTTTCATATTCCTCAAAGTGTCCCTTCATAGAAAAGTGTGCCATACCCACTTTTGTCTTCACATGGTGACTCTTGGAATTCCTCAAGATGACTCTTCATGAGAAAATGCACCCCATTCCTCTTTCATCTTTACCTTGTGACTCTTTAACTTCTCCATGGGCCCTCTTTTGCCTTATATGTAACTAAAAACATATTCATTAATATTAAAGATGTTGTCCCCCAAAAATATCAGTGCTTTTTTGGGACAACATTTGAACTATTTTGGTCCTATAGACCAAAATTGTCTCTTCCCTTTCTAAAATTTGTCTTGGACATTCAAATTCCTCATTTCTCAAGCTTCTCAAGAATCTACGGACTCTGCAGGTAGGTTAATTTCTATAGGTTCAAAGGTTTCTGTAGGTGAGTTTAGTCAAAATAATCAGTTTCCAACACTTAGTCATTTTCGAGATTGGTTTAGCACCTTGGTTCCTTTGAAATTGTCCATCGACAAGCATCTAAGCAAGGATCCAACCATTGAACCATTGAACCGTTGAACCTTGAATCATTTTGGTTCAACAGGTTCAACAAGTTCAAAGGTTCAACGTCATTGGCAATAGTTAAACACTTCATCAAGGTTCAAGGTTCAACAGCTTCAAAACACTTATCAAAAAGAAGGTGGCCTAAACCATTGAACCGTTGAACCATTAAACCACTTTGGTTCAAAGGTTTAACAGGTTCAAGGTTCAACAGGTTCAACACATTTGGTTCAACGAGGATCAAAGAAGACTTAGCCAAATCAAAGGGAATGAACCATTGAACTGTTGAACCAAATGTTGGTTCAATGCTTTTGGTTCATCACCTTGGTTCATCGGCTTAGTTCAAAGCTTGGTTCATCAGCCTCAGTTCACTCAATTGGTTCATCACCTTGGTTCAAAGGAGTGGTTCATTACTTTGGTTCATTCAATAGGTTCAATCAAATGGTTCACTCAGTTGGTTCATCAAATGGTTCATCCACTTGGTTCAAATCTTGGTTCATCGGCTTGCTTTAATCAAAAGGTTCAAGGCTTGGTTCAAATCTTGGTTCAAAGCATGGTTCAAAGCTTGGTTCAAAGGAGTGGTTAAATGCAAAAGTTTAAGAGAGCTTCCTCAAGGACAAGTGCCCTTGCAGAGGACACTTGATTGACAAAAGCACCCTTCGAAAGGGTCATTTTCAAGGAAGCCACAAAGGTAATTCTTTCAGATTTTTGTTTAAGGTAGTCAAAAAAGACTAAGGCAAGAAACAATTCTTTTGGAATTTTTGTCCAAAGGAATTACTTCAAACAAAAAGTCTGAAAGAATTTGGGAAAGCAGCTGCAAGAGGAAAACTGAAAGGATTTTTTGAAGGCAAAGTGATAAAAAAAATTTCATGGACTTTTTGTCCACAAGAAATATCTGTGGACTTTTTGTCTACAGGAAATGTTTGCAGACTTTTTGTCTATGGTAAGTTGTTCGTGGGGAAAATACCCATGGAGAAAGCCTAGGGAAAATGTCTGCAGGGAATGTCTGTGGGAATGTCCGTGAGAGACTCCAAAGAAAAGGCTGTTGAAGGACCCCAAAGGGCAAGTGCCCTTGCAGGGGACTCTCAACTACTGATTTAAAGAACACTTCCCCAAAGCTGAAGGGTCACCTTCCCTTCAAGAAGATGCAAAATAGGAAATCTAAAGAAGGAACAAAGGGTAACGTACCCAAAGACGTCAAATTCAAGAACAATGAACTAAGAATTGAAAGAATATTGATGGGTGCGCAAACATCAATTTCAAAGCTCATAAAATAGTCATTCATCCTTTTAATCTATAGACCCGAATGCATTCATAGGCTTTAAGGTCAAGATCAATAGGAAGTGACTAAGGAATAGAGCATCAAATCGAATCAAGGACCTGATTTTATTAACCAAAAAAGGAGAAACGATGAGGAAGGATCAGATCACCAGGTGGACATTGAAAGATGCAAACTTTCAATAGCGTGACTTGTTTCTCTGCATTAAGAAAAACAAATGGGTAGGTGCCCCTAAATTCTATCCTATCTTCTTAACAAATTTCAATGCAACATGATGTGCTACTATTCTCGAGTCCTTCTTGAAGAGGCTATCTAAGGGACTCTCTTTTATTGTAAATTTATCTTTTTCTGACAATTAGAATGAAACTTTGCCCAAATTAAAAGGCATTACTGAGACTTTGAGCTCAGATTGTTGATCATATTTTGTTATTGGAATAAGAAAGCAAGTGACTTTTCAAACTTTGTACTGTGATATCTTTGTTGTTGAGGAAACTGTTCTTATGTCTTTTTCCTTAATATATTTTTTGTTCCTTTAATTCAACAAGCAAAGTTAGTGATAGCAGTCAGAAAGGTGTCCTAAAGAGTCAACTATGGAGAGACTTTGTGCCCCCATAATTGCCTTTAGTGTGTTTTATTTTCATTTCTATGTAAAGGACCTTGGGATGACTTTGTGCCCTCATTGTCCTTTGTGTCTTACTCTTAAGCAATTTAGGTGGAGACTTTGTGTTACATCTCGATTTGTTGGTTACTATGTCCTTGGTTACATTTTGCATTTAATAACAGGAGTATTCTTGTGGCTAGTTGAATAGTACTTCTGAAAGAAGAGGAGTGCTATCTGTCATTTCCCTTGAGTTTTTCCTTTGATCCACATGCATCATCTCTAAAAAAAGAGAGATGGATGGTTTGTCCTACCCTTGAGTATTATTTTCTATATATATATATATATATATATATATATATATATATATATATATATATATATATATATATATATATATATATATATATATATATATAGCATATCCATAGGGAACCTCCCCTTGATGAGAGGAGAGATTAGTCCCTTTTTTGATTTGGTAAACTTACACATTTAGATGACCAATCTACCTACTTTGGCTGATCAGACCTATTTTTTTTATCAGTACGCTGATTGACAAAATATTCAACAAATAGTTTTTGGCAACTCCGCTAAGGAAATACATAATTTATGCAATTTGGAACCTCAATTTTTAGATTAAAACATCACATGTGTCTTATCCATTATCTTTATAACCCTTATCCATTATAGACTCTTGTGACTCCATTACTTGTCTTACCCATTATCCATTTATAGCCTTACCATCTTCCTCCACCTTTGTTATTTTATCTAGTCTACAAAACCAGAGCTGCTAAGAAAGAGTGCATAGTTTAAAGCCTCAAGCTTCAAACTGAAGCAAAGTCAATTCTTTTCCATTTTTGTTTCACAATCTAGTAGATTCAAGGTATACATGAAGCCAAAGGGATAAAGGGATTATTGACCCTATATTTGAGTTGGTACAACAAAGTGATTTTGATATGTTTGCTTCACCATCTCATCTCCAATGAACCAAGAGCTTTCCTCCTACTAAAGTTAGATCTCTATTGCCAGACAAAGTATCTCCTTCTATTGTTGATAAAGCTTTGCCAATAATTACTCCTCTAAGATTTGTTATTCCTCCTTTTCATAATCACATAATGGCAGTTCAAGGTCCCTGGGGTAATGTGTTTGGTCTTCTCAATCTTACTCCACCTCTACATGAGCTTCCACACAGTTCAAGGAAGAATTTCGCCAAATTCTATGGTGATGAGAAAGTTCATCCTGATGAACACATTGCAGCCTTTAGCATAGCTTATGGAGTAATTGGAGTATAATTTGAAGATGTAGCAGTCAGGCTATTTATAGAAACATTACAAGGTGCTGTTGTAGATTGGTTTTATCATCTACAGGCGTAGTCAATAACTGATTGGTATACTCTCAAAGCTAAGTTTGAAGCTAGATTCAAACTTGTAGAAGATGCACATGCACTTCTAGCTCAACTTACATAGATGAATAAAGAGCCTCATGAACCAATGAGAGACTTCATATCCAAATTTGACAAACTAAGGAACAAAATTCTTGTAATTGCTCGACCTACAGCTGAGAATCTCAAATGCTTCTTCATTAATTCTCAATTACCTAAAGTAAGTTTTCTTTTGAGACATGCTGGGCAAATAGATTTTGCTATAGCTCAACTTTTGGCCATTGAGGTAGAAGATGATCTCATTTTAGCAGAGAAGATAAGAAGAGATCTAAATAGAAATAGACCTTCATCATCTTCTGAATATTCATCTACAGGCACCACTGATCCAATGGTGCAAAAGATGGAAAATGAAGTGCTAGCCTTGAAAAGACAAATGTCACAAGGAATGTCTTCTTCTCCTTCATACAAAGATATGCCAAGAAGGACATTTCCAAATTAGTCATATCAAGGCAGTGCTGCTAGAAATCAAGGGCAGCCAGATCATCTTCCTACCCCATAAGGGAAACTTACCCTTGAAGCTCCTCCAACCAACTCAACAGTTAGATATTTAGAAACATAACATGATTTCTCTTTCCAACTTGAGTTTGAGCAAGAAAATGATGTTGATCTCCTTATAGAAAATCAATAAGAATCAACTAGTGACTCCCACATTAGTTTCCTAAACTACTAGGATGAACCTAGAAGCAAAGGATAAGCCACTGATGGATCATATGCAATGTTTACAAAGTCCAAGAACCAATCAGTCTAGCAAGCTGATAAAAAGAAGATAGAGGAGAAACCTCAACCAGTAATTACAATTGCTAAGTGTGGAACCACTCTGCCTTTCCAGTCAAAGGATCTGGTGATCACCCAAAATGTAAGTACATCAATTTCACCTTCACCTTCTACTTCAATTTCGCAAACCAGCTCTCTTCCCATCCCTCCTAAAACCTAAAAGGTTGAAATGCTTTCCTCTATTCCTAGTCTAATTCAGCCATTTGACATAATTGATCATATCAAAAAGACCAAAATACAAATGTCTAAATTTGAATATTTGCAGTCTAATTCTGATCAATTGGATAAGTTGGTCCAATGTGTCAAGAACCAAACTGTCCTTGCAAGACAAGAGGTTAAGAAAGTAACTCTTGATTCACCAAAGAACATGCCCATTCCAAATAATCTTGTCATTAGTCCTCTAGCTACCCCTGCAAAAATAGAACCTTTCTATGTTTCCCTATTAATAAATGGTCACAAGCTGAGTAACTGTATTATAAACTCAAGTGCATCTGATAATGTCATGCCTACTAAAGTAGTTGAGTCTCTGGGTCTGACACTAACCAAGACATTTGGGAGATGTTTCTCCATGGAAAACAAACAAGTACCATTACTGGGGCAAATTAAAGATGCCTAATTTGCATTAACAGCCTTTCCAGATAAGAGAATTAAGATGATTGTCTTGGTGGCTGACATCCCAGCATCTTATGGCATTTTGCTTGGATGAAATTTCTATAAGGAAATGGGATGAAAACTAAGCATGGACCTGTCTGAGGCAAGGATGCCTATCCAAGTCATGATTAAGAGATTTCTCCTTGAAAAGGAGGCAAAATATGTGGTCACCAAAATGTCGACCCCTGTAGCATAGATTCTATTTGAGTCTTCAATCAGGGGTACTTATTTCTTGACCACAAAGAATGTTCATGTTTCTATAGATGAAAGTCCTGTAACTAACAATTTAGGAATTAATCCAAACAAGACTTCAGGAGAATTGGTAGAGCACAGTATAAATAAGGAAGGATCTTCCATCTCTAATGAAGAGAAATCTGATAGGAGATTAGCTTCTAATGATGCTTGGATCCTAAAATCCAATAGCAGCAATTCTTCCACCAATGATGGAGTTGGGACTATGTTGATATCTCCTCAAGGAGATATTCTTCCTTCATGCAATTTGCAAGTCAGCAACACCAAAAACATAGTTGGATGTGAATCTCTGTTGCTTAGATTAAACATTACTCAAGATGAAGAAATCAAACTCCTTCACATCAAAGATGATGCTAAGTTGATAATTTGTCAGGAGTTTGATGTGGACAATCCAATCATATGCTAGACTAAACTAGAAGAACAACCAATTATGGTAATGGACCATGCTACTGCAAATCAAAATTAGGCAAAGGAACCCTTTGCCAAGAAAGCAAGGAGTTATGGCTTTCAAATTGAAGACCACATCCTGCCATGGGATAAGAAGAAGAAAAAGCCAAGAGGAAGACACAAAAAATTGGTTTTCTAGTGGAAAGCTCCATTTGCCCATCACCATTTCTAGGGGAAAAATGGTTTCCTATTGGTTTACCAAGATAGAGCACTATTTCCACTATCTCTCAAGAAGCAGCATCTGAAATACTTTAATTCTTGAAGTATCAAATCATTTCATCGGTACATATGTATATTTGTATTATTTTTAATTATGTTTTGTTTTGTTTGTTTCCTTTTTTCATGCCTTTCATTTTTGGGTAGCATGATTCCATAGCCCAATGGTACACATGAAGATACTAGAGATTTTGGATTCTACTCCCTTCAATTCTTTTTGCAATTGATAGAAGTTCCCCAACTAGAGCCAGTTGTTGTCCCCCAAAAATATCAGCTCTTTTTTGGGACAACATTTAAACTATTTTGGTCCTACAGACCAAAATTGTCTTTCCAAAATTTGACCTAGACATTCAAATTCCTCATTTTTCAAGCTTCTCAGGAATCTACGTACTCTGTAGGCAGGTTTATTTCTTCAGGTTCAAAGGTTTCTGTAGGCAGGTTCAGTCAAAAGAATCAGTTTCCAATACTTAGTCATTTTTCGAATTGGTTTAGCACCTTGGTTCAATCAAAAATGTCCATCGGCAAACATCTAAGTAAGGATCCAACCATTGAACCATTAAACCATTAAACCTTGAACCATTTTGGTTCAATGTGTTCAACATGTTTAAAGGTTCAACGTCATTGGTAAGAGTCAAGCACTTCATCAAGGTTCAAGGTTCAACGGCTTCAAAACACTTATCAAAAATAAGGTGGATTGAACCATTGAACCACTTTGGTTCAAAGGTTCAATGGGTTCAAGGTTCAACAGGTTCAACACATTTGGTTCAATGAGGATCAAAGAAGACTTAGCCAAATCAAAGGGAATAAGCCATTGAACCATTGAACCAAAGCTTGGTTTAATTCAGTTGGTTTAATGCTTTTGGTTCATCGCCTTGGTTCATCAACTTAGTTCAAATCTTGGTTCATCAGCCTCAATTCACTCAATCGGTTCATCAGCTTGGTTCATCACCTTGGTTCAAAGGAGTGGTTCAATGCTTTGGTTTAGTCAATCAATTCAATCAAATGGTTCACTCAGTCAGTTCATCAAATGGTTCGTCCACTTGGTTCATCAGCTTGGTTCAATCAAAAGGTTCAAGGCTTGGTTCAAAGCTTGGCTCAAAGTGTGGTTCAAAGATTGGTTAAACAGATTGGTTCAAAGGAGTGGTTCAATGCAAAAGTTCAAGAGAGCTTCCTAAAGGACAAGTGCCCTTGTGGAGGACACTTGATTGACAAAATCACCCTTTAGAAGGGTCATTTTCAAGGAAGCCACAAAGGTAATTCTTTCATATTTTTGTTTAAGGCAGTCAAAAAAGACTAAGGCAAGAAACAATTCTTTCAGACTTTTTGTTTGAAGGAATTCCTTTAGACAAAAAGTCTGATGGAAATTAGGAAAGCAACTACAGGAGGAAAACACAAAGGATTTTTCAAAGGCAAAGTGATCAAAACAATTCTAAAAACTTTTTGTCCGTAAGAAATATCCACAGACTTTTTGTCCGCGGGAAATGTTCGCAGACTTTTTTTCCATGAGAAGTTGTTCGCGGGGAAAATACTGGTGAAGAAAGCCTAGGGAAAATGTCTGCGGGGAATGTCTATGGGAATGTCCATGAGAGACTCCAAAGAAAAGGCCGTCGAAGGAACTTGAAGGGAAAGTGCCCTTGTGGGGCACTCTTAGCTACTGATTTAAAGAACACTTCCCCAAAGTTGAAGGGTCACCTTCCCTTCGAGAAGATGCAAAATAGGAGATCTGAAGAAGGACCAAAGGGTGATGCACCTGAAGACGTCAAATTCAAGAGTAATGAAGTAATTATTGAAAGCATATTGACAGGTGCACAAACATCAATTTCAAAGCTCATAAAATAGTTGTTAATCCTTGTAATCTATAGACCTAAATGCATTCATAGGCTTTAATGCCAAGATCAACAGGAAGTGACTAAGGAACAGAGCATCAAATAAAATCAAGGACCTGATTTGATTAACCAGAAAAGGAAGAATGATGAGGAAGGATCAGATCGCCAGGTGGACATTGAAAGATGCAAACTTTCAATAGTGTGACTTGTTTCTCTACATTAAGAAAAACAAATGGGTAGATGCCCCTAAATTCTAGCCTATCTTCTTAACAAATTTCAATGCAACGTGATGTGTTACTATTGTAGAGTCCTTCTTGAAGAGGCTATATAAGGGACTCTCTTCTATTATAAATCTATCTTTTTTTGACAATCAGAACAAAACTTTGCCCAAATTGAAAGGCATTACTGAGACTTTGAGCTCAGATTGTTGATCATATTTTATTATTGGAATAAGAAAGCAACTGACTTTTCAGACTTTGTGCTATGATATCTTTTTTGTTGAGAAAATTGTTCTTATGTCTTTTTCCTTAATATATTTTTTATTCCTTTAATTCAACAAGCAGATTTAGTGACAACAGTCAGGAAGGTGTCCTAAAGAGTCAACTGTGGAGAGAGTCCCTTATATAGACTCTTAACACACATTATCCAAGATATGAATATTAAATACACCATTAAATGCAATGGGGCCTTTATCACTAATGTTAGACATTTGACATCAATAAAAATATTTACAATAATCTCCCCCTTTGTCATTGATCTCAACCACAAATTGAAACTACCACATTCTAAAACTTGTATTGCACATGTCAAACTACACATAATGTCATCTAAAAAACATATAGTAACTCCCCCTTACTATAGCAACCTATACCTATTTTTACACCTATATCTGCACTTGTACCTATTTCTATTCTTTTTCCCCTTTGACATCAATAGAAAAGGGCCTATCTTGGAGCTAACACTTAGCTCCCCCTCAACTGATACTAATCCTCAATGGGAGGCAGTAAAAAAAATTACTCCCATCTTCTCTCATAGATACTCAAATGTGTCTTTTGGTAGTGCCTTTGTGTAAATATCTACAATCTGCTTTCTAGTACTGATATATTCCATTTTCACCTGTTGATTTGCAACCTATTCTCTCAAAAAGTAATATCTAATGGGAATATATTTTGTTCTTGAATGCATCACTAGATTATTTGAAATATTAATAGTAATTGTGTTTTCACAAAAAATATAAATAGGTTCATCATAATTTACCTTGATATCTTCCAAATTTTATTTCATCTCAAGCACTTAAGTACAACACAATACCACTGCAATATATTTTGATTTAGCTATAGAAAGTGATACTAAATTATAATTTTTAATTAGCCATGATACTAAGCTATCACCAAGGAAGAAAGATCATCTACTTTTACTCTTTATATAATCCAAGCAACCTGCCCAATCTAAATATATATAAACAACCAAAGTTAAATCTCTACCTGTGAGATACCACAATCCATAATCCAATGTCCCTTTGATATATCTAAATATTATCTTCACCAACTAAACATGACTATATTTTGGAGCTGACTGATATCTTGTAACCATACCTACTGCATGCATGATGTCTAGCCTTGATCCTATAAAATATAAGACTACCAATCATAGATCTATGAAAAGATTAATCTGCAATAGGTGAATCTTCATCCTTACCTTATTTCTTGTACTCATTGGTGTGCCAACTGGTGCATAATCCTCAAAACCAAATTTATTCAATATTTCCTTGGCATATTTACTTTGAGATGTGAAATTTTCTTTATTTGACTAAAATATTTGTAATCTTAAGAAAAATGACAATTCTCCAAGCATAGACATCTCAATTTCTTTTTACATATTATCAAAAACTTATTTTATCATATTTTCAATGTTTCCTCTAAAAATGATGTCATAAACATATACTACAATAATCAATTGATGCTCACCTTCTATTTTGATGTAGAGATTATTGTCAGTAAATTCTCTCTTGAAACCTTGATCCTATAGGTACTTATCAAGTCTTGCATACCAATCTCTAGGAGCTTGTTTCAATCCATATAGTGATTTATTCAATCTTCATACATGGCTACTAATATTTGAGAGAATAAATCCCTTAGGATACTCAATGTATACCTTTTCTTCTAAATTCCTATTTAGGAAGGTATATTTGACATCCATCTAAAACACTTTGAAATTTTTAAACACTGCATATGTAAGAAACATTCTAATAGCCTCTAGCCTTGCCATTGGTGCAAAAGTTTATTCAAAATCTATTCCTTCAATCTAATTATATCCTTTACATACTAATCTTGCTTTATTCCTGGTCACTTCTCCGTTTTCATTCAACTTATTTCTATAAACCCATTTTGTTTTTATCACATTGTGATCTTTTAGTCTAGGCACTAACTCCCAAGTATCATTTTTTTCTATTTTATTTAATTATTCATCCATTTCCTTAACCCAATGCTTATCATGTCTAGCTTCTAAAATAATTCTAGGCTTAATTTTGGATAACAAAGAGAAATTAACTTTTTCATATTCACTTACCATTATTCTTCTAGTGTAAATTCTTTTATGTCCCTGATGATGTCACTTTCATTATGATTTCTTTGGACATATTTAGATGGGGTTTTGGTGTCCTTTTTCTCCTTCTTCCCATCTTCATTTGATTCTTAAAAATCTTCCTCTTCAATTATTTCAATAATGTCTATTAGATCACTGATTCTTTGTGCTCCATCTTCTTTTATCCTGACACTTGCACTTTCAACTATTTTCTTTGTTCTTTTGTTATAAAATTTATAAGATTTAATTTTTCAAGAATAACCAATAAATATACCTTCATCTACTGTAGATTCAAACTTATCCAATTTTTCATCAGTTATCTTTATGAAGAATCTACTTCCAAATCCTCTAAAATAATCAACTATAGCTAGTTTGTCTTTTCATAGCTCATAAGAAATCTTGTCACTATTGACTCTCAATAATGCTCTAATCTAAATATGCACTATTGTACCAACTTCCTCTATTCATTATCTATCTAGTATCTTGGATTCACTTAGGATTATCCTCACCATCTCCTAAACTATTATATTTCTTCATTCAACAATTCCATTTTGTTGTGGAGTTCTAACTTCTAAATAATGTCTCTTTATTCCATGGTCTTCACAAAGCTCGATATACTAATATAACATAAATTATCCTCCTCGATCTGAGCTTAGGCACTTAATCTTTAAATTGGTTTCATTCTCAACTAATGCTTTGAATGATTTGAAATATTAGAAAGCTTCTAATTTTTTATTTCAAAACATTACCCAAGTCATACGTGAAAAATAATCAATAAGCAACATGAAATATTTCTCACTTTGAGTACTTTGAGTTATCATAGGTCCACAAAAAATAGTGTGAACAAGCTATAACATTAGAGTGGTTGAGTATTCTTTTTTTTTGAACCACCTTCTGGCCTACTTTCGATGTTGACAAGGTTCACAAAGTGTGTTGGATGGATTTGTAATCTTTGGAATATTTTTGACTTCTTTCTTCTTCTTGATGTTGACAAGATTTTCAAAATTTATGTGTCTCATTCTCCTGTGCCATAACCAGCTTTCTTCAATCAGACTCAAACAACATCTTTGACCTCTGATGTCTGATAATATATATAAATTATTGTCTATTCTCTTAGCATCTACAATCAAAACATCTAAATCTTTTCATTTAATTTCATAACCTTCTGCATAAAACTTTAGTGTTTAACCTTAATCCTACATTTGACTTACACTCAAAATATTATGCTTAAGACCTTCTACTTATAAAACATTTTTATTTTTATTTCTACCATTATCTAAACTTAGTGTACCTTTTTTTGCAACTCTTGTAGTAGTATTATCTCTAAATTTCACTATGCCACCATTGATATTCTTCAAGGTTATGAAATTTCTCATCTCTTGTCATATGCCTCGAACATCGACTATCAGTGAACCATGGATTTTATTCATTTCTTACATCCAAAGTTGTCTGTACTAACATAGATTTTTTAGGTTATTTTTTCTACCATGAACCTATCTAAACTTTCTTCTTGATGAATGGAGCCTTGAAACTTTGGTCCTTCTTGACTGAGTCGAACACACTTATACAGTACCAAGCTTTATGTCCAAAGTTTTTTCACTTGTAACATATTATGGCCTCTTCATTAAATCCTGATAGAGGAACAAAATATTTGTGGCTTCTACTTGACTCTGCATGAGTTTCCTTCTTATTTCTGAAATTGTTATCCCTTTTTTGACACTCTATTTTCTTATGACCATATCTATTACAATAAAAATAGTAACCATAAAAATAGGACCTATTTGTGTATCTTTAACCTGATCACCTTTTGTAGCTCCATTCCTTCTAGCATTTTTTGTTTGAGATATCCTCTGTATTCTTAACTTTTTCCCTTTTTATTTCTTCTTTTGTAAGAGCTTCAGCATAACTCTTTCCTTTTTTGTGTTAAACTTGTCTATGAAAGTAGTGACCTCCCCTTTCTCTTTTTCAAATTTGATGCCTGTCTTATCTACCATTTATCTTTGACTTTTTAATATCTTACTCAACATATTAGTGATATTCTCCAATTATGAATCATTGGATGCTCTATCATTGATTACTTTATTTGTTTTCTCAAGATCTACTTTTAAAGAAGTAATTTTAATAACATATATTTAAAATTCTTCACTTACTTTTTACAAATGTGCCATTAGATCTTTTTCATTCTTCTTGGCTTCTTCAAAGTGTGATTGTAGATCTCCAATTTTTTCCTTTGAGTCCTTTTTATTTTTCTTGATCTAGAGCTTCAATCTTTGATTCTTTTTCTTAAGAGCTTTTAACTCTTCCAAGGCATAAATGAGTTCTCCTTATAGATTCATTTCAGCTTCATCATGTTTTTCTTCTTGATCATCTATACTTTTGCTTGAAGATGTATCTTCATGTATAGCCATGAATAGAATATCTTCTTCTAAATCACTGACTCCACTATCTTTGATTGAGCTGAGATATTTAGAATATAAACTCTTATTCTCAAATCCCTTCTTGAATTTTCCTTTAAAATTATTCTTATATGTAGACTTTCCTTCTTAATTATCACCATTACCCTTATCTGGTCACTTAGCTACAAAATGTCTAATCTTTCTAAAATTAAAACATTTAAAAGGTATTTTTTCTTGATATTTACCTATGTCCTTTTTTGACTTGTGAATGAATACAGATCCATTGTTATCTTCATCATTGCTAGAATTATTAATTGATTATTGAATCTTAGCCTTCTCTTTCTTGATGTTTTCAAATTAGCTTCCCTCTTTGAGGGATTCTCTTGTTTAATCCGCATCTCATATGTAATAAGAATACCATGTAGCTCATCCATCTTTAGCTTGGATAAATTATTCATCTCTTTAATTGCTAAAACTTTTGCATCATATCTCAATGGTAGAGATCTCAAAACTTTTTGTACCATGGTTGATTCCTCTAACTTTTCTCCAAGACCATGAATCTGATTAACTATTTGATCAACCTACAAAAGATAACTCATTATATTTTCTTCCTCTTCCATCTTCAAATTCTCAAACTATCTTCTAAAATTCTAGAGCGTAGCTTGTTGAACTTTTCCATCACCTTTGTAAATATTCTTAAGCTTTACCTAAGTTTCATGAGTATATTTACATTGCATAACTTTAACAAATTCTAATTCACATAAACCATATAAAATAACATTTAAAGCTTTAACATTATTTTCACTTTCTTTCTTTTCTATCAGAGTAGTTATAAGTGTCTGTGGCTCTTCATATTCCTCCACCATTGCTTGCCAAATATCAAATCCAAGGGCCATCAAATAAGTCCTCATACTTATGATCCAAAAATCATAATTTGTCCCATCAAACAAAGGTTTCTTATTTGTATAAAAACCTTCATGTGATCCAACCATCATCCTTTCCCCAATCTACCTTCAAGCTATAAAACTTTTTCAAAAAGAACTTACTCTAATACTAATTGTTAATCATAAAATATATTGAGAGGGGGGTGAATTAGTATGTTATATATCTTTTATATTAATTTGATATCTTTTCTTTAATCACTTAATCACACATTCAAGATATGCAATAAAATTGAAACAATAACATGCACCACACAAGAGAGAGAGAGAGAGAGAGAGAGAGAGAGAGAGAGAGAGAGAGAGAGAGAGAGAGAGAGAGAGAGAGAGACCAAAATTTTACGTGGAAACCCAAAGTGGGAAAAACCACAAAGAATAATCTAACGTATATGAATGAGAACCAACTCAAATTTTAAAGTTTGCAAGAACCAACTTGCAAGAGTACCAACCCCTTTGCCAAGCACTAACATAACTATTTGTAATTACTAACCCACAAGAGAACCAACCCTTTGTAAATATTTGTGAGCACCAACCCACAGGAGAACCAACCCCTCTTATGTATAAAACACAACTATCTATAAATTTTGCTTGCTTAACAAATGACAAAATTGTATAATATCTCTTACTTTTCTCTCCTCTTTTCTTATATAAAATAATTACAAAACCATGCACTCTCTTTCATATTAAAAATGGCTTCTCAAGCCTTTATTTATATATTTTTAAATGACCTTTGGCATCTACCCTTTTTGACCCTTCAATCCTCATGGAAAATGGTACCAAACTTGTATGACCCTTTGTATCCTTGCATGACCCTTCATAAGCAAATGCATATTTTGTCTTTAGCTTGGTGACTTTTCATATTCCTCAAAATGTTCCTTCATGGAAAAATGTGCCATACCCTCTTTTGTCTTCACATGGTGACTCTTGAAATTCCTCAAGATGACTCTTCATGAGAAAATGTGTCCCATTCCTCTTTTGTCTTTACCCCATGACTTTTTGACTTCTCCATGGGCCCTCTTTTGACTTATATGTAACCAAAAATATATTTGTTAATATTAAATAAATATTAACACACATTATCTAAGATATAAATATTAAAAATACCATTAAATACAATGGGGCCTTTATCACCATTGCTAGACCTTTGACATCAATGACAATATTTCTAACACATATATGCATAGATAGAAAGGTTGATCCTCTTTTAGAGTAATAAGGAATGGTGGAGAAAGAAGATACTCCTTAATTGCATCAAAGGCTTGTTAAAATTATTTGATCTATTTAAAGGAGGTATTTTTTTTAAAGAGATGGCCTTGTAGGCTATGAAGTTATTTTAGGTTAGTAGGGGGAGGAATTTCTAGAATGGCTCAAACTTTTGTGGGGTTTTTTTCTATTATATAGAGGTAAAAAATAAAGCCTAGAAGTATTCTTGATAAGAACCCAAAGATACATTTATTTGGGTTGAGCCTGACATGATAATGGATAAGTCTTTCAAAGATGATAGTGACAATAACGAGGTGATCTTAGTGGTGTTTGGATTTACTGAGAAGATTATCAATATAATCCTTAAATATTTTATAGATGAGGTCATGAAAGATGTAAGTCATGGCCCACTGATAGGTTTCCCCTATATTCTTCAAGCCAAAGGGCATGACATGATAGAAAAAAGTTCCTCATGGGGTGATAAAGGATGTTTTATGTTGATCTTGAGGGGTAATTAGGATTTGGTTGTATCCTAAAAATCCATTCGTAAGGGATAACATTTCATGGCCAAAGGTGAGATAAAGTTGGTCTATGTTAGGTAGGGGAAAGTCATCTATGGGGCATGTGAGGTTAAGGTCAAAGAAATCCACACAAAGGTGGAGTCCCCTTGTGTTTGGTAATAGGAATAATGTTGGAGACTCATTGTGGGTAGTCAATGGGTTAAATGAAATTAATAAATAAAATGTGTTGAAGTTCTTATTTAACAAGAAAAGATATGTGAGGGTGTATATGATGAAGCTTCTGCTAAACTAGCTTAACTTTAAGATGGGTAACCATGTTATGACAAGTGATAGAAGGGTCAATGCCAGGAATATCCTAATAAGACTAAGAAAATGCTATGATATGGCCATAGAGAAAAGATTGATAGTCTCATTATTCCTTAAGGGTTAAGGATTGGCCAATCTTGATGATACAAACGTCCTCCTAAGTTCCCAAATCGACATCTATGGTTGATTCATTTAGATTTATTTGGTTTTCAAGAGGGAGGGATTTTTAAAGAGAAGATTCCCCCTCACTTAAATAGGTAAGAATATAATTGTCATCCTATCATTAGATTGTATTAATAGTGGGTGAGTCATGTGTGATAGTTTTAGGGTAGATGAGAGGAATGATTTTGGTTCGGTTTTGTCATTGATAAGTTAGGGGACCCAAACTGATGGTGTTGATAAAAAAAAGTTATGTGGGATGATGTTGATGTCTTCAAATTGGAGAGATGGGGTTGGTGAGGGTAGTGATTCATCAAAGTGGAAAAGTGGGGTTGGTGAGGGCAAAGGTTCTTCAAATTGGAAAAGTGAGGTTGGTGAAGGTAAAGGTTCATAAAATTGGAAAAGTGGGGTTAGTGAAGGTAGGGGTTTGTTAGTAGTGGTGAGAATTGGTTTGGATGAATTAGGCTCTTTTGGGGGATTGTATCCCATGTCAAAGAACTCGTGATATTTTTTGTTTTTGATGGTGGGAAGTTTGTGGGGTCCTTGTTCATAGAGGCTAAAACCAAACCTTTTCTAAGCACATTGATGAAGGTATGTTTGGGAAAAGGTGAAGTTGCTAAGATAAGAAAATTTAGAAGTGAATGGATAGATATAAGGCATGGTGGTGGGAGAAAGGAGTGGTTTATCAAGTCCCCCATAGACAAAATATATTCTATTGTTAGGAAGGCCAAAGGGGAAAAGGGTAATGATATTGGGATCATAAGATGGATCATTTTGAAGGTTCACAAATTTTTTTGGAGAAAAGAAAGCATCCAAAGCTAAGAGTTGATATTCCCCCAGTGTAAGACACTAAAACATGATTTGCAAGGGGTGTTTAATTTTTATTTGAGATGAAGGGATAGTTGAACTAGTAGATGCTTCATCATTGTTCAATAAAAAAGTTTTGGTAGGTTGGATTAACGTGGTGGCTTGGGTAGAGGTTGGTTGTGAATAGGGTGAAGGTGGAATAAGGGAATCATTGGGTTGATGTGTCATATTACAATAAGTAAAGGGACTTAAATCAGCTTTTATTATAATGACTTGTCCTTTATGTTCAAATTTGACACATCAATGAAGGGTAGAAGGGATGCATCCCATGGTATGGATCCAAGGGTGACCAAGTAACACATTATATTGAAAATTTCCATTTATGAAATAAAATAGTTTATAAATAGTTTAAAGCCCGAAATAGATGTGGAGAATAAATGTTTCTAGAGTGGTGGCCAAGGTATCATTGAATGACCGAAGAACTATCAAGCTTTTTGACATGATGTTTTTAGGTAGTTGGAGTTGATCATAGGCATGAGAGAAGATGCTATTGTTATTTTCTCCCCCATTAATCATGACTCTTTTGACACATGTATGATTGATGGATGTTGTGATAAAATAGGGGGATCTAGGTCTTCACTGTGATAGGGAAAATTTTCAAATTCTTGAAAGTGACCATGGTAGCATGTTGTATGGCTCCAATCAAAGTTGAAAGAGGTTAGGGATCATTTGTTTGAACCTCTATAGAATGGAATGCTTTTATTAAAGCTTGATGATGTTCAGGTGAGGTACTAACCAAGTCATAAAGACTCATATTGACTGACATTTGGTAAATTTTTTTAACACCAAGCATTGGATGAATGGAGATGAATTAGAAGAAGAAGGTGCTCCCAAAATGAAGATTTTGGTTTTGGGTGGTTGTGAGGGTGAAGGTGTAGTTGTTTGGGTTTGGTTGGTTGGTTGTAGAGTTGAAGAGTAAGACCATGAAATGGTGCCCTTAGTTTTTCCATTTTCATTTTGTTGGATGGATTTATCTTTATCCTTTTTTGATCTTGAGATTGAGTCACCATATGAATAATATGGATAAGGGGACCAGTTGCTTGATTTAGTTCTTCTATTTCAATCTTTGGTGGTATTAGAGAAGTAGATTATTGGTAGGTGGATTAGATAGGTGGTAAAAGAGGTAAGGGGATTGAATAAGGTTCATCTAATAGTTCATTCTCTTCTAAAAGTCCATGAATGATAGCTTTGAGAGATTTATAGTTCTTTGTATCATGCCCAGGGCTCCTATGGTAAAGACAAATTAGATTATCATTGAACCAAGTTGGCTTTTGATGAGCAGGGTCAAAAGGCTTTATTGGTGGTAAGTTAATGGTATAAGATTGCAAAATCCTTTGTAAAATAGTTGTATAAAATTTTGATAAATATTTTGGAGGTGGTGGAGTTTGGATTTTTGGTGTATAAACCTTATTGGGAAAAGACTTCTCGATAGGAGGTATGGTTAGTGGATTGAGCTTGGTTGGTGGTTTAGAAAGAATTGGCTTAGTTAAAATTGGTTTAGGAATTAGGGGTCTAGATGATGAGGGTTTGGATGAGAAAGTGGATGGAGAAAGATTGGTAATGAATGATGACAAGTTAGGATATGGGATTGTTATAAGTGGAGAAAGGGGAGATGTTTTTTTGGAGGAAAAGTATGTAATGTGAATGGTGGAGGGATGTGGACCTATAATAGAAGGTAGAGGTGAAGTAATTGGTATGGTTCTTCCTCAAGGTTGTGGTCTAGGCAATCCTTTCTTCTTAATGGGCTTAATTGGATTAGGTCTTGGTTGGGTTGATGTGGTTAAAGCCAGTCTCAAAAGAGGGTGAGTAGGATTGGGCATGGGAAGGATCCCCAAGTTCCTAATTGGCTTGATAAAAGAAGCATAGAGTGACTTAACAATTTTAGGTGGGGGCAATTGAGATGGTTCTAGGGTGACTTTAGGAGGGGTATTTGGTGGAGTTACAATAACAAGCTTGAGAGTGGAATCAAGTGAAGTATAAGGTTTAGTTTAGTTTTGATATGGGAGTCCAATTCAATGCCAAAATGTGGCTCTATCAAAGTTAGGTTGGGAGGTAAATTCCAAACTTTAAACCAGCCAAGAAAAGGGTTTATAAATGGGTTGTATTCCCTGATCATTAGTTTCAAAGTCTAAATCTTTTGGGGAAGAAGAAAGAGTGGTTTTAATGTTGCTATCCTTAGTGGAAGGTTCTAAAGGTAATGATTGGGTTGGTAGGGCTATGGTCTCTTGGGAAATGGTTTTTAAGGGAGGTACATATATTTTTATAATTGGTGTGATTAGGGTAATGGTTTCAAGTGAAAGGGTTGGTATAGCTTCTTCCTTGGTTTGGTTGTCTAAAGAAGTAGGTGGTTCTTCTATTTGGTTTGGAGGAGTGGATGAAAAGTCAATGAAGTGGTTATATCTTTGGGTATTTCCATCATAAGAGGGGTAGATGGAATCATGGTTTCATCCAAGGAAGTGGAAGGGGTAGATACTTCCTCCATTTAGGCATCTAAAGGAATATGTGGTGGGTTTTTTTCCTCTATTTGGGTGATAGAGGTGATGACTTCTTCAATAGTGGGTACATTAATGATGTCATTAATTACATGTGCCTCATGTGAGTTAGAGGATTTATGTTGGACTTCATGGTGTTGGGTTGAAGGTGTATTATTTGGGAATGGTTTTTGAAAAATATCAAGAGATTGGTTGGAAGGAGCATTTGGGTTATCAAACACAATCTCCCCTTTATCAATTAGGTCCTAGACAATGCTCTTAAAGGTATTGCATCAATTAGTATCATGTCTAACAACCCAATGATAATAACAATGATCATTCTAATTATACCACTTTGGAAGGGGGTGTGAATTACCAAATTATTGAAGGGGATTGATGGGTGGAAGTGGTATTAGTTTGGATTTAATTATTTTTTCCAACATCGATGCATAGGATTCCCTAATCAGGGTAAATGGTTTTGAAGGAACCCAGTTTTGGGTATGGTTTTGGTGATTAGAAGGATTACTGGTTTAAGGTGTTTGGTTGATGGTTGGAAGAGGTTTAGTTTTGAGAACAACTGAGTGTGTTGATGCTTTTACTTTAGAATTTTTTAGGTTTGTGGTTTTGGTAGAGGATGACTCAGTGGATTTGAAACTAGAATTTTTATTTTGAAGCTTCAACTTCCCTTCATCAATAGCATTGTTTTCCAGTTTGCAGGCCATAGTGAATGCTTTGTCAAAGGTCATAAAGGTTTGGACTTGGAGAGTTGGATAAATGTGTTTAGCACACCCTCAAGAGAATAATTTGATTAATTTAGGTGGGGGTAATGGGAAATTTAGTTGATTAATGAGGCCCATCCATATAGAAACAAAATCAATAATGGATTCATCTTCAAATTGTTTAATGGAGTATAGGCTGGTAAAGGAAACCTTTTTAGATATGTTTACTGAAAGGTGTTCTAAAAAGGTTTGTGCCAATTGAGAGAAAGAAAAGATAGAATGAGTGGGAAGGACACTATACCAATCAAGGTTGGCCTTAGATAATGACATGGGAAATTTTCACAGGAGGAGAGCATCATCATAAGAGATCAAGTAGCAAACATGATAGAAAGATGTTAGGTGTTATTGAGGATCCTCCTTACCTTGGAATTTAGAAAATTTGGGAAATTCCCATTGAGAAGGATAAGCATGGATGGGCATGGAGGGGTGGATAGTCTCATTATAAATTTAGTCATAAGATAAAAGATTAGTTGAGGTAGAGATGGATGACTCCAAACTAGTCATTTTGTCCACGAGCATTTTGATTAGATCAGGTTGTGGTTGAGAATATGCATAATTAAGAGGTACCATTTTTTGGGGTTGTCTTGTGGTAATGTATGAATAATCAGCATATGATATTGAAGAAGTCACATACTGATAAGTGGTGCCAAGGGATTGAGATGGTGGTACATAATAACTTCATGGTATCAAAAGCTTTAGGTTGAGGGTGGTATGTACCCTTGTGGGTTAGGAACATACTTGTAAGTTATCATAGGCACTTATTAATGAAATTATGTGGTCATGTTCGAGGTAGGAGGAAGTTGGGAAGGTTGAGGTTGGGTAGTTACCCTAGTGCTGACTGGGGGAAGGTTTTGAGGTATGGAGAGCACTAGGTTTTGAAGTGGAACTATGGTCATGGGATTGGTTACAACTGAAGCAAAGATAGTGTAGACACTTAAATTTGGCCACCAATGGCTTCATATATATATTTAGACTATTTCTTTCCAATCATTGAATATCTAGCCTAAAATATTATATTAGTCTCAAATTTGGCTTCATAACCTTGCATTAAATCAATTTGGCCTATTAAATCAATTAAACAAGGAAAATACACAAATTGAATTAATAAAAATAAAATAAATGACCAAATGCCTTAAAAAAATTAATTAACTTTCACATCTTACTCAAAATTAATTATAAAGTTAAATCAATTTCAAATCTTAATAGAGTTCACCCATGAGCTAATAAATCAATTACTAAAAAGGAAATTCAAGAGCATCTTACATTTGTGAGTTGTCTCAAATGGAAAATATCTAAAATAATATTCTAAAAATATGCCAAACTGAACCAAATTTAGTAAAATCAACCATGGTTGTGAGTTGTCCCTTTAGGAAAATATCTAAAAGAATATCCTAGGAATATGCTAAACTCAACCAAAATTAATAAACTCAACCATGGTCAAATTTAATCCATTCCAAAGGATTTGAAAGCCTATAAAATCAATCCTAGATCTCTTCGTTTTAGGATCTCAATCAATTTTGATTTATAATGTAGGAATAGATTCATGAAGCTAAAATCATTGTGTTATAATGTTGAAAATGAGCCAAGCCATCAATCAAGCCAAGCATTCAACAATGGTGCATAGAGGAGATGATGTTAGCCATATGTCATTGATGAATAATTATTATGCATAATCCAAGAAATCCAAATGAATAAATTATTTGGATATTTTAAGGAAGGTAATGATTGTTATTCTTTGCATTTTAGTTGGGTTTTCAATTGTTGTTTGTTCATTAAGCTCCCCTTAAGATCCAGGCCTAGAGATGTTATGCTAGTGTGTTTATTTCATTTTGATTTTTTTTTGGAAATAAGACAATTATAATCATCCTATTTTTATTTAAATTCCTTGATCACACATGACACACCCAGTGGGACTATCTTCATGAGAGCGCAACCCACAAAATTGTTTTGTATTTCATAGTTTTAATTCTTTTTTTGTTGTTTTTGCTTTGAGTAAAAACGGCCAATAAATAATTCATAACTTTTTATTTTCTTAAAAATTTATTTAAATTTTTTTATGAATATATATAAATATATCATTGATATTATCAAAAAATTTCACAAAAAAATTCTTTATATTTTATAAGTTCTAGTTCTTTTAGTGACTCACTTTCTATTTTTTTATTTTCTGGTAAAAATGGTTAACACAGAGATAATATCTTTTTTAATTTATTTCTTTGACCTTAATTTTTCATATAGGTACTACATATACCTATAAATAACCTCCAAAAATTTCATGACAAACGGATATGTATTTTTAAATTTATGGCTAAATTATTGATTGCCAGTTTTTATGATTTTTGTGTTCGGTTTTATTATTTTTTGCCTTCTAACTTGTTTGCATGTTTCATAAGTTTATTTTATTTATTTTATTTATTTTAATTTTTTTTTGATATTTTTTCTAACATTTCCCTAACCTAACATTTTTGTTTTTTCTGGTGTTTTGCCTTCAGGTTGACAGATTTAACCTTTCAAACTTGCTTGTCTCATTTGATAAATAAGCTTCAACGGTAAATGAAGTTCTGACCATTTATTCGCATGACCTATTTAGAGAAAACCATTTCAATATAAATTATTATTTTCACACTTCATTTGGATTTTTAAAAAAAACTAGGAATCCTTCATTTTGGTGTTTAAAGAAACTTTTTAAGGTGTTTTATTGGTTAAGCTTTTGTGGTTTCTTTCAAAGTTCACAACTTAAAGCCAAGGGGCTAAAAGAACACCACTACACATTTTTTTTTAGTGATATAAAATTGAATACACTTCAAATTTATTTTCAATTTGTTTTCATTATTTTTTTATTCTAATTTTTTTGAGTAAATAAGGAGTTGTTTGTGTATGCTCTCCCATCCGTCCCCTTTAGGGAACTTTTGGGATCAAAAGCACAAATTTCTTTTTGGGTGGTTTGTAATTATTTACATTTGAACTTATTAAATCCAAGGGGATAGTAACTAATCTATTAAAACACTTTTAATTTGGTGCAATGAAAATAACTTCACTTTAATTATTTGTAATATTCCTTGTTGATTGTGTGTTTTTGTGAAAAGAGACGTGTGTGTATGCTCTTTCATCCGTCACCTTTAGGGAAATTTTGGGATCAAAAGTGCCATATCATCACACTTTGAGCCTAGTATAAGGCATGTAAATAATGTCATTTAAATCCCTCCCCAGAAACATGCAATAGTATTGGGTGATCTTGAAGTGACCATAAAGTCTTTCTATTATGTCATTTATTTTCATGCATCTTGGCTTGTCATGGGGACTTCATTACCTCTCATGAGTTTTGTAGGGAAGATTTGACCCAAAGTTTCATCTCCCAACACTGAATTCAACCACTCCTACTAGGATCAGAGGTTTGAGTGGTTAAACCACTTGTTAGTGTTGGAGTTACACACAAGACGTATCTACACATTAGACATCGCACTACACTAAGGAAGAAACGGATATAGTGGTTGAAAAAATGGTAAGAACTTTTTGAAATAAGTCAAGTGCCATAAACACCCAATTAAAGTGCATTTATTTTGCATCATTTGGCATGAAAGTCATTATGCAATTGATCCATCTAGAATGTTCATAGAATAATTAGTTTAGTCAACCCCGCATTGCCATACCCTTGATAGGATTTGGATGATTATAATTAGTGTATTTTAGTCATTTTTGCTTGGTATGTTAGACTAAAATTTGTATTACTCAAACCATGCCATTTAACAAGTCATGATTCCACATCACTCTATTGTTTGAAGAGGCATTATGCCATCCATATGACACTTTGATTTAACTTAGCAAACGTTTTATTTTTGTGTCAAAACATTAAGAGTAGCACTTGATTGAGGAGGGTATTGTTATGCTACTTAAACAATTTAAAAATCTTATGCCTTTGAATCTTAAAACATAAACCATTTATCACATCCTCTTTTGGGAGTGCTAACATTATTAGGATACCCATTTTATTTCAAAAGATTTGTCTTGTTTCATCTTACATTTTCATTATCATTTGTTTTCAACCAATCACTTGAGCCTTATTGAATCTTGGATTAGCATGGTCATGTTGTTCAATTTTTTCTTTCTCTTTGTCATAAAATTTACAGTTTAACCTTAGTTGAGTCCTTGATTAACTATTTCAAGTTCAAATTCAAATATTGGTTGATTTCAATTTAGACCTCAATTCTTAGGGTGATACCCAGATCTTCCTCTTTTGGATTATGTAACTTGGGTTAATTTGTCACTCAAATTTGGAAAATTAAATTTTTTTGTGTTTTTATTTTGGTTAAATCAATTTATCTTCAAACATTTCTTGTTTAGCATCTGATATCAATCAGATCATGTTTTATGCCTAGAGTCATGTACCTTGTCTATGTTAAACTATTCCAAGATTGTTAGATTAATCAATCATCCTTCTTAAGTTGATATTTTTCCACTATTTGGCCATTAGGTCTCACATATCTTGTTTGAGCCTAGCTTTCAACTCCATATTTGGACAAAAGACCTAGCAACATTTCCCTTTAGTAATTTAGACCTATTTGGAACACATTTCAACATTAGAGTTTGGTAGTTTGATTTTTAGGTCATTTTTCATGACCTTTACATGTATTATACACTTATCATTTATTATTTTATGATACATTATTTTTATCAAGTCTTTGCATAGAATTTTTGGAGATTCAACTCCACCTTTGACCAAGCTAGATCATATTTAAACCCTTTGTATTTCTAAAAGGCATAAATTTTCTAGAGTTTATGGAACCTTAATCCCTTTTTTTATTGTGAAATATTTGTCATTTAATTTAAACATGGCTCACTATACACATAGTGGAGCTATGTACAATTATGGATATGGAAATCCTTTCACACAAGGGGAATTTGTGGAAAATCCTACTGAAGACAATGTCATTTGGGAAACAGACTCTTATCCACCCCAAAATATTCAACTAGGGGGACAAATTTAAGATCATTTGGAAACTATTTGGTTAGTACATCTCCATATATAGAGCAATATTAAGAGATAATGACCCAATACTTATCTAGTATACCATTAGTTGTAGAAAGTACTCAACAACAAACTTATCACATCATAAAGCCGTCAATATATGATCCTAATAGAACTATAGAGGTAGGGTATGGAAACTTACAAAATATATAAAGAGAGCCTTCCAAAATGTTTTATAATTAGACTCATGGATAGTTCTCTTCTAGTAATCCTAATGACATTATACTTGTTGTCCCCCACAAATATCACTCATTTTTGAGACAACATTTGAACTATTTTGGTCCTACATACCAAAATAATCTCTACCCTTCTCAAAATTTTTTCTAAGAATTCAAATTCCTCATTTTCAAAGCTTCTCAAAAATCTATAGACTCTGCAGGATTAAATCTACAGACTCTACACAAAGAAAATCTACGGACTATGTAGGAAGAAAATATATGGACTCTGCAGGCCAAGTTTAATGGACTTCATAGGCTTAAATCTACTGACTCTATAGGAAGAAAATCTACAAAATATGTAGGAAGAAAATCTACAGACTCTAGAGGCCAAGTTCAATGGACTTCACAGGTTGATTTCTATGGACTCTGCAGGAAACAAGCAAGTTCTCAACACTTAGGCGATTTCAATGTCAGTTCAATGACAAGGTTCAACCAAAAGAGTTCATTGGCAAGATTCTAAGCAAGGATTGAACCATTGAACTGTTGAACCTTGAACCATCAAGGTTTAATGGGTTCAATTGGTTCAAAGGTTCAACATCAGCATCAAGAGTTCAACAAGTTCAATGGACTAATGGTTCAATAGGTTCAAAGGCTTCAACAAGCAGGTTCAATCAAAAGAACAAGTTTCTAAGGCTTGAACCATTAAACCACTTTGGTTCAAGGGTTCAATGGGTTCAAGGTTCAATAGGTTCAACACATTTTTTTCAATGAGTATCAAAAGTACTTAGCCAAATCAAAGATAATGAATCGATTGAACCAATGAACCATTAAACCACTTTGGTTCAAAGGTTAAATGGGTTCAAGGTTCAAAGTTTAACATGTTCAACAAGGCTTGTTTCAAAGAATCTTGGTTCAAGTAGTCAAAGGGAATGAACCATTGAACCATTAAACCAAAGTTGGTTCAATTGGTTGGTTCAATCAGTAGGTTCAAGGGGTTGCCCCAAAGCCAAAGAATCAGATACCCTTGCAGAGGGCAATGAACCAAGGCCTAGAACCCTTACGGAGGGTAGTGACCAAAAACATGATAGAACTCAGTAAATGTTGCCATATGTCACATTTTGAAATTCACATAAAATTAACTAAAGCAAATTTCAAAGGGAAGATACCCTTGCGGAGGGTAGGAAGGAGGCACATGGACCAATTGAAAATACTGAAAGAGAAAGGGATTTCCTTCAGGGAAAAGACTAAGGCAAGAAATGAATTATTTTGGAATTTTGTCTGAAGGAATTCCTTTAAACAAAAAGTCTAAATAAATTTGGAGAAGTTATGGGAGAAAAGCTTGAAAGAATTTCTGAAGGCCAATGATAAAGCAACCAAAACAATTCTTGCAGACTTTTTATCCGCAGGAAAATGTCCATGGAAAAAGTCCGTGGGAAAGCTCCGAAGGACTCTGAAGACAAAATGCCACCACAGGACCCCAAAGGGTAGGTACCCTTGTGGGGGAATCTTGGCTACAAAATTAAAGGACACTTCCCCAAAGCTAAAGGGTCACCTTCCCTTCGGGAGGATGCAAAATGAGAAAGCCAAAGAACTTAGCGACCCACTAGAAGAAAGAAGCCTGAAGGCCATTTGAAGACCACCTGAAGGGTAGATACCCTTGTAAGGAGCTCTTCCCAACCCAAAGTGGATCATTTCTCAAGGCCCAAAGGGCAAGTCCCCTCCAGGAAATCTCAAACAAAAAAGCTAAAGGAATTGCCGAGGAAAGTGACTTGCTTGCAGATATCAAAGTTGCGATGATGAAATAGTTGTTGATCCTTATAGGTTTAAATCTATAGACCCAAATGCATTCAAAGGATTTAAGGCCAAGATCAGTAAGAAGTGACTAAGGAACATAGCATCAAATTGAATCAAAGACCCGGTTAATTAACCAAAAAAGGATGAATGATGAGGAAGGATCAAAAACATTTACACATCAGATATGTTTCTAGAAGTAGACCGCTAGGTGGATATTAAAAGATGCAAACTTTTAATAGCATGACCCATTTCTCTGCATTGAGAAAAGAAAATGGGTAAATTCCCCTAAATTCCAACATGTCTTCTTAACAAAATTCAATGCAACATGATGTGTTACTATTCCCAAGTCCTTCTTAAAGAGGCTATATAAGGGACTCTCTTGTTATTGTAAAATATCTCTCTCTGATTGTTAGAAACTAAACTCTGCCCAAATTGAAAGGCATTACCAAGACTTTGAGCTCAGATTGTTGATCATATTTTGTTATTGGAATAAGAAAGCAAGTGACTTTTTAGACTTTGTGCTATGATATATTTGTTGTTGGGGAAACTGTTCTTATGTCTTTTTCATTAATATATTTTTTGTTCCTTTAATTCAACAAGCAGAATTAGTGAAAGTAGTCGGGAAGGTGTCCTGAAGTTAACTATGGAGAGACTTTGTGCCCCCATAATTGCCTTTAGTGTGTTTTCTTTTTTGTTTCTATGTAAAGGACCTTGAGATGACTTTGTGCCCTCATTGTCCTTCGTATCTCACTCTTGGGCAATTGAGGTGGAGACTTTGTGCTACATCTCAATTTGTTGGTTACTACATCCTTGGTTACATTTTGTAATTACTACTAGGTAGATTCTTGTGGTTTGCTAAATAGTACTTTTCAAAAAAAAGGAGTGATTTATATCATTATCCCTAAGATTTCTCCTTTGATTTGCATGCATCATCTTTGAAAAAAAAGAGATGGATGGTTTATCCTACCCTTGAGTATTATATATATGTGTGTGTGTGTGTGTGTGTGTACACACACACACACACACACACACACACACACACACACACACACACATATATATATATATGTATATATATATATACATATATATAAATATATGTATATATATACATATATATATGTATATATGTATATATATATATACATGTATATATATATACATATATATATACATATATACATATATACATACATACATACATACATACATACATACATATATATATATATATATATATATATATATATATATATATATATATATATATATATATATATATATATATATATATATATATATATATATATATATATATATATATATATATATAGGGAACCTCCCCTTGATGAGTGGAGAGATTAGTCCCCTTTTGATGTGATGAACCTACACATTTGGATGACCAATCTTCCTACTTTGGATAATCAGACCTATTTTGTTTATTAGTATGCTGATCGACAAAATATTCAACCAACAATTTTTGGTGACTCTACTGGGGATATACATAATTTTGTGTAATTTAGAACCTCAAGTTTTAGATTGAAACATCACCTGTGTCTTACCCATTATCATTATAACCCTTATCCATTACATATTCTAGTGACTCCATTTCATGTCTACCCATTATCCATTTATAGCCTTACCATCTTCCTCCACCTCTATTATTTTATTTGGTCTGCAAAACCAGAGCTGTTGGGAAAGAGTGCGTAGTTTGAAGCCTCAAGCCTCAAGCTAAAGCTGAGTCAGTCCTTTTCCATTTTTGTTTTGTAATCTATCCACTCCATCCATATTTTTTATCTCTATTTTTCTTAATTAAATCATGGCAGTTCGAGGCCCCTGGGGTAACTCTTTTGGCCCACTCAACTTGACTCCACATCTTCATGAACTCCCACATAGTTCAAGAAATAATTTCCCCAAATTATTTGGTGATGGGATAGTTCACCTTGATGAACACATTACAACCTTAAGCATAGATTGTGGTGTTATAGGGGTGGAATTTGAAGACGCGGTAGTCAGGATTTTTGTAGAGACACTAAAAGGTGCTACTGCAAACTAGTTCTAGCATCTGCAAGCTGGATTAGTGACTGACTAGGATACACTTAAAGCTAAGTTCAAAGCAAGTTTCAAGCCTATGGAAGATGTACATGCCTTGCTAGCCTAGCTCACTCAGATGAAGAAAGAGGCTCATGAGCCTATGAGAGATTTTATTTCCAAGTTTGACAAGCTGAGGCACAAGATTCCCATGGACGCCTAGCTGACACCTCAGAACCTCAAATGCTTCTTCATCAACTCAAAATTGCCAAGCCCTCTTCATCTTCTGAATATTCACCCAAAGTCATCATTGACCCAATGGTACAAAAGATGGCAAATGAATTGCTAGCCTTGAAAAGGCAAATGGCACAAGGTATGTCTTCTGCTCCTCTAAT
Organism: Torreya grandis; assembly: GCA_037957365.1. Lineage (NCBI taxonomy): Eukaryota > Viridiplantae > Streptophyta > Pinopsida > Cupressales > Taxaceae > Torreya > Torreya grandis. The sequence goes on along the minus strand of JARHVA010005939.1, from coordinate 808,264 downwards.
AAATACATACCAAGGAAGACATTCCCTAATCAACCATATCAAGGCAACACTGCCAGAAGTCAAGGGAAACAAAATCATATTCCTCCCCCATAGAGGAACCTTGCCCTTAAAGTACCTCCAACCAACTCAGTAGTTGGATATCTAGAAACAAAACATGTTTCCTATTTCCAACTTGAGTTCAAGAAAGAAAATGGTATTGATGTCTTCAGGGAGGATCTATAAGAATCAGTTGGAAACTCCCAGATTGGTTTCCTAAATTTCTAGGATGAACCTAGAAGTGAAGGTGAAGCAGTCGAAGGATCATATGTAGTGTTTACTAGGTCTTAGAACTAATCAACCTAGTAGGCCATCAAAGAGAAGATAGAGGAGTGATCCCAACCAATAATTTAAATTGTTGAGCAGAGAACCACTCTTCCTTTTCAGTCAAAGGACCCAGTGATTTCCAAAGAAGTAAGTACATCAAACATCTCTGCACCTTTTACTTCAAATTCACAGATTAGTCCTACCCCTCCCAAAAACCAAAAGTATGAACTCCCATCCTCTCTTCCAATTCCATCTTAGTCATTTCCCATGATTGATCATGTCAAGAAATCCAAAATTTAGATGACTGAGTTTGAATCCCTGCAAGCCAATCCTGAGCATTTAAACATTGGTGGAGAACCAAGTGTGGACCTGTCTGAGGCAAAACTTGTGGTTACTCAAATTTCAGCCCCTATAACTCAAATTCTATTTGAGCCTTCAAGTAGGGGTAATTACTTATTGACCATAGAGGATGCTCATGTCTCTGCTGATAAAAGTCCCATAGTTGGCAATCTAAGATTTCATCCAAACAAGGCATCAAAAAAATTGGTAGGGTGTATTACAAATCAAGAAGGATCTTCCATCTCTTATGAAGAGAAATCTGATAGAAGATCAACTTTTGATAATGCTTGGATCTTGGAATCCAATGGTAGCAATTCTTCCACAGTTGGATATGGATCTCTGTTGCTTAGATTGAAGACTGCTCAAGATGAAGAGATCAAACTCCTTCACACCAAAGGAGGTGCTGAGCTGATGGTTTATCAGGGGTCTGATGTTGACAATCAAAGCATGTGCTAGACTACACCAATAGAATAACAAGCTATGGTGGTGGCCATATTACTATATTTTAAAGTTAGCAAAAGGAACTCTTCGCAGGGAGAGTAAGGAGTTATGGTTTTTAGTTTGAAGACCACGTCCTGCCATGGATCAAGAAGAAGAAAAAGCCAAGAGAAAGATGTAGAGAATTGGTTTCCTGGTGGAGAGCTCCATTCACTCATCACCATTTCTAGGGTCAAAATGGTTTCCTACTAGTTTACTAAGATGGCACACTATTTTCACTGCCTCTCAAGAAGCAACATCTGAAACACTTCAACTCTTGAAGTATCAGATTATTGCATCTATACATATGCATATTTTTATAGCTTTTAATTCTATTTTGTTTTATTTGTTTTCATTTTTTATGCCTTCCATTTTAGGGTAACATGACTCCATAGCCCAATGGAACACATGAAGACACTGGAGATTTTTGATTTTACTCCCTTCAATTCTTTTTTACAGTTAATAGAAGTTCCCCAATTGGAGCTACTATTGTCCCCAAAAAATATCACTCATTTTTGAGACAACATTTGAACTATATTGGTCCTACAGACCAAAATAATCTTTGCCCTTCTTGAAATTTATTCTAAGCATTCAAATTCCTCATTTTCCTAGCTTCTAAAAAATCTACGGACTCTGCAGACTTAAATCTATGGACTCTGCAGGCTAAAATATACAAACTCTGCAGGCTTAAATCTATAGACTCTATAGGAAGAAAACCTACATACTCTGTAGTAAGAAAATTGATAGACTCTATAGGCCAAGTTCAACAGACTTCATAGGCTTAAATCTATAGACTCTATAAGAAGAAAATCTACATACTCTATAGGAAAACATTCTATGGACTTCGCAGGCCAAGTTCAATGGACTTCACAGGTTGATTTCTATGGACTCTATAGGAAAGAAGCAAGCTCTCAACACTTAGGCGATTTCAAAGTCAGGTCAATGACAAGGTTTAACCAAAAGAGTTCATTGGAAAGATTCTAAGTAAGAATTGAACCATTGAACCGTTGAACCTTAAACCATCAAAGTTCAACGGGTTTAATTGGTTCAAAGGTTTAACATCAGAAGTAAGAGTTTAACAAGTTCAATGGACTAATGGTTCAACAGGTTCAAAGGCTTCTACAAGTAGGTTCAATAAAAATAACAAGTTTTCGAGGCTTGAACCATTGAATCATTGAACCACTTTGGTTCAAAGGTTCAATAGGTTCAAGGTTTAATAGGTTCAACACATTTGGTTCAATGAGGATCAAAAGGATGTAGCCAAATCAAAGAGAATGAACCAATTAAATCGATGAACCATTGAACCACTTTGGTTCAAAGTTTTAACGGGTTCAAGGTTTAAAGTTCAATGGGTTCAACGAGGCTTGTTTCAAAGAATCTTGGTTCAAGCGATCAAATGGAATGAACCATTGAACTATTGAACCAAAGTTGGTTCAATTAGTTGGTCTAATCAATAGGTTCAAGGGGTTACCCCAAAGCCAAATAATTAGATACCCTTGAAGAGGGCAGTGAACCAAGGCCTAGAACCCTTATGGAGGGCAGTGAGCAAAAACTTGACATAACTCAGTGAATGCTCCCACATGTCATAATTTTAAATTCACATAAAATCAATTAAGGCAAATTTCAAAGGGTAGATACCCTTGTGGAGGGTAGGAAGGAGGCACATGGACCAATTGAAAAGATCGAAAGACAAAGGGATTTCCTTCGAGAAAAAGACTAAGGAAAGAAATGAATTCTTTCAAACTTTTGTCTAAAGGAATTCCTTCAAATAAAAATTCCAAAGAAATTTAGAGAAGCTGTGGGAGAAAATCCTGAAAGAATTTTTGAAGGCCAAAGACAAAGCAACCGGACCAATTCTTGTGGAATTTTTGTCTGCAAGAAAATGTCTATGAAAAAAGTCTATGGGAAATCTCTAAAGGACTCTGAAGACAAAATGCCACTGAATGACCCTGAAGGGTAGGTTCCTTTGTGGGGGACTCTTAACTACCAAATTAAAGGAAATTTCCCCAAAGCCGAAGGGTCACCTTCCCTTCGAGAGGATGCAAAACAAGAAAGCCAAAGAACTTAGCGACCCACTGAAAGAAAGAAGCCTGAAGGCCATCCGAAGACCACCTAAAGGGTAGATACCCTTGTGGGGAGCTATTTTTGACCCAAAGTGGATCATTTCTTAAGGCTTGAAGGGTAGGTTCCCTCTGAGAAAGCTCAAATGACAAAGCCAAAGGAATTGCTGAGGAAAGTGACTTTCCCATAGACATCAAAGTCATGATAATGAAATAGTTGTTGATCCTTGTAGGTTTAAATCTACAAATCCAAATGTATTCAAAGGCTTTAAGGCCAAGATCAGAAAGAAGTGACTAAGGAACATAGCATCAAATTGAATCAAGGACCTGATTCAATTAACTAGAAAAGGAGGAATGATGAGGAAAGATCAGAAACATTTGCACATTAGATATGTTTCTAGAAGTAGACCGCTAGGTGGATATTGAAAGATGCAAACTTTCAATATCATGACCCATTTCTCTACATTGAGAAAAGAAAATGGGTAAATGCCCCTAAATTCTAGCATGTCTTCTTAACAAAATTCAATTCAACATGATGTGTTCCTATTCCCAAGTCCTTCTTGAAGAGGCTATATAAGGGACTCTCTTGTTATTGTAAAATATCTCTCTCTGATTGTTAGAAACTAAACTCTGCCCAAATTGAAAGGCTTTATTGAAACTTTGAGCTCCAAATGGTTGATCATATTTTGTTATTGGAATAAGAAAGCAAGTGACTTTTCAGACTTTGTGCTATGATATCTTTATTGTTGGGGAAACTGTTCTTATGTCTTTTTCCTTAATATATTTTCTATTCCTATAATTCAATAAGCAAAATTAGTGAAAGTAGTTAGGAAGGTGTCTTGATGTCAACTGTGGAGAGACTTTGTGCCCCCATAATTGCCTTTAGTGTGTTTTATTTTTTGTTTTTGTGTAAAGGACCTTGGGAAAACTTTGTGCCCTCATTGTCCTTTGTATCTCACTCTTGGGCAATTGAGGTGGAGACTTTGTGCTACATCTAAATTTGTTGGTTACTACATCCTTTGTTACCTTTTGCAATTACTACTAGGAACATTCTTGTGGTTTGCTGAATAGTAATTCTAAAAAAATAGGAGTGCTTTCTATCATTATCCCTAAGATTTCTCCTTTGATCCGCACGCATCATCTCTAAAAAAAGAGAGATGGATGGTTTATCCTACCCTTGAGTATTATTTTATATATATATATATATATATATATATATAGCATATCTATAGGGAACCTCCCCTTGATGAGAAGAGAGATTAGTCCCCTTTTGATGTGGTGAACCTACACATTTGGATGACCAATCTTCCTACTTTGGCTGATTAGACCTATTTTGTTTATCAGTATGTTGATCGACAAAATATTAAACCATGAATACTAATACCTTATCAAAACCCTCATGTGCTTATCCCATAAAGAGGTCTCATGGATGACCACTTCAATCAAATGCATAAAGCATACTAGACATATCTCAATTTATCTCATAACTTCACTAATATGGCCTTGTCAAATGCACCTCTTATTAATCTAGCTCCTTGAACAAAAGTTTTAATTGAATTGATAGGTCAAGACAATAAGGGTTTAGACCCATTTATGTAAAACACTTCAGTAGAAACCATGTTCAATACATTGATTATAGAGGAATTATCGTCAGTTTCTATGCATGATACTAGGCAAAACATAGGGGATAATATGCAATTAACATCTAATGATGTTAGCACACAAACAATCAATCCACAAAAAAACATGCCTTTAGCTAGTACTGTTAGTGGTTTTCAAAACTAGGGAGTAGGAAATTCTACATCCCAACCTCAACCAACTACTTCTAATCTTCAACTAGCTGCTTCTTCAAGCACACAACCAATAACAATAAATAGCCAACCAAGAAGCATTATTGCACCACAACAAAACATGTTGAATCTTAATCCTCCCCAAAATGTGATGAGTAATATTCCATAATATTAATAAAAATCAAGTATCCTAATGTAACAGAGGCTAAACACATTACCACCTTAATAGGGGGAAACCAATGTTCCACCTTACAAGGTAGTGGAATATATACCTCTTCCTTTGTAGGCCAATATACCAATCTAAAATCAAATGATGTATAATAAAAAATTTATTCATATTGTTCAGCAATAGATATCAAATATACAACATGCATCCACTTCTCAATAGGTATTTGCACAACAAAGAGGTTCCAATGTTCCTCAAGTACCTTCTAGGTAGTAATTACTTTTTGTGCAAAATGTACCATAGGTTCAGAGATAGGGTCTTAGCTCACAAGTTCCCACTCAACAACAAGGTTTGAATAGTCAATAACAAGTCCCAATTTAACCATAACTACCATCCCAACCCTAATATCCACAAAATCAATCATATATATCCAACCCAATGTCACACTACCATAGGTATAATGTCAATAATTGCACCCTAATCCATGCATGCACATTCCTAAACCATTCCATATCTAATCTAACCTACTCCAGCAAATCCCTCCATCATATCCCAATCCAAGTCATCCACTTGTGAGTGCCCAACCATCAACCTAGGCCAATATTCCAACATGTTTCCTTGAGAAGGAATTATAATAAATGAAGGATGTAATTTCTACCATCCAAGCTAGGAAATAGGTTAAAATTTTAAAATTAGATGATGTGTGTTCATATCCTTTTAACATGGATTACTTACAAATTTCATTCCCTCCAGGATATGAGCCACCCAAGTTTGACAAATACAAGGGGAAAGGTGATCGCAAAGCACATCTGACAGAGTTATTTGTTGCATGTTAGCCAGTGGAATATAGTGACATTTATCTATTATTGGTGTTTTCAAGGAGTTTAGCTAGACAGTCCATGGAATGGTTTTTGAAATTACCAAAGAACTTAGTTTCTAACTTTGATGATCTATCAGATAAGTTTGTGCAACACTTCTCATATAACATTGAACATGAGATTTCATTGGTTGACTTAACAAAAGCAAGGAAAAAACTAAGTGAAAGCTTCACAAATTATATATAATTATGGAGAGCTCTTTCCAACTACTTTACCCATAGTCTACCAGACAAGAAACTAATAGTTGTGTTTACCAAAAATATACATAGTGAAATATCTTACAGCTAGAGTTATATTATGTGCATATGTTCAAAGATATCTTTGAAAAAGGTTTAGTGATTGAAATATCCCTTATTAACAAAGGGATCATAAAAATAAACTCAACTAATTAGAACAATTGCCAAAACCAAAATTAGACCAATAATTAACATCAAAATCCAAACCAAGTGCAAAAATCAAAACTAGCATAGGCCAATAATGATAGACCAAAACAATTTAACCATAATAAGAATGTTGTTGGGAATGGAGTAATGGAGTCACATCATGTCTAAATGGTGAAAACACCATCTACTAAACCAAAACCACCTTTTCATATTACTCCTACCCAAAAACCTCTTCCATAGCTACAACATGCAAACCAAGCACAACTTATGCCATCACAAAAAATGTAACAATTATAGTAGCCTTTTACTTTACAAAACCCACCTCCTCCAAAGAGAAATCCACCTACTCATGATCCTTTTACTAACCTTGGAGAACCCATTGAAGTAGGCTTTCAAAATCTCATAATATCTAACCTAATCAGCTACCCTATTCTAAAAGAGCAATATTATGAAGGTATAAACATGCCAGACTAGTACACGCCATAACAATTCTATGAGTTTCATAGGGTTAAAGGCCATAATTTGCATCATTGTGTGAAAATCAAACATTTCATCCAAAATATGTTAGAGAATGGTGATATCACATTGGATAATGTATATTCCACATCTAATCAGAATCATGGCATCTATCAAAACCCATTTACTCAACATAACAATCATCTAGTGCAACAAAAACATCATCAACAATAAAGGCTGAGTTAGTAAAATTAGTAGAAAAACTAGAAAAGACAAAATAATGGACAAAACCATGGCCAAAATAGTGACCACAACCAACAAACCTACCATGCCATTGCACATGAATATAACTTAGTTGTAGGTCATATCTCAAGAGGTAGAGTTAATACCATTTCCATCAATCTTTGACCAATTTTTAACCAAATAAGACCATTACTAGTCATACCAAACGAATCCAATCATTATGGTAACCCTTATTTGACTTATAAATTCATATAGGTGAACCAACAAGTAGGTATTCCCACATTAGGACCTTATAATGATAACTCATCATTCACCCATGACCACACTCAAGTGCATCAGTGACTGAGACTTATCTTATCTGGCCCCCGTCCACCATCAATGGCTAGAAACAATAGTCATATATCTAATCACGATTGTCAAATCACAACTCAGTGGTATAAAATTACCATACCAAGCCCAAAACCACCTACCACTTTACCCATCATCCAAGCCACCATTTAGCCTTAGAATAAGCCATTTAACATTGTTAAAAAAAACACATTTGATATAGTGGAATAATTATAACAATTGTTAACACAATTATCCATTTTTGATTTATTATGCATGTCAACAATCCAAAATAAAATATTGAATGAATATCTTAGCCAATCCAATATTCTGAATGACATATCCCTTGATCAATTTCAAGCTTTGGTAGGACACCTAGCTCCAACCCAACAAGTCACATTAAACCAAAGTGATATGTCACCTCTTGGCCCCTTACATAACAATCCATTATATATTGAAGTATATATAATGTGACACAAAGTGAAATGTGTCCTTATATATAATGGATTAGGTATGAACATAGTTTCTCTAAATATCATCAAGCTTCTTGGGTACACAATGATGGATCTCCAAGAAGAAACAATCACAATTAAAGCATATGACAATCAATAGCGTGAATCACAGGGTACCATTAGCTTACCATTTATCATTGGGTCCTTGACTCATGATACCCTTTTTCATGTGTTTGATATTGATTTATCATAGAATATTCTTTTGGGTAGGCCTTGGTTACATGAGATCTATGCAGTCCCATCATCATTACACCAATGCATCAAGTTCTCCCATTCAGGGATGGAGGTTAATATTCCAAGAGATTTGCATCTGTATGAACATTGTAAACATCTATAGGCTGAGTTTCAAAGTTAGAACTACTATTTTAGAATGAATCCATCTAATAAGTAGGATAAGGGGAAGGAAATACTCCTTGAATTACCAAAGGAAAATTGCATTGATCATAATACCCTTGATTCTCTAAGTCACATGCCACCTCCTGAAGTATACAATAATTTTACCATATCGAATAATGGCCCAAGAGAGTACTTGACTCATGATACATTTCATATTACAAAGTTTCCTTAGAACCCAAAATCCTTTGAAAGACATAAAGCTATGCCATGCATGCATTGGTAAATAAAGGGCAAAGGCCATGTTCATAATCTAGGACTAGTCATTTTCATACCAACTTCTAGCCTAGAACAAGATCCTTTCAAAGGAGATGGGTCATGATTGTATAATGATAATTTGGCCAATTTTTATAAGAAACCCAAGTATCCCATTCCCAATCGTATCATGGAAAATCAAGACTATGAAGGAAGGGGCCTCAAACCAAATATATAGGGAACGTTGGAACTTATTTCTATGACCAAGTATGAAGGACCTTATGGAATTAGATTTAAACCACATGGAGATGACCCCATATACCTTAATCATGTTCCATCACCATCAATTAGTGATGAGGATGCTGGCAATGAAGTAGATTCTAATCATATCTTATTCGATGACTTAGCCCAAACCAACTTATTTGATAATCACACCATTTTCACCCTTCACCCAATTACTCATAACAATCCCCTACCATTATATTATACCCAAATAATACATTGGGACCAACAAGAGACACATATACCAATTGATGAGTTTCAAAATGATGAAGCATTCTATTATTTTCAATGCCTTAGGGACAATGTTCTGTTGAGAGATCGTAAATCAAGATTCTCAATCAAATTAGATCCTGAAGCCTATTTTGGACAATGGCTAAACACCCTTAGACAAAATAAAATAAATAAAACATTTATGTTTCAAAGTGAAAACCTATTTGAGGCAGTTTTTGACCATAGAAATAGTAAAGATAAAGGCTAGTCTAGTAGATTTCAAGCACCACTAGATGGGGGTGTTCAACCTTCTTCATGTATAGACTAGGAGACCACTAATGATGAACTTGTCTATGGGTCTGAAATTAGTATTGAAGAGCGACAATATTTTTATCAAATCATGCAAGAAAATAAGAATGATGAAATTCACTATGGATCTAAATTCATCCCTGAAGAGCAATAGTGTTTTGATCAAATCATTCAAGAGGATGATAAAAATAAACATGATAATGGATCTAAATTAAATATTGAAAGGAAGAAAGCCTTTGATCAAGTAATACAAGAATTTTCAACTCTATTTGTCACATGGCCTATTCTCCCATTAAGAGATTCTGATTCATCATATCTTGGAGAGCTTGTTAAAGAACCAGTCCTAATAGAGGACTCTAATGTTACCAATTAGTTTAAGTCATTACCAACTATCCTTGATGATGGCTCCACTATTTTAATCAAAGATACAATATAGGTTAAGATAGGGTCCTGAGATGGCCAAAACTAGATCAAGCTAGGTGCATCCCTTACTGAGAAAGAGCATGAAGTCTTCACAGCCCTACTGAGAGAGTTTGTAGATATATTTGATTTGGTATATTCTGACATGCTTGGTTTAGACCCCACCTTGGTTCTACACCACCTTGTGATCAATAGTGATGCCAAACTAGTAAAACAAAATTTACACAAAATGCATCCTTGCATTATTGTATTAGTGAAGAAATAATTGGAGAAACTCTTGAAAGTAAGATGTATTAGACCAATTGACTACTCTAAATGGATTTCTAATGTAATACCTATCATAAATAAACTTGAAGGAATCAAAATCTATACTGTTTTTCATGAAATTAACAAATCATGCCCTAAGGATGACTTTTCACTACCTAACATTGACATGATAGTTGACTCCACAACAAGTTATGAAATTATTTCACTAATGGATGGTTTCTCAAGTTATAATCAAATTAGGATAACACTAGAAGACTAGCACAAAACAACATTCACCACTCCATGGGGAAAATTTTGTTATCAAGTTATGCCATTTGGCCTTAATAATGTAGGGGCCACTTATCAAATAGATATGACAGTCATATTTCATGATATGATGCATGACACTATTGAAGACTATGTCAATGACATACTAAGCAAATCCAAAACTAGGGTCGACCATCTAATAATTTTAAGTAGGAAATAAAAAATACGAGAATATAAAGTTAGGCTCAACCCTAATAAGTGTGTTCTCAAAGTTACATCAAGAAAATTATTGGGCTTCATCGTGTCTCATAAGGGCATTGAAATTGATCCATCTAAAGTAAGAGCCATAATAGAGATGCTAACACCAACCAATCTAAAACAACTTCATAGTTTTTAGGACAAGATCCCATCCATCTAACACTTCATATCTCAATTATCAGATAAGTTCCATCCATTTACACACCTAATAAATAAAGGTGTTACATTTCATTGGGATAAAAATTGTCAAAAGACTTTTCAACAAATGAAGGACTATCTCACAAATCCCCCAATTCTATTTCCTCTAACTCTAGGGAAACCATTCTTGTTATATCTTTCTACTACTAATAATTGTCTAAGGGAACTTCTATCTCAACATAATGACAAGGGAAAATAACATGTAGTGTACTATCTAAGCTATACACTAGTTTCATATGATCACAACTATACGCCCATAAAAAAAGCTTGTCTCACTATGGTCTTCACAACTCAAAAACTATGCCACTACATGTTGAACAATAAGACCATGGTTATTTCCAAAGTATATCTACTAAAGTATCTACTATCAAAAATAGCTTTTCAAGGCCATATGGTCAAATGGATCATGCTACTCAGTGAGTTTGAGATAGATTATGTAAACCAAAAAGAAATTAAGGGGAAAGTTCTCATAGATCAACTTGTTAAAGCACCTCTTGAAGACATAAATCCATTAACATTCCAATTTATTTATGAATCCATCATGACCATCATTAAAACACCTATTAAGTAACATCCCTAGAATATATATTTTGATGGATCATTCACTGCACATAGATTAGGGGTAGGCCTTTTATTCATAATGCCTCAGGGGGATCTAATCCCCAAGTTAATTAAAATTAGATTTCCTTATACCAATAACATGGTTGAATATGAAGCACTCATAGTATGGATTCAAAAAATAGTATAATATAACATATGTCATCTAAAATTTTATGGTGATTCTTAGTTAATCATCAATTAAGTTACAGACCACTTCCAAACTAAACATGACAAACTAGTTATATATAAGGCATTAATTGACACTCTCAAACACTAGATCACCGACATTAAATTTGAGAATATACCAAGAATGAGAAATATAATATAAGATGCCATGGCTACCATTGGATCATTGATTCATCATGCAAACATAGCTAGTGAGTATCAATTTCTTATAGAAAATCTAATAAGACCAGCTCATGAACCTTTAACTGTTACAATGATATGTCATATTGTTGGTTCCAAATCTAATTAGAAATCAAACCTATATGATTATCTACATGAGAAAATCATCCCACTAGACTTATCCTCAAAAACAAACTAAATCTTTCATCCATAATGCCCAACGTTATACCCTACTCAGACCAACCCTATACTATTGTAGTTTTGATGGAACTCTACTTCATTATTTACCTTTGGTAGAATCTATACTAGTGTTATGGGAATTTCATGAAGGAGTATGTAGAACCAAAATAGTGGGGTAGTCCTATCCAAAAATCTCTTATGTATTGGTTATGATTGGCCAATAATGGATGCAGATGTAGCTACATATGTCAAGAAATATGACAAGTGTCAATGACATGCTAATTTTATTCATGTACCTATCAAGACCTCAAAACCAATGTTGACACCATGGCCATTTATATATGGGGCCTTGAACTCATTGGGAATATAAACCCCAACTCATTAGATGGCCATAAACACATTCTCACTACCACTAAATATTTCAATAAGTGAGTTGAAGCTATACCCCTCACTTATGTGACTCAAAAGTAAATTTCCAAATTCATCTTTAACCATCTCATCTACTGCTATGATATCAATTCTAACATTATATCTGATAATTAAGGACCATTTCATAATAAGGATGTTAACAAGTTATGTGTTGAATACAAGATCACACAACACTTTTCAACATCTTAACCTCAAGGTAATGGTCAAGCTGAAGCATCAAATAAAACCATTATCAATATAATCAAAAAGATTGTTAATGATGTTGGTCAAGATTGATAACTTCAAATATTCCATGCCCTTTGGGCATACCATACCAATCATCACACACACACAAGAGCCACTCCATACTCACTTTCTTATGACACTGAAGCCATACATCCCATTGAGGTTGAGTTACCTTTATTATGCATATTGTTTAAATATGTTCTCAATGATAATGACTATTGAGTAGCTCACCTACAAAATCTATATTTACTTGATGAGAAATGTATGGATACTGTGAACAGTTTTTAGGCCTATTAGAATTAACTTTAGGGTCAATGCAATCAACGTGTAAAATATAGAACATTTGAACTTGGTGATCTTGTCCTAAACGAGAACCAAAAGAATACCATGAATAAAAAGAAACATAAAGGAAAGTTCAAACCCAACTGGGTGGGTCATTTCATCATCATTGTAGACTATGGCACTAGAGTATATAGGATTTCCACACTATATGGTAATGAAATTGATGAGCCCATGAACATTATTCACCTCAAGTAGTAATATGCTTGAGTAACTTGATGTATTGTCTATATGGACCATTTCAAGTTATACCATATTACCAATATTCTTCTTTATAGCATTATTAAACTATTTATTCTACCAACCTCTCATTTTGACATTCTAACTAGACTATCCAACCATTCTACTCCTACTTGACTAAACATGTTTTGAATCCTATCAACCTAGCCCTTTTGACCTTGGTTCATCCATTGGTTTCACATTTTTAGCATATGGAATCAGACTAGTTTCAATAGTTATTTCAAGAATTTTAGATAGAAGTAGTATTTTAGAGCAGTATGATAGAATTATTGGTAGTTGCATCCTTCATTTATTTTTCCCTTCTTATCAAGTTTGTTTATGTGATCCTAATTATATCCCTATTGGGATAAATCTATGCTCACCAATATTAATACTAATTATATCACCTACTAGGCCAAATTGGTATCATTGATCTATCAGTTGTATCCTAGTTATAATTACTTATGGGTAAACTAGGTGAAAGATTTGTTTATTGTTCCTTGACATATCACTTTTTCACTCATATGTTGTACTATGCCATAATACCAACTATGCCTATTTTGTTTGAATTGGCTACTACACTAGTCAGATTCCTCTGTTATGAGGTGAACTACTATGATATAAAGCCATTTTGGGACTATGTGGGTAATTCATGTTGTAGCTAGTTTAGTCCCCCTTCAGCCATGATCTCACCATTTTGTAAGCATCATTTCAAGTTCTTACACTCTCACCATTTTACGAGCATCATTTCAAGTTCTCACACTCTCACCATTTTATGAGCATCATTTTAGGTTATAATGCTCTCATTGTTTTATGATATTGGACCATTTAGTGTCTTGTCATTCTCTATTGAGTTGAGATGCTTTGAAAATTATAAAAACATTATAAAATTGTTTAAAAAAACCAAAAACATTGACCACTTCTTTGCTTTAAGGATTCTGGGAACCCTCACTATGTCACAAGCAAATAACTTGTTCATTAGTTTCTCCATCCTTTTTGGCCATTTTTCCTTTGCTATCACCATTTGTGAATTCATCCCTATTATTCTATCACATCCATCATGTCTTCTATTAATCATCATTTTCTAAAAATTTCTTAGGAGAACTACATTTGGCCTAAAGTTTTATTAGATTGAAATATCCATGGAACTATATAGGTAGCATCCACTTACCTAGCACATATGGCGACAACTGAACCATCCCCTCCTTTTTCTTATACTCACCCATCTTGTTTTCTTATTTAGTTATCACCTAGTTTCTAGGGGAAATGTTTGTCATGTTTTTTATACTAACATAAGGACTAACACTTGTTTGTTTCTTTGTTTATCTTCTTTATTTATCTTGTTTGTCTATTTTATATGTTTATTTGTTTATGTGCCTATTTGTTTTATTTTAGCACTATGACCATGATTCAATCTATGCATGTTCATTAGGTGATTCCTTGCACATTATTATTGAATCTATCCATATTCAAATGTCTACATTTTCATCATGGTTTTTATCATTGGTGAAATTATTTTTCATTAATTATCAGATATCAGGAGTTAGTTCTTATGTATATTTTGTCTAAGCCCCCATGGTGTTCTATCATGAGTCCTACCATCAAAGGCTATATAAAAAATAATCTTTGAGAGGTCTAAAACATCATTTCAACATCACCATATCTTCGATACTAACATCAACAACAATCCTAATCTGATACTCAATCATATCCTAAATAGAGTAATTAAGTAATGAAAGAATTTTAACCTTTGTTATTTTATATGAGCATCTTCCTACTAGTAGGTTATCCTAATTAATCTTTATCCTCTATATCAACTTATCAATCATCAATCATCAATCATGTTTTCATCATCTGGGTATACTACATCAACACTATACACTGTCCCACATGCATTCTCAATGATTATATCACTTGCTGGGGCAAATCATTATGTTATCACCAATTTCCATTTCTTGTTTGTCTATCCTAACTGGGGAATCTCCATATTCTCAATGATTATATCATGTTCTAGGGAAAATCATTATGTTATCATGCCATGTTTCCATAATTAGGGTATAATGCTTATAACTGCCTTTGGTCAAACCATTGTACACCATCCCACTTGCATTTCTCAATGATTTTGCCCAGCTTTGGGTAAATCATTGTGTTGTCACCCCATAATCTTCATTTTTTTGGTCCCCTAATTTCTCTTCTTTATTTTGAGGGACCATTTGTCACCCCACTTACCAACCACTCCCTCAAGGGGGTAGCTATAGTTCAATCATTACCATTACAATTGTAAGAATACAGAAACATTTTAGTTTTTGAAAAGGCATTACTATGCTTATAGCTTGCAACATATTCCAAAATAGGGGAAAACTATAGACACCTAAATTTAGCCACCAATGGCCTAATTTCTCACTTTAGACCAATTCTTTCCAATCATTGAATATCTAGCCCAAAAATTTCTATTAGTCTCAAATTTGGATTCATAACCTTGCACTGAATCAATTTGGCCTATTAAATCAATTAAATAAGGAAAATACACACATTGAATTAATCAAAATAAAATAAATAACCAAATGCCTAAAAATAATTAATCAACTATCACATCCTAATCAAAATCAATTAGCGAGTTAAATCAATTTCAAATCTTAATTGAGTTCACCCATGAGCTAATAAATTAATTAAATCAATTATTCAAAAGGAAATTCAAGAGCATCTTACCTTTATGAGTTGTCTCAAATGGAAAATATCTAAAATAATATTTTAATAATATGCCAAACTCAACCAAAGTTAGTAAACTCAACCATGGTTGTGAGTTGTCCCTTTTGGAAAATATCTAAAAGAATATCCTAGGAATATGCCAAACTCAACCAAAGTTAATAAAATCAACCATGGTCAGATTTAATCCATTCCAAGATATTTGAAGTACTATAAAATCAAGCCTAGAGCTCTTCATTTTAGGAGATCAATCAAGATAGAGTTATAATGTAGGATTAGATTCATGAAGCTAAAAGAATAGTGTTATAATATTGAAATTGAGCTAAGCCATCAATCAAGCTCAGCATTCAACAATGGTGCATAGAGGAGATGATGTTAGCCATATGCCATTGATGAAGAATTCTTATGAATAATCCTAGAAATCCAAATGAATAAATCATTTAGAGATTTTAAGGAAGGTAAGGATTGTTATTCTCTACATTTTAGTTAGATTTTCAATTATTGTTTGTTCATTAAGCTCCTCTTAAGATCTAGGCCTAGATATGTTATGATAGTGTGTTTATTTCATTTTGATTTAATTTTAGAACTATCACAATACTAATCATCCTCTCTTGAGTAAATTTCCTTGATCACAGACAGAATCTAAAACCATAGTAGATGGGGTGTAGGTGACTAATGGTAAGGTTGAACCCACATGGGGTGTGATAGGAAGTGTTTAGTTGGGAGGGGGAAGGTTGGTTTGAGTTTGGGTGGATGGAATATTGGAAGAGGCCTGAGTCAATGTTTGGGTTGAAGTGGTCCCTACCATAAGGTGGGATGGCATGCCAAGAGAAGGATTAGAAGAAAAAATCAAAGTAGGGAGGTACGATCAGGCAAGGTGTTGAGGTAATGTTATAAAGCAATTGGATTATTGTCAAGAAAGGTATTAAAGTTTGGATCAACTTTAGATATGATTGGGATTATAGAAGTAGATGGTGGTGGTGGAGAATGGTGAGGTGAAGCATGAAGATATTTGTCAACATCTAAGGTATAATTCATGGATGAAGAAGAAGGTGGTGGTTGGTTGTTTTGATTTATCACTTGTTGTCTAGTTAAAACCATATGAGAAAATAGGGAATGTTATTGTGACACTCACACCTCAAATAGAGAGAAAACTGAAAAGAACTTAAAATCAATACATACATACACAAAAAAGTGCATTTTAACCTTAGGATTACTTTTAAATCCCTTTTGGCTTATGCCTTAAAGAGTGTGATAAAGGAGGTTGGATCACAAAGTGGGTACTAAATAGAAATTCTATGGATGGTTTCAAGTTGTTTAGGTGCTCAAAAGGAATATCTAGGTTGAAATTCAGTACGTGGCTTGGTGTTGGGGCCTATCTTCTCACTTCATGATCCCACAATGATAAGGGTGTCAGGTGCTTAGCCAAGATAGACTGAGTCTAGAATTTATATTCAACTAGCGAGCTGAGTTGGTTCTCTCCTTGGTGGTGAAATCCAAGTGGGATAGTTGGGAGGGGGTAAGGTTGTCTCCAGGTGATGAAATGCTAGTTAGTCCTTGTCTTAAGTATTATTTTGATGTGTAAATTATTTTATGGTTTAGTTTAGTGTGTGATAACAAGTGTGAATGCTATGATAAGATTAATTTTCCTCCTAAGTTACTAGATGAACTAAAATCAATAATCAATCAATGAATGTAAATGGTTAATGTTTAATCCCTAAAAGAAATAATTTCTTTAGATGAGCAAATAATTAAGGAAAAAATGGAACTAGGGTCCCACCAAGTGTGCCAAAATGTTTCAATTTATTTTTCATTTATTAGTTTTAAAATTAGATAAAAGAAAGTGAGTATTAAGGTATGTAATTGATAAACAATACACTCATTGATGACTAGATGAAGTGAGAAATCCTCTTTGGATAGGGAGGATAACCTTCAAAAGTCATGTGGATAGAGATTCATGGTATTGGATGCTCACAAAAAGATAACAATATAATCTGGATGCAAATTTTTGGATCCATAACTCTCCCAAGAGCCCTATATTTATAACACAAAACTACTAAGGTGAGGGACGCTTGAAGAAAAATTACTAAGTTGAGAAGGGATGAAGTTGCTTGTTTTCATTCATATGTAAAAGCTAGTTTTAAAGCAAGTTTCCATTTTGGAAGATGCTTATCTCAAACAAAGATGGAGCTACTTTAACATCACAAGACAAATTTGTGACACCACAACCATCAATGGTTAGGGTGACCATCGATGGTTACCCTAACTGATGATGGTTGAGGGGTCAAAAGTAAATGGGTGAAAAGTTCTTGAATAAAGTGATGTGTTTTGGAGGACTTTTTACATAATGCTATTAAGCTAAGTGGTCCACTAGATGAAGAGTCAAATAAGGGTCCATAGATCAAGACAACACTAAAAACTATCATGGTGCAGCTTTCAGGTGTCTACATATCGTAACTTGATGTGGGTTAGCTTACCCCTTCTATAGATTATAGAGTATCTATCAGTGCCTATTAATGGTGGGGTGAGGTGTTGACTATTTCAAAAAGTATCATTTTCAATAGTGTTTGGTGAAGTTGTTTCAACATGATACACTAGATGGAGTCAGAAGGATTGGAGGGAGAGGCTCGTAAAATGGATACTTTGAGTTTTGGTGAGAATAAAAGAGTAGGTAAATGTTGGATAGGTTGAGTTCATGGTTGGATTGGTAAGGGATGTAAGAGAGGTTCATCTAATAATAGATTAACCTCATCATATAGGCTATGAACAAGTACTTAGAGAGCTTTGCATTACTCTATGTCATGTCTTTGTGCCCGATGTTATGCACAGATCAAGTTATCATTGAACCAAGAGGGTTTGGTATTGGAAGGGTAGAATGGTTTTATAGGTGGTAAGCTAATGGAAGAAGTTTTCAAAAACCTTTATAGTATGGTTGAATGAGATTCATTCAAATGTTTTGGAGGTGATAGGTTTATAGTTTTAGGGAAGGGAGCCTTATTAGAAGCAATTTTCACCTTAGAAGTTGTAGGTGGTGAAATGGTTTTAGTTGGTGGTGGGAATTGCTTAGTTATGGTTGGATTCGAGGTAAATGATTTGAAAGTGGAAGATTTATATGATGAAGGGTTAGATATAAGTATTAAATTAGAGGTGGATATGTTATTTAAGAATGAAGGAAAACTAGATGATTTGGTAAGGGTAGTTGTAAATAGAGAAAAGGGCGATGGTTTACTAGAGGAAGAATAGGTAACTGGGATGTAGAAGGGTGGGGTCCTAAAATAGAAGGTAAGTGGGAAGGAGGTGGTATGGGTCTAGTTTGAGGTTGAGGTTTGGGTAACTCTATATTCTTAATTGGTTTGGTTGGGGGTTTCTTTGGTAGGCTAGATGGAGTTAAGTCCAACTTCAAAGAGGGGTGAGTTTAACTAGGTGTGGGAAGAATTCCTATATTCTTGATAGGTTTGGTATGAGAGGCATAAGGTGATTTGGAAATGTTAGATGGAGGTGGTTGGGATGGTTTACATATGGTTTTAGAATAATAGTTATTTGATGGAGTGGTAATAATGGGTTCAAGTGTGGATTTAAATGAGGTTGATGAATCAGATTTGTTTTGGTAAGGGAGCCCAAGATGGTGCCAAAAGGTGGCTCTATCAAAGTTGGGTTGAGAAGTGAATTATAAACTTTGGACTAATCTATAAAAGGGATTGTAGATGGACTTAGTTCCTTGGTCATTGGTTTCAAAAATTAAGCCCTTAGGTGGAGAAGATTAAATGGTTCCTCCATCCTTATTATTGATGGGAGGTTCCAAAATTGGTAGTTAGGTGGATGAGGTAACCTTCTCTTGTGGGATGGTTTCCAAAGAGGGAATGGATGGTTATATGATGAGGGAGTAAGGTATGGTGTCCTCAAGTGAAGGAATGGACATGGTTTCTTCCTTTTTTTGGGGTGTCCAAAGGAATGGAGGGTAGTTCTAACACTTGAATAGGTGGAGTGGAGGAAAAAGAAATGGTTAGAACAAAGGTTGCATCCTTTGGTATTTCCATCAAAGGAGAGGTAGATAAAGCTAAGGTATCATCAAGTGAAGAGAGATATAGGGGTGGTTGATTCCTTCATTTGGGTATCCAAAGGAATAAAAGGTGAGTCCATTAATTTTGTAAGTGAAATGGAGGAAGTAGTGGTTGAGGTAATGGTATCCTCAATAATGGGATAAATAATAATAACATTGATTGTATGTGCCTCATGAGAGTGAGATGATTCTAGTTTGTTGTCATGGTGATGTGTATAATTAGAATTATTAAGAAAAGGTTTATGAAATATGTCAAGGTACTAATTAGGAGGTTCATTGGGATTATAAAATGCAATTTCTCTACTATCGATTAAGATTTGGACCAAACTCTTGAAGGTATTGCATCTATTGATGTCATGTCCAATAACTCGATGAAAGGCACAATGGTCATTCTTGTTGTACCAACCAGGCATGGGGAAAGAAGTATAAAATTTTTGGGGTGGTTTGATAGGTATACGTTAGATGAGGTTAGCTTTGAGAAATTTTTCCAAAATTGAAGCATAAGACTCCCTTATGGGAGTATATTATTTTGGAGGAGCTCAGTTTTGGTTTTATTAGTAGGAAGGGTTGGAAGAATTGGTTTGATGGGGTTGGTTAATATTTAGTGGTGGAGAATTTATTAGGACAATTGATTTTGTGGATGCCTTTGTCTTGGTATTGGGATGGTTTTATTAGTTAGTGGTTTTGGTGGAGGGAGTGTTATTGGATTTAAAGCTAGAATTATTGTTCCATAGTTTTAATTTACCTTCATCAATGGCTTAGTTTTCAAGTTTACACTCCATGGTGAATTCCTCATCAAAAGTTTTGAAAGTTTTAAATTGAAAAGTG
The DNA here is from genome assembly GCA_037957365.1 of Torreya grandis. Taxonomy (NCBI): domain Eukaryota; kingdom Viridiplantae; phylum Streptophyta; class Pinopsida; order Cupressales; family Taxaceae; genus Torreya; species Torreya grandis. Next base: position 787,621 of record JARHVA010005939.1, on the reverse strand, counting down.
GAGGAAATATGCTTGGAATAACCTTGAGAGAAGATTTCAATAAACTTAGGTTGGGGTAATGAAAAAGAAAGCTGGTTGATGAGACCTCTCCATTTAGCAAAATTGACAATTGATTCATCATCAAATTTATTAATAGAGTAAAGGTTGATAATAGAAACCTTTTTAGATATTTATTTAGAAGTGATCTAAAAATATTTGAGCCAGTTAGGAGAATGAAAATATGGAGTGCATGTTAATATCACTATACCAGTAAAAGGTTGGTCCTGATAAAGACATGGGGAAGGTATGAAGGAAGAGAGCATCATCATATGTTATCAAATAACAATAATGTTGAAACACTCTCAAATGTTGTTAGGGGTCCTCCTTACGATGGATTTTGGGAAAATTGAGTAATTTCCATTGAGGAGGATAAGAATGGATAGGAATAGATGGATGGATGAGTTCATTATAGATTTAATCATAGGATAAAAGTTTATGAGACCCATAAATAAATGAATCTAGGTTGGTCATTTTGTCCATTAACATCTTGACCAAATCTATTTGAGGTTGGGAATATAAATAATTAGGTGGTAAGTTTTATTGAGGTTAGGTGGTAGTAATGTATGGATAAGTGATAAAAGATGCTAAAGAAGCCACATATTGGTAAGCAGTCATAAGAGGTTGGGATGGTGCCACATAAGGGTTGATTGGCACATATGGTTGGGTGGAAGGTGTTATGTATCCTTGTGGGTTAGGAACATATTGGTAAGATGTCATGGGTACTTTTTGAGGGGATGATATGGTTTTTTTTAGAGGTATGTTTGGGTTGGTGGATGGTGGTATGGATGTAGATTAGGTTGAAGGTGTAAAATTACTAGTTGTTTATTGATGGGTGGTAACTATAGTGGTAATAGGTGGAAGTGTTTGAGGTATGGAAAGTACCAAACTATAAAGTGGGGTAAAAATAGGTGGGTTTTTTGAACTAAGGGTAATAGTAAAAATAGGGGTATAAGATACCACCAATGATAGAAGGAATATAGGTAACAAGAGGCAAAGTTGATCCAATGTTGGAGGTATTGGTTGGGGTAGTAGGTGTTTCATTACTAGTTGGGATGCTAGATGGAGTTTGGGGAGTGGTAGTAGGTGAGATATTGGAAGAAGAGGCTTGGGTGAGCATGGGTTGGGTTGAGGTAGCACCCAAAAAAAGATGGGAAGGCATACCATAGGGAGGATTCATAAGAGGAACCTAAGTAAAATAGGTATGATTAAATAAGGTGTTTAGGTAGTGCTAAAGGGCCATAAGGTTGTTATCAAGGAAGGCAATAAAATCTAGATCACCCTCAACAGCAATCAGAGGCTTGGTAGGAGGCAAAGAAAAATGAGGGGAACCCTTAGCATTAAAAGTATACTCCATGGAGGAAAAATAAGAAGGTGGTTGTTGGTTGGTTTGATTCCTCAACTTTTATCTAGTAAATACCATGAGAGGGAGAAAAAAAGAAATAATTAAACTCATAACTCAAACATAAAGTAAGTAAAATGAAAAGATCTCAAGGAAATCAAATATACACTAAAGTGCATTTAACAAACTATGGTTATTTTTAAATCATTTTTGGCTTATGCCTTAGAAAGTGTGAAGAAGAAATTTGGTTTGTGGATCACACACTAAAGATAAAATCTAAAGTTGGTTTCAAGTTGTGTTTAGGTGCTCAAGAGAGAAAATCTATATTGATCTTTAGTACATGACTTGATATTGGGGCCAACCCCATAATTTCACACACCACAGTGATAAGGGTGCTAGGTGTTTAGCTAAAATATATTGAATTTCATATTTTATACTCAACTAGAGAGCTGAGTTGGTTTTCCCCTGGTAATGACCTCCAAGTAGGATTGCCAGGAAAGGGTAAGGTCTACCACTAGGTGATGAAATCCTAGTTGGACCTTATCTCAATATTTTTTTGATGTGTTGATTGATTATGTAGTTTAGATAAGTGTGTGATAACAAGACTGAAAACTATGATTAATTACTTTGATTTTAAGTTACTAGATGAACTAAAACAAGCAAACAATCAATGTATGCAAAAAGGTTTATTTTAAGCCCACAATAAATTTATATTTTGTTGGATGAGCATACAATAAAGGAATAAAAACGGATTCTAGGTCCAATTGGGTGTGCTAAAATGTTTCTCTTAAATTTTGCTAATTTATTTGTTTGGAAGAAAGTAATGAAACTAGTAATAGGGTGTGTAAAGGAATACCTAGTAAAAGTGTGGACATGATCTAGATGATGATGGAAACTCATCTTTGGAGTGGAAGGAATAACCTGTAGATAAGAAAGACAATATAAAAGGGGTTATTGAATAGATGGTTTAGTGTATTTCCTAACATGAGCTGGATCCAAGAAGCATAAGCTTGTTAAGAGTTTATTAATCCACTGTTTATAACAATTAAGTTGATGTAAATGAAAAGAAATAAAACCTACATTCAATAATCATGAAATTAAATGCATGTAATACTAGATGAAAGTAAATTGATTGTTAAATGAAATGACTAAATATAGTAAAAATGGTTCAATACTCATGGTAAGATAGTCAAGGATAGGTTCAAAAAATGAAAAAAGTCTCTGTGAATAAGTAGGAATACAAAAAATAGGGTTTGGTTAGGGTCAAGGGGTGAAAATAAATTTCTATTATATTTTACCATAGTACCATCAGCATTTTGGTGAAAAATTATTGGGTGTCCTGATCATTGGTGGTTGGGTAACTATCAGTGGTTGAAATGACTGTCGGTGGTTGGGCTAACCATTAGTGGTTACTTATATGTTTCTCAAAATGTTTAGAAAAATAATGGTAGACTAGGTAAATGATTAGATAAGGGTTTTAATATGGATCTAAAGGATGGAAAATAAGATAAATATAGGTATGGATAGGGTAGGGAGGTTAGAAATGAAATAGACCAAAAAAATAAGGATGAGATACCTGTAACTTGATGGTAGAAGGCTGAATAAATTTGGCTAGAGTGACAATACTTTGGCCTTCAAAAGTGATTATGATAGAGGCTCAAGTCTCCATTGATGCTACTTGTTTACTGAAGGGATGTTAGATACTTATATGAATTATATCTAGGATGTGGATTGCTAGATTTCTCCCCCTATTTCTCCTCCTACTTCTCTCCTTTTATAGGATGAAGTTACTAAATTTGCAAGAGGAAATTACTAATTATGATGGAGGATAAATTGTGTATTTAAAATGCTTTAAATATTGTTAGCATCACATAAGTAATGTTTCTAAATGTATCGATTCTTATCTCATATAGATGCTAATGCCTTTAAATTAGGCTTGCAAGACCTGACCATCGATAATTAGGGTAACCATCAGTGATTAGGCTGATTGTCAATGGTCAAGATTATAGAGGAAAATAAGTTAAAAGTGAGTGGATTAAAAAGTTAAGTTAGAGGATTTAGGTTAGGGGGTTAAATTTAATAAATTGGCTAAGTCATATAGGTGGTTAACTAGATTCAAGTTTAGGTAGGAGTTCAAGGCATTTTGACATCTAAAATTATGCAATTTTTGAGTGTCTACACCACTGTTCCAAATCCATTCACCATGTAATGTTGAAATAACTTTACCAAACTTTGGTTAATATGAGCTTATATTAATTAATCAACACATCACCACATCATCATCAAACACTGATAGACATTATACAATCCATGAAGGTTCAAACCAATGATCCTCAACCCCTTATAGCCTTTGTTAGAGCCATTAAAATTTACACCCTAGTCACCTTTAAGTTAGAAATACCTTTTTTGCATCTTGAGGATCATGATCCTCCCCTCTTTATCATGGCATACATCAACCAAACTCACATCAAAAGGGTGATAATTTATGGAAAGGCTAGTATCAACATTATCTCCTCCCATGCTTATGACTTACTTAACTTGTTAAAGAAATCATGTCTAAAATTACAATAGTTCTTTCCTCTTTTAATGATATTATGAATACTACCTTGGGAATAGTCATTATCCATATCTATTTGGGACCTCATACCATTCCATAACTCTTTTATGTTATAGAGGGTGAGTTCTAATACAAAATTTTACTTGGATGCCCTTGGATCCATGTTATGAATTAAATCCCTTCTACATTGCATCATTGTGTCAAATTTAAGCGTGAAGGTCATGTCATCACCATACCAGCTAGCCCTAGTCCCTTTGCATCTTGTAATATGAAGTATAGGCCTAATGATGTTATTGTTCCTCATCCATCCACCTCACTACCAACTACCAATAATTCTACCCCTATCATTGATGAAGCTTTAACAATCTCATCCATCCCTTCTTCACAAATCCCCATAGAGGACCTCTTAAAACCCACATTCTAATATATCTCATTAGAATAATATTGTCTTCTATCCTTTGATGTTTTCCCTACTCATCAAGAGTATGGTAACCTCACCCATGATCCTAGTTATTACCCTAACATTGAAACCATCATCCCTTTTGGTCCACCCAACCATCGAACCAATTTCATATATGGGGGACTCGATCATCCACTTCTTGCTTCCGCTACCACCCCTCATATCCAACCATTTACCTCTAAATTATCTTATATAAATAAACCTACCTTTGACAACCTTCATATGTGTGCTTAGAAAGGGTTTATCCTTGGTATTTATGAATATAAACCTCATGAAATACCTATAATCAAAACCCAAAAATATTATGAGTTATTTGACCTTGGGTTTGTACCACCAGAATAACCCACCTCACCAAAACCCATCACCACCATTGATGAGGATGTCCCATCCTCACCAACCCCACCTTTTTTTATCAATATTATTAGTTTGGGCTTCCTAACCTATAAAAAGGATGGCCAAACTAAAACCTTTCCTCTCATCCATCTTGAAATGGTAGAAAATGATTCTCTTACCATCAACACCACTCAATATCAAGATGATTATTCCATTCTCACCTACCTTAGTGTGGGGGTTTATTATATTGATAAATCCCTTCCTCTTGAAAATCAAACCATTTTGAATTTATCTACCACCGATGTCAACTTGGGCACTCAGGATAACCCTCACATCATCAAGATCGAGCAATTCTTGAATTCTGTAGAATAACAAGATTAGACTTATTTCCTCAAAAACCAAATCCTAGTATTTTATTGGTAGGATTAACCCTTCCATTACATCCCATAACATTGTCACCCATCTTGAAACTAATCCTATTTAAAAAAACTTCATAAGATACACCCTTGCATCACCCTTCTAGTCAAAGAAGAGCTTCAATGTCTCTTATTTATTGGCTTCATCCAACCCACTGATTACCCAAAAATTGTATATAAAATCATTCCCATTACCAAAACCATAGGGATATTTTGCCTTTGTATCAAATTTTATGACCTCAACCTTTCTTGACTAAAAGATTACTTCTCTTTGCCTAGCATTGACCAACTTGTTGATCTTACAACTGGCCATGAGATGTTATCTCTCATGGATGGTTTTTCAAGATATAGTCAAATCTTGATTTCCCTAAAATATCAACGTAAAACCTATTTCATCACCCCATGTGGAACCTTCTGCTATAGAGTCACACCCTTTGGTTTGAAGAACACATGTGTAAGTTACCAGTGTGTCATGACCTACATCATCCATGACCTCATCCATAAAATTGTAGAGGACTATGTGGATGATCTCCTTGGGAAATAAAAACATCACAAGGATCATCTAGACATTCTCCAAATCATCTTTAAATTCCTTATCCATTTCCATGTTAGACTCAACCCCAAGAAATGTGTTTTTGGGGTTCTTTCTAGAAAGATCCTTGGTTTCATTGTCTCCCTTTGAGGAATCAAAGTAGACCCTACCAAAGTCAGACCAATATTAGAGGTGCCACCTCCTACCTACCTTAAACAAATTTGTAGCTTATAGGGGAAGCTCCAATAAATCCAATGTTTCATCTCTCAATTATAAGATAGATGTCAACCTTTTCACCATCTCCTTAAGAAAGACACATATTTCAAGTGGATTAATTACTATCAACAAGCCTTTGATTCACTCAATAAATAGCTTATTTCTCCACCTATTTTGACCCTTCTCAAATATGACCAACCCTTTTACCTTTGCATCTCTGCCACTGAACATTTCCAAGGGGCAATGCTCATTCACTATGATGAATAGAACAAAGAGAAAGTAGTCTACTACATAAGTCAAACACTTATAAATTATGAGACTCAGTATTCCCATCTAAATAAAATTTACCTCACCCTCATCTTTGTGGATTCTAAAATTCACCACTACCTTCTAAATCATAAAACCTACATCATAACTAACACCAACCCACTCAACTACATGCACTCTAAACCATACCAAAACTAATTAATGGCTAAGTGGATCATGTTTTTAGCTGAGTTTGATCTTGAGTTCCTTTAGTAAAATTCAATTAAAGGGTAAGTCATTACTAATCAATTAGCTAAAGCTCCTCTACCAAATAACCAACCTCTTCTTCTTGCATTTCTTGATGAGTTCATTTGTGACTCTTTCTCAAGAGGACCCTACCTACCAAATGACCATGTCCTTTGATGGCTCCAAATGCCAATGTGGTAGGGGTGTTAGAGTTATTATCATTCCCCTTGATGTCGAACATCTTCCCCTTTACTTCAAACTTGACTTTGAGTGCACTAACAATGTGGTTGAGTATGAATCCCTAGTCATAATTCTCCAAACCACTCTATCCTTAGGAATCAAGACAATCAACATCTTTGGCAATTTACATCTTGTGGTTGACTAGGTGAATAGATCTTACCAATGTGAGAATGATGTCTTATTAAATTAAAAACAATTTGTAGATGTACTTTTAGCATAATTTGATCAGTATCTTATCTAGTCAATTCCATGATCTAACAACAAGTTCATGGATACCATGGCTTCCCTTGCTTCCCAAATTCCTTCTCAACCTTCTAACTCTAAACTCTTTATTACCATCCCCCATTTTATCACCCCATCCTATATCCATTTTGACCTTCCTACTATTTTTAATGTAGAAATTTCTCCATTAGACATTTTTTATGAATAAACTTTTGATTACCTCAACCTCGGCATCATTCCTCCAACCTCTTTATAAATACTTGAAGATATTTTGTTTAGAGTACCTCTCATTATACCATACTAGGGGGAATCTATTACAAACATGGATTAGATATCTTCCTTCTTCATTACCTTTGTAGTCATGAATATTCCCATGCTATCAAGGAAACACATGATGGAATCTATGGGGGACATTTTAGTGGTTTAGCCATCATTAAATACATCTTTTACCTTGGCTACTACTGGCCCACCCTTAACCAAGGCTATTGTGATTATGTAAAGAAGTGTGTCAAATGTCAATAACATGCTAATTTACACCACAAACCCACCCATGGCCTCTAAGTATTCAAATACTTTTGGACATTATCATAATGGGGCCTAGATCTTATTGGGGAAATCAATCCTCATTAATGACAACACCACTAGTACATCATTACCAGTACTAAGTATTTCACCAAGTTAGTGCAGGCCATTCCTCTCATTGCCACCAAAGCTAAAAAAATTATTGACTTCATCAACCACCACATCATCTATCATTTAGGTTTTCCCTATAAGATCATCATCGAAAATGGTAAATATTTTAAGAACAAGAAAGTCCAAGGTCTCTACAATGTATTTGGCATCAAGTTAAGCTTTTCCTCACCATATCATCCACAAGCAAATAAACAAGTGAAAGCCTCTAATAATATCCTTAACAAAATTTTGACCAAATTTGTTGGTGATTTAGGTTAGGATTGGCACTTGAACATCCCCTTATCTTTATGGACCTATTACACTAGCATTTGAACCTCTATGGGTGCTACCCCTTTCTCTCTAGTCTTCAAACTAAAGGAAGTCTTGCCTCTTAAATTCTAGATTTCCTCTCTTCACATATATTTACAAGAGATCATTTATGAGAGTGATTATCATCAAGAATGACTAGCACAGCTTGAGGTACTTAATGAACGTCAACTCATAACACTTAACCATATTCATGTCTACCAAGATAAAATCAAGCGCACCTATAACAAACACCTAAAAGAATGATAATTCAATATCAAGAAATCTTCTAGGAAAATCATCATGTCAAAAACATGGAGAAAATCAAAAGATAAAAAAATTTGCTTTCAATTGGCTTGGACCCTACATCATAACCCATAAGTATGGATCAAGAGATTATCATTTATCCTCTCTCGAAGGTAAACTAGAACTTGAGCCTCTCAATGTTTCACATCTAAATATGTTCTTTTCTTAAAATAAGGATCAAACTCACCCTATTGTCTAACTTAAGCTCATCCCTTGATTTACAAGATTTTCAATTTCATCTACCTACTACTCTCCCTTTGAGGATAACTGATTACAACATAGAACCATGTGATTAACTATTACAATTATAGCCTAATCCTAAAGATAGGTATCATGGGTCTACCCATAGCATGGTTCTCATGGATACTTTTCATCTCTAATTAGATGGAATCTCATGATCATTTGTCTCTCAAACCATTCATTTTAGCTACTATTAACCTCTTTGTGGTAAAACATTTTTTCCTCATAAAGGTAAACCTTTGAGCCTAATTATACTTGTCATGTCTAAAACCTTGCAATCCAAAACAAATATCATGTGGGTCACATATTTATAGCATTTCAGACTACTCCCTTGAAGGATAACTACCCAAAATCTTCTAATTTTTTTAAATGATAAACTACTCTCTTGAAGGATAACTACCAAAATAAACAAATCCAAACTTAGACCACTCCCTTGAAGGATGTCTAAGTCAAATGGGTCAAAATCAATCATTTGAAGATTCCCACATTGATCAACTTCACAAACTATCAAAAATATAAGCAATAAACAAAATACCCTATGTCAAAATTAGCTTTCATATCTAGCATTATTAGACTTCCCACATCGATCAGTCTACACCTAGTATTAAGACATGGAATTGTCTAGTTTGGTTTCCTAAGTCACCTATAGAAGGGGTAAACTAACCCATATAAGGTTACCTCACCTATCCACCCATTTACCTTTAACCTACCACCTATCTTCATTTTATACCATCTTTTAATCAAGGGATTTTGAGCTTACTTGACATGATTTTGATCAAGACACTTTGTTATCAACCTAAGCATGCTAATGTAAAGCATTCAAAAGACTTAGTTTCATTTAGCTAATCTAACTTCATACCAATAAAAAATCATCATGTTTTTTTCTTTCTCCTCTTATCATTGGTTCATGTAGACATGCATCTCATGATTCTCATCTCTTTTTCTTACATTTAGTTTTTTTTATCTAACTGGCTTTATGTATTTTCATCACATCCTTAACCATAATCAAATTACATCTACATGATCATAAACAACAAACATCAATGATGAACACAATATTATGAACCATATCCATAAACCACATCATATATCCATATACCATCAAAACATCATATGAACATACATCATATCATAAACAACCCAAATTAAACCATTCATTATCATATCCATAAACAAAATCAATGATAAAAAAATCATAACCATCTCGTAAATCATCTATCTATCTATATATCATCCTATCCATTTACTATAACATCACAACAATTCATCTTATAACATCAAATCATAAAACCACATTAGAATAACCATAAAAAAATCACCATCATCACAACATCATATGACATAAAACCATATCAATAATCACAATCACCATCACCATGAAAAAAAAACATAACATCATCCATAAAACATCACATGCCTAGGATAATGAGTCCATAAAACATAATCATGAATCATAAAATAAACATAAATATTCACATCAACCATGAACATACATCATATATATATCATCACAAGCATCATCATAGACATATTGTCCATCAAATAAAAATACATGTAAAAATGTGAAATCTCTCTCTCATATACATCTTACATTATCAACACATAGTATCAAAAACATATACTTCATATAGTCAAGCCCCTAGGACACCACTACCACTCACCTCTCCTACTCCTTCACCTATACTATCATTTAGTACTAGTCCCCCTAATCTACTTGTCTGACCCACTATAGAGGCCCACTATCCTAGAGCAGCTATAGTTGGACCACCTGCTAAGCTGGCCTTTTACTCTCCATATCTTAACTCCTATAGATAGCATAACAACACTATCACCTCATAATTATCAACTCCTCAGCCATAGTTAAGTATCATGTCATCATAATTATATCAGGTGGTCTTCCTACTAGTGTTTTTACCAATCTTACCCTCTATTTCAAGGTATCTCTCTCTTGTGTCACTAAACCAAGAGAGATCATTGCCTAATCTTGCTTTCCTATCAAGGTCATAACCTAGCCCTATAAAGTGATAATCTAGCCCTATAGAATGGCCACCTCTCCCTGTAACCTTATGATCTAAGCCTATACAATTGCTAGTGCTACCTATGCCTACCCATCTAGATGACCACCCTATACTATTTCCCTAACTGGATCCACATCCATGGCCTATCAAATCCTATCATCCCATCTAAGATTAGATGGTACATATAAGGTCTGATATCATGACATTTATCCATAAACAAAACCAACATCATCTATCACTGCTATGGCTAGCAGCTCCTCATGGTCTAATACTACATATTGTAGCCACAACTCTAAAAGTAAAAACTTTGCATCCTCTCTTTTGTACCTCTAATAAGGATCCAAAATCCCCTGCACAAGACCAAAATACTACTAAAATATATCAAAGGGGATAAGTTATGTCTCCCCCTCTCTCTTCTCATGTATCCATTACCATCTTTATATTGATAGAGTGTGGTAACTATACTGGGCCCACCTAAGCTAGCCCATATATGGCCTCTAAATGATATCACCCATAACCAACCCCTCCAATGCATCTCTAAACTAATCAATGTCTCTAGCACCACCTCTAACACATGTCAAATCATAGTCTCCTCGCCATATCAAGAAACGTACTATGAAGTTTACCTGGGTGTATCCATCCCATGGTAATCCCAAAGGCCTCAACACCCTAATGTGCTCATATGCCCAATAATGGATCAAAAATCCAACAATGATCCTATATCATCAATGAGCTCAAAATCCCTAGAGCTACTTATAAATCTAGACTAACAAAATATGAGCCCACTTGAACACTATGCTACCCAGTAACATCTCTACCAACACTCCCAACAATAGATAAGGAAATCAACTGCTAATTGAATCAGGTAACACAAAATAAGACACTACCATCATCATCATGGTCATCAAGCATCGGTCCTCTAAATCCCTTTGGTACAAAGGCCTATAGTTAAATATATTTTAATGCCACATGGCATGGACCCAATCCTCACCATATAATATCTTCATATGGTAATCCCTATCCTAATTCTCAATGTAGTAAATTAGTTTCCCGCTAATGGGCAACCATGTAATCCTATTCACATCCTCTAATAGGATGCTAATCTCTCATGTTAGTAACAAAAATATGTTCATGGCTGGGTCTCATCTCTCGATGAGGACCATGATCATAGCCACATCCCATCATAGGTGTTGATAGTGAACCATGGCTCCCAGGCTAACCTACTCCATGTGTATCCACTCATCTATAGTCATCCCATCATATATCTCCACAAAGATCTTAAGGACTTGATCCTTAATTTGGATCTAGTCTTATGCCTATAAAATAACCACATTAACATGCACACTTAGTTTTCCAAATTTAGCTTAGTACCAACCTACACCCACTTTTTTTAACCTATTCCAAACTAACCCATTACATCTACCACATTACCTCTATAATTTGAACAACAATCCATTGTCACCCATAAAGTTATTACCACTCTACCCAATAAAATATTTCATAACATCAAATGTACTTAGCAATTACCCTATCCTAACACATCATTCCTACTTGACACTTTTCCTAAATCATCCCAACCCATCCCTCAAACACATCACCTATCCTAAAATTATGCTTAACATTTTAATCCACTCACACCATTTTTTTCAAATAAACCTTTTAAATAAATATTCCTCTACACATTTCAAACAAATCTTCCACAACATATTTGATTTCTAATGGTTCACTAGAACCATCGATGGTTATGTGACCCCTTTTTCCCTTAGTGCTCAATTATTTATGGTTAGTCCAATCATCGATGGTCAGGAAGATAAACTGATGGTCACTATGTGTGACTACTAGTGGTGAAACCTTAAACTTTCCTACCTTAAAACCACACCAAAAATAATGAAACAAGAAAATAAACTTCTTAAAACTATCCTACAACCCACACCTAACCTAAATCCTCTTCCAAAACCAAAATTCATCCACTACGTCTTCTTAATTTTACCCATATACTAAACTAGGGTAAAACCACCCACACCCAATTTCCAAACAATAACCAAAATACCAAAATTTAATTTCAACAAACAACCAAAATCAACCACCTAATCATTTAAAAAAACATCACCTACCTCATTCCTTGATCATTGTTGAGGTTAGAGATCACATATAATTTTTCAACTGCGCCCTCATCCACCCTACATCACTAGTCCCCACTAATTACCTCAACAATTAAACTCAACCAATCACCCACCTTCACCTCAGATAAAATACTCGATTAATTTTTAGCAAAATTCCAAAGGACAAATCACCAAAGTACAAAATGCATGGAGGTCAAAATTTCAAAATCGAAAATGAAATTTCATTTTTTAGTTTTTATATTTTATATTTTTAAGGTTTCCCCTAGACCATCGATGGTATTGGAAACCATCGATGGTTGACCTTCAGACCCCTAACCATTGATGATTAGGAGAGTCCACATTTTTAGCAAAAATAAAACTATTTAAGGTACCTAACTTGAGTGTCCCAACTTTGGAGATCACCTAATCTCCCCCAAACCAAATTTGAACTATTTTGGAGATTACCCTTTTTTATCCCAACCATTTGACCTTATCTACCTCAATGTTGGCCATTTTGACTTGAACACTCACATATTTTGTGATGACTTTGCTTGGTCTTTTTTATCATATCGATCAACCTTGCCATGTTAACCATTTGAATTTACACCACATCGTGCATGACCAAACCATTTATGTTTTTAAGGGAGAAATTCCTACCTTAGATACTTTAAAAAACATCAACCTTATCTAGGAGACTTATAGAGTAACCTAATCAACTATGACCAATGTTTTGTATTAGTTACTTTATCACTTGTTTTTCTATAACTAACCTTATTTTTAGCAACATTGGTAATCTCAGTCTTTGCATGATCTTGACTATCACACTTAGTCATATTCTATGTGTATGTTTGTGTTTCAAATGTCTAACCAAAATTTTTATCACCAAACCTCATGACTCACCATATACTACTTATCAAACCCTAGCTTGGTTTCCATTTCACCTCATCAACTCCTAGTTTGAGGGGGAACACCTCCTCCCATACTCAGGGCAATCAAACCTTTGAAAAACACTCCATTTTTGTTTTGTAGTTTGTTAATTCAATGCTACATAACAAAAAGGGGCAAAATCTAGACACTAAAAAAATTCACATGATAGTTCTAGTTATCAAAATGCCTTAAGACCCCTATCAGACCTTAAGTCTAATTGACCACCTAGTTATCTAGCTCATCAATCTACTAACTTGACCTTTTAACCAAACCCTTTTAAACTTTGACCCTTTTCCCTTGGACACTCAATCATCGATACTCAACTTAGCCATCAATGGTTATCTTGACCATCAATGGTCAGTTACTTACCTCCTCACCTTCTTAACACATCACCAACTATGTGTGAGATAATGAGGCATAATTTAATATGTTCACCTTATGTGATGATAATGAACTTAAAAGCATCGTGATCAATAACCTAACCCTCTATAGAACCTTCCATCCTCCATCTCTCTTTACCTATAAAAGGAAGAGAGTGAGAGGTGAAAATGATATATGTTTAAGCTATAAAATCTTCTTGTACATATGTATTCAAGCTCTCCAACATCCAATCTTCCTTTAAGAACTCAACATTAGGAAAAGAGGCCTAAACCTCTACTGAATTTGCTTTTGAGTCTAAAGTACTGTTACTTTGGAAAAATTGATTCAATATTCAACCATCAACAAACTAACAAGCTATAGGTATATTAGTAATTTATCATTGTTATTTTTTAATTCTATCCCTAAAACCTAATTAGACCTGTCTATACCTCATTTCCTCTCTACTAGATCCTTAATACAACCCTTATTTAACCATTCATTCATTCTACAACCTCTCTTTTAATAACATTTAGAAACACATAGGTAACTACCAATGGTTACCCAACCATTGATGGTTACCCCCAACCACTGATAGTTATCCAACCACCAATGGTTAACCCAACCATTGATGGTTCACCTAATTGTTGATGGTCACTATGGTAAAAAATAACATCAAGTTATTTTTAGCCCCTTACCCCCAAATAAACCTTACTTTTTGTGTTCTTACCTATTCACAGACCCTTTTATGATTTTTTGAACCTAACTTCACCCACTTTAACATAAGTATTGACCTAATTTTTATATATTTATTCATTTTCTTTAACAAGAATTATATTTTCCTTCTTGTATTGCATTTCATTTACTTTATGCAAGTACTTTACTTTATCATTTCCAACTTGATTATTATCAATAGTGGATTGATAGCTTCTTAGCAAGTGTATGCTTCTTGGATCTAGCTCACACTAGGTAGTCTACTTAATTATCTTGATAATAACCCCTTTTGTTAGTAATTTCTTATTTTTAGGTTATTCATTCTTAACCAAAGAGGATTATCCATCTCTATCTTGATTACAGACACATCACCAACTAGGTATTTATACCACACCCTTATTACTAATTTCTTATCTTCTTCAAAAATTAAGAAATGAGTATAAATTAAGAGAAACAAAAACCTTAGATCAAAGATTCCCTAAAGAACTTGTGAAGAAGCTATGAATTCCCCTTCACAAACCAAATTGCATAAAAGAAATGACTAAGTGAAAAGACTTTAGAGGTTATTTTTAGATCACCCAAACTATATAGGTTTTAGGGAGAGCCTAGACAACATTATTTTCATTCCTTAGAATAGGCACGAATGTCAAGTGAAAAGGTGATTTTGGTCACCCAAGTTCCCTATAGGGGACGGGGGGAGAACATACGTGCACTCTTCATTTTACACAAATAAATAAATAATTAATGAATGCTTTCAAGAATTTTAACTCTAAGTGAAATGCTTATTTTTTACACTAAATGAAATGTTTGATTCAGTTTTTTGTCCCATTGGCATATTTGTAAATCTTGAAAGAATTTTCATAAAACAACTTAACACAAATCACCTAGGTTTCTTTTAAGCACTTAAATCAAATGTTTAGGACATAACAATTCATTTTAGGAACCAAAATGAAGTGTTTAAGAGTTTAAATTTATAAATTCATGTTCTAATCCTACCTTGGACATATAAAAATTAGATAATTTCCTCCTACTTTGAAGCACTTTTAGTGATGAGAAAATAAACTTTCAAAACATAGATAACAAGTTTCCTATTTTTAATACATAGAGACTAATATAGATCACCTGTGATCAATGTTGGTTATCAAAGAACTGATGTTGGTTGGTAATAACTGATACCTATTGATAGAGAATAAGATTAGTTTCCTATGAACTAGAAGTCAAAACCAAAATGATGTAAAAATGTTAGCTCAAACTATGATAAAAACTTCTCAAAACCTATAACATAGTGATTAAATAAAGAGTATAAAGGTCAATGAAACCAAGAAATAACCAATAGAATTTGTATGAAGATTCAAAATGCAAGTTTTTAAACCATGTTTTCCCCTACACCTTGACTGATGATGGTCACCCAAAATTGAGATCGGTTAGGAATAATCAATGATGGTTAGGTAGAACCAATGCTAGTTATGCTTGATTGATGTCGATATTTGTGTAGAGTTGAGTTAGCATAAAAATAAAAATATGTAAAAAATGAAGATAAAAATCTAATTTTGACGATATTAAAGAATTAATTTGAAGATTTATGAGTTACATCTTGGTCTCCTTGGTACATTGGATGCATTTTGGTTCCATCGATCATGCCATTTGTGATCATAGGAATTTGACAATAGAGAAGAGGTTAGGACAAGTGTTAGTTTAAAAAAACAAATGAAATCAACATATTAACATGCTAACATCTATAATCCTAGATCTTAGGTGGAACATAATAATCAAAATATAAATCACAACCTAACTAAAATGCAATGAACAATCATCTTTACCTTCCTTGAGAGCTCCAAAGGATTTATTTATGGCTTGCTTGGTTTGTTCCCAAGAAATCTTTGGTAATGGAGTTTTATTTGCTTCTTCTCTCCTTGGTACCATGGTTTCTTGTTGATTACTTGATGTGGCTTATGTTTTTGGCTTGATGGATTAGCTTATGATTTTGGAATTATAACACTATTACTTTCAATATTGATACAAAACCTGCACTATAACTTTACTCTATCCAAGCTCTTGAATTTAGTAGGCAATGGCTTGTATTTATAGGTTTAGGAACTAACCCAAACTCAAGGTGAGTTAAGGTATAGTTTAATCATGGAATGGGTTAAAACCTAACCTAAGTGAGTTAATTAACCTTATTAGAGTTAAAATGTGTCAATAATTAATTATTTGTAATGCATAGGCATGGTTGAGATATTTTGAGATATTTACAAAGACTTGACAAATCACAAAAGGTAATTATGAAAATATAGGATATTCTTAATTTTTGAATTTATTTTTTTAGAATTTTATTAGTTTTACATGGATAATTCAACTAGGAATTTAATTTTATCTAAATTATTAATTAATTTTACTTAGGCTTTTTAGCATTTTCAAGATTTGATTTTAAGTGTACACTTGCCCCACTTAATAGGTCTATTAGCTAAATTGCATGTTGTGATGATGCATGATGAATAGAGATGAATATGTAAGAGTTTTCTGTTGTTTAAAATAGCATACCCTAATTAGAGACGTCTCTATGAGATTTTGAGATTTGATGAATGATGTAGAAGCAAATTTGGGACATTCAGTGATTCTTAGGTTTAATTTATCAAGGTTGGTAGGGATTAATTTGAAGTTTAGTTGAGGGACATTGGTGGATAGTTTTATGTGTCTACATGATGCACTATATGTCCTTGACATCACTACAAATTTGCTTTATGTTTATCAAATTTGTCATTCTAGTCAGGATAAGATAATGACTTTCACACCATACAGGGCTAAAGTTTGAACATTGATATAGCCTCATACACTATTTCATAGGGTGTTGTTGATCATAGTTACAAATCTATCACTTTGAAGGTTTTGATGATACTCCTCCTATAGGGACATGTTTGGTTTCTCATGGAGATTTTGAGTAAGCTTTGCCATGAGATATTTGGACATCTTAATTACATATATTTGAAGGAGTTGAGCACTCATGGTATGGTTGATGGTATTCCTAAATTTTCATGTCTTTATGGAGTTTTCCCTAGTTGTGCATTATGGAAACAAAACCAATATCCATTTCCTAAGTGTATGTCCAAGAGAGCTTCTTCATCACTTGAGATTGTGTACAGTGATTTGATGGTCTTTCCTATTCCTTTCAATGGAGCTAACTATGCACTTACTTTTATTGATAATTTATCAAGTCATACTTGGGCTTAATTTATGAAGTATAAGAGTGATGTTTTTTCATATTTCAAAGTCTTTAAGGCTTTGGTCAAGAAATAGGGTTATATTTGCATAAAAAAGCTTCATACTAATAATGGGGGAAGTACTTCAGTAGAGATTTCTCTAATTTTTTGGCAACTCATGGTAATGTTCACTAGCATTTTGTTTCACATACTCCTCAACAAAATGGTTTAATAGAAAGGAAGAACCACTTTGAAGATGATGGCTAATTTCATGATACATTCATTAGATTTACCTTCCATATATTAGGCAAAAATAGTTAATTGTGTGAATTACATTCAAAATCACATACCACACAAAGCACTTGAGCATTTGAATCTAGAGGGGGCTTCATTTGTTAGTATTTGGGGGTCATGCTTTGGATTTTGTACCAAAGAAGAAAAGGAAATCCTTAGATAAGAAGAACAAACCCTTGATCTTTGTAGGGTACTATGAGGACATGAAAGATTATTATTTTTTATATCCTAATACTCATGATGTTATTTTTTGAACACATGTTTAGTTTGATGAGTGATTCACTTCTCATGACTCTTCATATTATTCCATGCCTTATTATTCTTATTTTGATGATTCCCCACCTCATATTGAGGTTTTATTATTTTAGAAGCCCATTTAAGAGGCCCCATGAGGAGGTTATGGATGTTGTGAATCATATTCCCACTAATCTTATCACTATGCCTATGTGTGATCGTACTACAGTTTCTCAGGTGACATTTTTTATACAGAATATTCCACTCACTAGACATCATCATGCACATTCCATAGGTACTAGACTTTTGTGTTAGGCATTCTCTAGGGATCCATAGTCTTTTTCATAGGCTCATGAGATACATGAATGTGATGATGTCATAATAGATGAGTATTTATCTTTGATGAATAATCATAATTGGGATTTGGTTTCTCTTCCTAAGGGAATAAAGTCGGTTAGGTGTAAGTGGATATACCACACCAAGTAATAAGTATAAGGCATAGCTTGTTGTAAATGGTTTCTCATAAGTCAAAGGTATTTATTACTAATAGACTTTTGCACTCATTTAAAAGATGGATTATTTACACCTTATAATTTATCTTAATGCATCATAGGTTTGGACAATGTATGGGATGAACATTAAGAGTGCCTTCTTACATGGATATTTATAGGAGGAAATATATATGGATCAACTTGTTTTTTTTTCATGATTCTTCTCTTGTATGTTGATATAAGAGGTCTCTTTATGATCTTGATTAGGTCCCTCAAGCTTGGTATGAGAAGATGGACTCTTTTCTTTTCTGTATTGGCTTTGTTTATTGCCACTCAAATCTCACAATATATATCCAATATGTTGGAGAGGATATTTTTATACTAGTCTTATATGTTGATGATTTTATTCTAATAGGTATCTCTTTTTCTTAGATTAAGTCTATTTAGAAGGCTCTTTTAGTATAGTTTGATATGATAGATATCAATCTTTTGTACTTCTTCCTTGGTTTGTAGATTTATCAATTAGATTTAGGGATACATTTGAGTCACCATAAGTAAAATCTTGATCTTCTTCAACATTTTGTCATGGATGATTTCAAGATGAATCCCTCTCCTTTCCATTTTAGAGTCACTCTCACTACCACCTGTACTACTCTTCTTTGTGATCCTACATTGTATGGGCAAATGGTTTGGATTGTTATGTATTTGACCCATATTCTCCACAATAATTAATTTATAGTTGGGCTTGTATCAATTTTTTCACATGCTCCTAATGATAGTCATTGGCAAGATACCAAGAGGATTTTACAATATCTATGAGGCACTACCCGTTTTAAATTACACTATGCCAAGGATTCTACTCAGTTGGTTGGGTACACTAATTTATATTGGGTAGGTTATTTTCATGATAAGAATTCCACTTATAGTTACATATTTTGTCTTGGTTATTCTATATTTAATTGGGAATGAAATAAGTATCAGCTTATTACACTTTCATCTATAAAGGCTGAATATAGGGAAAAATTATAACGAGTTAGTAGTTTATTTGGCTTCATCAGTTATTAATAGAATTTGGCTTCACACATGATTCTAATATTATACTTTGGTGTTGAAACTAGAGTGAAATTAATATATCCCAAAACCTTTTTGAACACTAGTGGACCAAGAATATTGAGATACACATGCAGTTCATTCATCAACACATTCATGATGGAGTTATTTTCTTAGAGTTCGCTCTGACTCAACACCAGGTTGCTAACATCTTCACAAAGATTTTTGCATAATCTCATTTCCTTGAGTTGTGTGGCATACTTAGGGTTTCATAAGTTTTCCTTGGAGGTGTTCATGAGTATATATTACTTTATTTCATGGATATATATTGTACATGAGTACCTAATTAGGTTTTGTTTCAATAAATCATATTATGGATATACCACTTTATCATTTTGGTTATTATTATCCCCTAGTTTCACTTGAGGGGCAGTTAGAGTATATTATCATGATTAGTATGTTCTATAGATAGTTTTTATATTTTTCCTAGTTTTATCCTTTGTGGATTTATCCCACATTGGTTAGTTAGGCTTGCTTCTTATATTTCCTTGCCTACTTATTCAAGATCTCTCCATTATACTAAATAAGTAATTTTTGAATATCATATGATCTACGTGGTCTTTGAATTTGATATTTTTAGCCTCTTATAATGATTTTTATGTCAATGATTCATATTTTTGGTTTCTTGGAATGATCTTATTCTCAATCCTTATAGATTGCTCCCTGCATCCTGATCACATTAACTTGCAACCATAAGACTTACAAAAGATAGTGAATAATTTAAAATTTAGGTTAGAAAACATGAGATAAGTGGCCTTATCTAAAGGAGATGTGGATAAAACATGGAAAAAAGGATCGGTAACACAAAAAAAACCCAATCAAAGAATGATTTATAGTTGCCTCAAAAGCGATGACTAGACATGAAAAGCTAATAAATACTTATCATTTGTCAAGTGACTGAACCCACCAAATTTTACTGGCATATTCAAATTAAAATGGTAATTAAATACAAAAGTATACTACATTCATTAATGGTAAATGAATACATTTAACACTCATGATTGGGAATAATATATGCAAAATCTATGCTAAGGGGAATTATATTGTATAAAATTTTATTTGTTAACTCATTGGCCTTGTCACACACTTAGGAAGCCATCCAAGTTATTTATGGACTCAATACAACTAGGTACAAGAACGAAAAATCCCTGGGTACATAAAATTTAAATACACTACTATATTGGCATTAAACTAAATAAGGGGCAAGCCTTGTGCACTCACCTAAAGCATAATAGAGAAGGGATAGAGGCTTGTGTTGGGCTAATTGAAACATAACACAACTTAGTCTCTTTGAGGCTTGGTCATTTGTAGATTGAGCTTAGGCAGGTCTATTGGTACACACCATTATAGGAAAGAGAAATAGATGCAAGCCTATTCATGAAAACTGGTTTTGGCCATGGTAGCACAAGTCTATACTAAATTAATTATAAAACCTCCAAAGTCATAAGTATTTTGGGTGCAAGTCCATGTTGGGATAGTTATTGATCTTAGGGGTGCAAGACCTTGGGATAATAAGTTAATTTCCTTTCAAACACTTAATAACTCTAGGGAATGGCTTATGTTATGGGGTTTATTCTTTGAGTTAGCACTCTAGACACAGTTACTAAGGCTTAAGTGTGTGCTAGTTCCAACACTGAGTCACTTTTATAATTATACCAAAGTTGCTATGTGGCACAATGATATTATTAGTGACCTAGAATAGACCTTTACATCATAATACATTAAAAAATGAAAGTTATGGCATTATTACTATAGATCTTGAGTCGTATTTATAAAGCATTGCAAAAACCATATAAATTAGATCAATAATCAGTTCATTGTAATGCCATTTTTTAATTGATCAACCAGTCAAGTATATAGATTTCATAACATAAAATAAAGCATAAGTTCATCTCTAAACTACTAAATTCCCAATGTCTCACAGGTGAGCTTGGTTGAAACAATGTTGGTTTCCTAACAAATCCATATTAAAACATAAGCTAAATGCATAATATCTAGATCCAACTCTATAAAGCTTTTCTATCATAAATTGCATCCCTTTTTTCTAGGTTCAAGATTATTTTTATAGTTAGGGGATCATATTTGTACCAAGTTGGATGGGTGTACACTAGGTATTGAGCTATTGATGGGGGTGATCATTCGACTAGCTCTATTAATCTACCACTTACATGCTCCATTTACCATGTGCAAGTACATAAATGAATGTCCCTTAAAACTTGGGCCCTAAGAAATTGCCCACCAGTTGGTTCAATATCTTCAAAGATTCTCCTTGTTAGCACCAAAAGTACCAAAAGATAAATTATCTACAATGATTGCATCATGTTGAGATGTGTTGAGTTGGTGTAGGTTCACTAGCTAGAACAAAAGGAGCCCAACATTACCCCATAAAAAATTACTAGTTTGTCATTATACTAGTCTTTAAGTTCCTTTACTGCACAAAATTTAGCTTCACCATGCTATAGTTTTGCCTTGAAGTCTTTAAAGCCCTGAATCGAAAGATTGATTTCTTCAATGACACCTTCTAATTTTGTTGATGCAACCTCAAGTGTTAGTACGTTCATGTTCTCTAGTTCCTTCCTAAAGGCTTTTAACCTTTCCTTTTCCATTCTAACCCCATCATCTAATATGATGTCTTGCTCACTTGGCTTTATTTAAAAGGTGCAAAAAAGTGCTTACAAGTTTAAATCCTAGGTTTTCAACAAGGAAATTAAGGTGTGACCTACTCCATTACCTAGGTGTGCTCAGTCCTACTCATAGTGAAAGCGTGCTTCATCAAAGCATCCTTCTCATCTTTCACCTTTCAAAGGCACACATTGATAATTGAAGCTTGAGTGGTGAAGTTATAAAAGTTGTCATCAAATTCTTCTATACCCTATTCTATATTTATGAAGAGGTCCTCTATCACATATAGATTTTTATTTATCTCTCTCCTAATGGTTTCATAGGGGTCTTATTATTCTCCTAGTGCCAACTTCATATGAGGAAGCATTTGGTCTACCAACATGCACACCTTATCAACTTCTATCATTTTTAAAGTATCAACACCATCTAAAAGAGATGGTTCCACTTCTTTGACATGCTCAACTAGCTACCCGATTTTGATCTTCATTATTTTTATCTCTTCTTCTACTTCTTATGCTATTATTTTTCACTTATTGGTGTGAACCTTGTTGATGATGTTATTTCACACTACCTATGAGGCCATTTTAATGAGGTCATTAGCCAACCTAATAGGGTTCATATCCCTTAGATTTACAAGTTAGTAGTCATGCCCCTCTTCTAGTTTCTTAGCACTTTGAATTAATTTCATAGGCACCTCAAAGTGAGGCTCATCTATGTAGCAATTGAGAGCCCAATAAACTTGATGGTGCATCAGGGTCATGACAGCTCTAGGGGGCACATACTCCATCATATAAAAATCATAATCCTAGGTGAACCCCATATATAATTTTTCTCTATAGCTTGGATCATAGTCCTTAGCTTTGATGGCTACCTCCTTGTACTCCTATTCTTCCCCACTCATGATAGGTCTCTCTCCACTAATTTTTTATTTTTATTCTCTTATGAGTTCTTCTTGTCTAGACTTTTATTCATCTACCTCTTCTATTTCTTAGATGCTAGCTTTATCATCTTGTTTCTATAGGGGTTCTTTCTTGTATTTTACCCCTTTGTCTGCTTTTTATTCATGTGGATTTTTGGCATAAGCCCCTATAAGTCCCTTCTCCATGTCAACCTAATCTTCCCCTTCTTTATCTATTTTCTCCTTTAAGGTGTCAGCATCACTTTCTCTATCTTTAGGCATCCCTTTAGTACTTGAGCATGCATGTTCTATAGTTTCTTGTATTGGGTTAGTGTGAGTGCTAGGTGCCTCTATAGTCTTATTTTTAATGGGTTCCATGCCTACGATAACCCTCTTTTATTTTTCCTTTTTGGACTTCTCCATTTGGGCCATTTTTATTCCTACCTTCCTCTTCTTGGTGGTTTTAGTGATCTTCTCCTTTTCAACCCTTATCTCCTCAACCTCTACTTGATCAATTTTAGCTTGAGACATGCCCTTAGCCCTCATGGCCTATCTCTTCTGGTGAAACTCTAGCACCGTATCAATATGATCCTGATTCAATCTTATACCCCTCCATTTGTGCTTAAAATAATTTTTATTTGGTACACCTAATGGTCTTACTTCTCTAAGCATAATAGAAGTGCTACCTTAGAGATATTCATAAACTTTTGCCTTGCTAGGATACTCATATGTTCTTCCTTCCTTCCTCCTTTCTTCTTTCCTCATTTTCAATTATTATGCTTTGGATTTCTCCCCTTCTCTCCTATGCTCTTTGGCCTTGACCATATCAATGGTTTATTTTGACATTCTAACCTTCATCATTTATTATCTTCTTTCCTCCAACTCCTATGCCTTTTAGGTATCAACATCACTAAGTCCAAGTTTCTTCCATTTCCTCATCTTCTTATCTAATTCACTTTGAGGGGGTGGAGAGGGGGTCCTTTCACTCAACAAGGAGTCACCTTCCTTGAGAATAATGTAGATGCACCTCCCAAATGTTTCTTCCTCCATTTCTTCTTCCTCTCCTTCTTCTTTTATGTCTGATAGGTTTATTATCAATGTTTTAGTAGGAACCTTCCCTTTCTTTCTCTCCCTAACACTAGGAAAAGTCTTTGGCATGAATCTCATGCACTTCTTTGTGGGAGCTGAAGGAGAGGATTCTTCACCTAAGGAAATCTTGACCTTTAGTCAATCCTATACCTCTTCAAAATTCTCCCCCTTCTTCTTCTTAGGAGAATACTTCTTCTCTACTATCATTAGGGTCCCTTCATCACTAATCCTAATAGGGGGATCATCACTTTTATCTACATTTGGGCCCTTCTTATTTGGATTCATCTCATAATAGATCCTATGAATGTACCCAACTATGGTTTCCTCTTAGAGAGGATAGATGTAGGTGAAATATAACTCATCTTATTCATCTTTAGTGGCCTTATTATCTGCATGAATGAACTAGTGCCTCATCTTGTGCCTCTTTATATCCAATTCTTTCACTGAGATATTTATTTGCTATTTATTGGGGATCCTATGTAGTGCTTACCTAAAGTATTTTGTTGACAAGGCATAGGAGAGATTTAGCAAACCTATTGTGTTCCCATCTAAAAGTGATAGGTGGATGACATAGTAGTGTTAAAATATGACAAAGACCACCATTATATATATACTTTTAAGGAGATCTTGTGGGATGTACCACTCTATCCTGAATGCCTTCATGCACCTTTCACACCATCCCATAATGCAAGTATTATATTTGGTGCTGAAGGAGAGGCGGTATGTAAATTCATTGTACTTCTACACTGGGAAGGCATTGTGCTATAAAAATATCTAGATGTTATCATCATCCCTATTTGGAATTCTAATCTCCTCCATGGTTATTAGGATAAAAATGGATCCCCACCTGAAGATCCCTTTTATCTTATGAAAATATTATGTGTTCTTCTCAAATTCATAGATGATGAATTTATAAATGTTGAACTACATGCCCTATGCCATGCAATAAATGATGCAAAGGTAAGCCTTAGTCACATTGATCCATCAACTGCCTAAGCATAGTTTGGAGCTTATGAGGTGCACCACCACCCTTGTGTTGGGGTTATTTCACTCTTTGATGGGGAACATGAAACCCCATTTAAAATACTTTAGGATTTGTGAAATTCACTCCACTTACTCATCATCATCCATCACTTAGAATATGTCTCAACTGACATCCAAGAGCTCAGGTATTCTTTTTATTAGTTATGTTAAAATATTCATGCACCTCCCTACAAAGTAAATTTGGTCCTCATAGACTCATAAAATTAGGAACTGTATAAGCTCCTTCCCAAAGCATGGTAACTCATAGAGTTGAGTTACACTAGAATATACCAACCTATCTCAAATTGAGAAATCAAATAGGGTGGCACATTACTCTGTCTTGCACCCTATATCCACCATCTAATATTTCATGAAGTCTTGTAAATGGCTAGATGTATAGTGGTTATATTCCTTAAACTAGTAGGTATATGCAAAGGATTGCCAATTTTATCCTATTATAACCTTTAGGGGGAATTGAATTATTTGGTAGGACATATTCATGAGTGTTTTGGTGTCCAATTATGCCATGTTGACCACTTCTACTCGTTGCACCATTACTTTTGCAATGGATAATTTAGGCATTATATGTGCTTGTTTTAGATCCTATTGTACTTGATCTAAGCTTGATCCATTTTATTTCTTCACCATCTTGAACTTATTGGCATTGACACATGGTAGGTGTCATTTGTCTAAGCCTTGAATGGTAATGGCACATTTACAATCGTAGGGTTTACGACTATTCCTTTAACTCTCAAGCTTCACTGGCCATTAATGGTGCCCTAAGAGGCAATGTACATACCTAGATACATGATCTTATAAAAGTATCCCCCCTCAACTCCCTAAATAAATCTTACTATGAACATAAATCTACCCATTATATAATCATTCACTCTCAGTTCTTGAGGTCATTAAATTATCACTTGGTACACTTTAGCGCTTTGGTTTTTGGTTTAGTTCACTCTAAGTATCATATTAGAATAAGGCTTGAAAACTAAATCCATGTTATTTTTTATATTTTATACCCCACTCTTTCATCTACCATCATTAATTCATGTGTTTTATGGTATGGTGGTGCCTAGATTTATAAGAAAATATAAAATCCATGAAAATCCCTTATCATTAATGCATTAAATGTATATCTTTGTGCCTCCACTATCACCTCAATAAATGAACTTAATGGTAATTTAGTGAAGTGATGTTTATTTCAAATAGTCACTTCCCACTCAAATTTGGGAGGATGATATCTATCTTTGATGATTCTCCTTCTACACTTTGTTCACTCAACATGAACTTTGCCATCCTTATGGAAACTTGGGTGTAGCACCTCACATGAACATGATTCAGCCTCCTTGGTAACATTTTCTCTTCCTAATACACTTTAATTTCAAACACACTTCTCTATCTTGGTTAGTTTCTTATGCTTCATCTTACCTTGGCCTGTCCTAACCCATACAAATCCCTTACACTAGCCCTCTAGCACATTAGTTTCCTTTCTTGATTTTCTTGCACATGATTAGGTTGTGCACATTTTCCTTCCATATTGTACACAAACATGTTATGCATCTTCACTTTATTCTTTAATATTTAGCACATGATCAATTGGTGCACCTCTGTTTAACTTTGGTGTAAAGGCTACCTTTTTGATTATGTACTTTGTCATTTTATTCTAAAATATTCAAAGTCTAGAAATTCCCTTACATCTAAAAACTTAGGTATCTAGCCCTAGGTGCTTACGAAGCAAAAGGTCTCAACTCACCCAAATGGTATTATGCAAAAACATGGTAGAGTAGTTCACTTTTGGGCCTTCAAGTGCCCTGCAATTTATATCATGCACACATGGATCTTGTATATATTCTTCTTGTGTTTGGTGATTTTAACATACCCACCATTTAGATGTTTATCCTCATGTATTTTCAAAGGCATCTCATCCTAGTGGTTAGGCTTCCCAGTGTGATAGCATATGTCACATACCTTAGCGCAATCCTTTACATCTTAGAATAGGTTTGGCCACCACAAACCTAACTACAGTATCTTTTGTATTCT
Source organism: Torreya grandis (assembly GCA_037957365.1). Taxonomy (NCBI): domain Eukaryota; kingdom Viridiplantae; phylum Streptophyta; class Pinopsida; order Cupressales; family Taxaceae; genus Torreya; species Torreya grandis. Next base: position 760,132 of record JARHVA010005939.1, on the reverse strand, counting down.
TGCATCTCCAACGTAATGGCCTCCTACAATTATTTCATGTACTTCTTTAAATATGGGGTTCCTTTCATGTTTTATAAAACACTAGTGTAGGAATTAATCTCTACTTAGTTTATTCAATTCCCCATCAATGAGTTGGAAGGGGGTGATGTGAACAATAACTTGTTTATTTTCCTTATTTGACATGGTCTAGGGTGTAAACCTAGATCTTAGGAAAGTGGAAATATCTACCAAGTATTTAGGGGCGTGCTAAATTTTGTAATGTTGAACATTTAGCATATTATCCTCAATTGTTATCATCATATCACAAAAATTGATGAGAGATAAATGATTTAGCCCCATGTCCTGATTTTTAAGTTTGATAATAATTGAGAACTAGAATTCTTAGAACATAATTATCGATCTGTATATGTGCCCATGTAAAATAGGGTTATTCACAAGGTACTTCAGCACCTCATGATCAGTGAAGAAGATGAATGGGGTTACCAATATATATTGCCTAAATTTTTGTAAGGTATATACCATTGCAAGTACCTCATGCTTGATGGTGGTGTAATTATACTCCACTTACATTGATTTCCTTCTCATGAAGGAGATGGGGTGATCTATCTTTCCTTTACCTAGTTGCACTAATATGATACAAATTATAGAGTCTAAAGCATTGACATGGATGTGAAAAGGAGTTTCCTAGTTAGGGAATTATAGAATTGTCATGATCACCACTTTTAGTTTTAATGTCTCAAAATCCTCCTCTTACACTCTACTATAATATAACATGCCATATTTGTGTAAGAGATCCTCTAGAGGCACTAAAATATTTATTTAGTTCTTTATAAACTTATTATAGTAGCCACAGTGACCCAAGAAGGAAAAAACATTTTTCTATATTGAGGGAGTCTGGAGCTGAATGATGATAGATATCTTCACAAGATCAATAAGCAAACCATCCTTGTAGATGATGTTCCTAAGAAATGTTCTAAAGGGGGTTATGAAGATGCACTTATTCAAGTTTAAATATATTTGAAGATGCCTTCACAACTCAAACATGAGTTGCGTATTATCATAGTAATCCTTTATAAGGCCATGTATAATCTAGTCATTGTGATAGATTTGGAGGAGCTTATGGATGAAGTCTATGAAAGTAGTGATCAACACTATAGAGAATATGTCTAGTGCATTCTTAAGTCCGAAGGGTATCACATTATAAGCCAAATAACCCCATTTAGTCATAAAGGTTGTATTAGGCTTGTCTTCCTCTTCTATCTAGTCTTGATGGTATCCTAAGAAACCATCAATGAATGTATAGATTTTGTAACTATGACACCATCTAGAACCTTGTCAATAAATAGGGTCAAGAATGTGTCAATTATTCATGCAACATTTAATAGCCATTAGTCAACATAGATCTAGATGTGCCCATATTTAATGATGCTTATGACCATCAAGCTCACCCATTCAGACTCTTAGATAGGGTAAATGATGTTCATGTCTAACATTTCATCAATCTCTATTTTCACCTTAGCATAGAGATTATGATTCATTCTATATGGTCACTTCTTTATAGGCCTCACACCATCCACTAGCTTGATGATCATTTTGCCAAGGGAAGGGTGGGTGCCCTTCATGTCTTGATAGTTATGCAGGAACAAGTCCTAAAACTCTTTCAGAAGGTCTCTGATTTGTGCCATCTCTACCTCAGACTAGTATGCACCTATAGTGGTAATCTTGGGCTCACCTTTTGCACTGATGTCCACTTTAGTGGTCTTAGGTGGCACATGGTAGGGTTTATTCCTCTCCCAATGAGAGTATTAAAGTTTCCTTATCCCCTTAGTTGTTTCAATTCAAAGATGCATTAGATCATTTTCATTTAGGGAAATCTCATCCATGTGGTGTATGAGTTTTTTCTTCCTGTTAGAGCCTTTCAATATTGTTCCTTCCAAGTTTTATCATCCTCATCACTAGAGTCACTATTGAGTTTCTTCTCTTCAAATAGTGTTAGGATCACCAGTGTTTTTCCCCCGAACATGTCTCTAAGGCACTCTTCTAAGATGGTAGTATCTTCAAACACTAGCCTATGAATGACTTGTAGTGGCTCCAATAGATCTAAATTCTATGGAAAGAAGGAGAAGGTGTGCATGAACTTCTCCTTGAGTACCTCTTAGTCTCATATCTCATGGTTCATTTCATTTATAATGTATTATGTTTATAGCCATGGTTTTAAAGTCTTGTAGAAGGTATGTACCCATAAGATTTTGGGCATGTTATCATTAAAAATAGTCCATGTTTCTTCACACAAGAACACATACACTATTAGGTCAAAATCACTTGAGTAAGTAGGTATGTCTAATTCCTCATTACTCTTTCCAAACCTAGTGCATAGTGTTACCTTCACATCTTGCCAAGTTGGCAAACTAGGCCTTTGCACTACCCACTAATGAGTAGTAGTGCTCTTTAGGGTATGCAATAGTGTACCTATTATATCTATTTCATTTGGGATGAATGCTTCAATGTTTTGAACATACTTGTCTAAAGGCTATATCCTTCCATAATTTATGAGTACTATGAGCTTCCCTTTACTCAACCAAAACACCCTTTTCCCCACCTTTTTTGTGTGAGGAACCTATTTCTTCTAATTATAATCAATCCTAATCAATTTGATTCTATCAAGATTTGACTTAGTTTCCTACACTAGGTAGCACCTTTGGTTAGTAATTTCATAAGCATCTTCAACCCATAATTCATAAGCTACATCAATTAAATCAAAAGTTGATCATCCATCCTCTAATTCAATCACTCCTTGGTCACTTGGGTTAATTTTCTTGGTGGCCTACACCAAGATGTTATAAATGTGGTTAATCTCATCTTCAAGAGTAACACTTTCCATAAATGGAGGCACCTGATGACTTGATATAGGGATCACCACCCTCTCTCTACCATTTTTTAAAATTCATGTAGTGATTCTTGAAGTGGATGTCTTCATTATTGGCATACCACCATGGCCTACCATAATCAATAGATAGATATCATGTTCTACCAAGCCAATTACCTTGAATTGGGCTTAGAATTTGGTACCCATAATATTTAAAATGGTTACTTTCAAGATATTGATAGGTTGAACTTAGGTTTTGTTGGCCATGCACAACATATGAGGGGAAGTCCTTAAGTATGGCCTTCCCATCTTCTCCCAGGTTGTTTTGGTCATAATGTTAAGCTCAGAGCCCATTTCCACAATGACTTTGCAAATAGACCATTTATTGATGGTGGCATTTATTAGTAGTTCTTGGTCATATAATGCATTTTAAGTATGCCTTAATTCACGTTATCACTCCATATATGACATAGTAAATTTAATCATCTAAGGTGTGTCCTTTTCCTTTGGTCTTTTCCTTTCATGCTCTAAAAGAAAAACTTTTAGTAGGGGAAATATCCCTTTAGTTTATAAGAGGTACAGGATCTTGGTCAACTCCTTTACTTCAACCTCTTAGCTATCTTACTTCCTACACAAGGTATTAGCCTATTCTTTTAGATCTATATCTAGCTAGAGATATCCCTATAAATCTTGTATTGCACTCATGTCTTGTTGCAAGATGTCCTTCTATCATGCAGGGTTAGAGTAAGGCACAAATTTTGGCTTGGGTCATGATATGCACTTGATGTGGCTTGACTCACCATATTTCAAGTGTAATTATTTTTTTGATGTAGTAGGCAACTGAGTGGTGATCTAACTCCATATTATGGCCTACATTTTTGGTGGATATTTATGAGTCTTTTGTAACTTAGGAGTCCATTTTTCCTCTTTTAGCTCATGCCTAACCATTTTGGAACCTTTATCCATGCCATGCTAAACTTGAGTTGGCTTTTATACAAGTTTGGATAATCTTGACAACATGTGGTCCTCAACAATACCCACATGTTGGGTGCATGGGGAAAGCCAGTGTTTTGTTGTCAAATAGCCTTCATTTCCTTAGACCACCTACTTACCAATTATTATTGTTTACTTTTGTGTACCTCTCTCCATGTTTTGTTTCATCTCATCAATGACTTTATAGTCCACTATTGTGTGAGTATGGCATAACACAAATTGTAATAGATAGTTTTGTTCTTTAGGTTGGCATGTTGTAGTAGGGGGTAGTTGTAAGATTCATGCAACCCATGAAATAATTCATAGCTAATAAGTAAGGTACATAAATTTATTCATAGGTAATTATTTTTGTTATACTCCTCCATCTCATAATTATTATACCATAATCCATTATGAGTCTCATGTGTTAGACCAAAAGTTAGATTCTACATCTAGGATGCCATTGATGTAGTCTATGCCTCCATAAATGGATAGATATTCATATTAGTACTAACAACTAACTCTACCTAGAGTGTGGCTTCAGGTGCTTCATGGGGGTCTATGAAGGTCTTCATGGATAGTGATCTTCTAAAAGGAACTAACATGCCCTTAACAAACCATTGCATGTGTTGGGAGGGATGGATATCATATGGAAGCTTGGATATGAGAGTCTTAAACCACACATCATATAGGTGCATGATCTTGAATAGCCCTTGGCTGATTTCATTGAGCACTATGATGTTTTGTTTCTCAAACTCAATAATATCAAATTCCTTTAAGAAAGCCTCCTTTAGTATATAATAATCAACCATGGCCTAGTTTAGATCAAATTTTTGATAAAAGTATGGGCATGATCTAGCAAAGTGGTCACAAACTAAGTTGCCTTGCACTTTAACTGGGTGATACTTCAAGTGGGCTATTGAAGTTCACACTTGAGAACATGCTCTATTGCATTCTCTACACTATGATACTTGGGAAATTGCATCACCATCTCATAATAAATCTACTAAAGGGGTGGTGCTCGAGTCTAAGGTGCTTGGCCCCCTAGTATATATGTTGGAGGTGATCCTCTAATGCCTTCAATTATAGGGTTGAGAATTGCCCATATTATTCTATGTTGTACCATCAAACTTGATGGCATAGTACTACTCACTTGTGGTGTTAGGCCTTCATGTGGGATATTTCCTAGTTGATGGAGCTGACATCATTTGAATAGGAATGTTTGTACTTATTTTTTAGATTCCTAGGTTGGTGCTCACTAGTTTCATGATAATATTGCTTAATTATTTTTAATTAATCACTTGTTCAATCACAAAGTCTTGGTTCAAATTTTGAAGTCTATCAAATTCAATGTTGATAACATGGCCAATTATTGTTCTTCTATCTTCTAGTGGAGAATCTAGTGCATGAGCTTACACTCTAAATTCAAAGGGGATAGGTGCTTCCAATGCATCCTTAGTTACCAAATATTGTAAGAACCCAATATATTCTTCACCCAACTACTGAGCTCAGCCTCCTCATAGCTACTACAATTTAAGGGATCCTTCCCCATGCCCTTCCCTTTCTCTACAAGTCCTTTCAACACTTTTAGTTTTAGATCTTATATCAACCTACACCTTTAATTTATATAATTCTACCTTTAAAACTCTCAGGTGTCAAGTTGCTCATCTCTTTCCATCGTGACTCACCTACACTTCCCCTTCTCATCTTCTGCACTTGATCATACATGCAAGGATTTTAGCCTTTCATTCTTATGGTTTAAATACCATAATCCAATAGTAATTTCTTTATTTTGGTGTTGAGCCATATTATGAATATGCCCTTTGATTCATGAAATAACTCATACCCTACTTCATTAGGGAAAGAGAAGGTTTAAACTACAAATTCTAACATGTACCTATTTAGTTCACCATTCCACCATTTGTATATAGTGTGGATTCAAACATCATCCAAGATCTCTAGCCTCACTAGGTGATCCTTTGTCCACTCAAATTGTTGGTTATAGATTCATATTATAGAGGTTGTATATACAACCAACTATTGTTATACATTCTTAGGTAGTTCACAAAATAACACCTCATATAGACCATCATATAGTTTGGTTTGTAACCATTTTCTTAGCTCTTGTCCTTAGCATGTTAGATGATTCTATGCAAAACTATCTTCCACTTTCTCTAGTCATTGCTTGATGTTCTCAAGAAAAATTCATAACATCATTCTATTACACCATTATAGTAATAAAATTCAATATGGGTCCTAACAATAGAACCGAAATGTTGTAAATTTTTTTAGTTGTTAACTCATTGGCCTTTTCACATGATTAACAAGCAATCAAAGTCAGTTTTGGACTTGATATAATGTCCTAGGTGCATAACATTTAAATGGACTACTACACTAGCATCAAAATACATAAGGTGAAAGTCTTGTGCACTCACTCGAAGTATAACAGAGAAGGGACCAATCCCCATGTTGGGATAGTTAAAATATGTCACATTTTGGTATCTTCAAGACTTGGTCATTTATAGAGCAATCTTAGGTAGGTCTATTAGTACACACCATTTTTGGAAAGATAAATAGGTGCAAGCCTATTCAATGAAACTAGTTATGGTCATGGTATCACAAGTTTATATTGAGTTAATTACAAAACCTCCATGGGCATAAGTCTTTTGGGCACAAGTCTATGTCAAGCTAGTTATAGCTCTTAAGGGTGAAAGCCTTTGGGATATAAATTTAATTTCCATTTAGGTGATTATCAACTCTAGGGAATGGATTATGATTTGGAGCTAATTCTTCAAATTAGCACTCTAGGTGGAGTTTCTAAGGCTTAGGCATATGTTGATTCCAACACTTAGATGTTTTTACAATTATACCAAATTTGTAATGTGTCACAACAATGCCATTAATAACCTTGAATAGACCCTTACATTGTAATACAATCAATAATGAAAGTTATTCCATTATTACTATAGAGCTTGAGTCACATTCACAAAGTAGTGCCAAATCCATATAAAATAGATCAATAATTAGTTCATTATAATGTCATGCTTTAATTGATCACTCGATCAAGTATACAGAGTTCATAACATAAAATTGAGCATAAGATCTTATATAAACTACTAAATTCCTAGTGGCTCATAGGTGAGATTGGGCGTAATTAATTTTGGTTTCTTAATGAATCCATACTAAAACATAATTTGAATGCATAATATCTGGATCTAATTCTACAGATCTTCATTATCATAAATTACATCCCTTTTTTCCAAGTTTAACCTTGTTTTTATAGGCAAGGGAACATATATTTGATAGGTTGGATGGGTACATGTTAGGTGCTAAGTTATCACTGGGGGTGATCATTCCTTTGGATTCATTACTCTACCACCTATGCACTCTAATTTCCACGTGCAAGTACACAAAGAGATGTCCCTTAAAACTTAGGCACTAAGTAATTGCTTGCCAACTAGCACAAGATCTTCTGAGATCCTCCTAGATGGTGCCAAAAGTAATAAAAGAAAAAATATCTACAATAATTAACTCATGTTGAGATGTGTTGATTTATCATGGGTCTAATATTTATCAAAAAAAGGGACGAAAAAAATTCACTTTGTCAATACTCTTTTAATCAAATGAGATTGTTTTCAAGCTCCCAGAGCCCAAAAAGCCATAGTTTTATCAGAAGAAAGAACATAAAGAAAAAAATCAATCAACATAGATAATGTAGTGAATAAATAAGAAAAAATTCCTCTTCTTTCAAGTTGAGAAATTCCTTAGTTCCCTCCCCATACTCATTTATTGGAGGAAGGGAAATAAGGATACAATTTTCAAAAAGACTACCCTAGACTTCAAATTTATGAACTACTCAACACTTTAGGAAGAGGAAGAGTTAATCCAATCATAATATAACAAATATCAAGTAATTATAGAGGCTAATAAATATATTGATGATTTGATGCCTATATAAAAAAGGACTCTAATAGGTGATAGCTAAACTTGAGGTAATACCATGTGTCGACATATTAAATGTTTTATTTTTTAATGGAACTATTATTGGGGATGTCCATGTTAGGAGGGTCAAAAATACCTATGATTACATTTAGGATAGGGCATTATAAATATAACTTAAGCTTCTTAGTCTTAAAATCTCCAATAATCAAGTCTTAGCTAATGTTTAGCTTGAGCACAACACAATAGAGGGAAAGATAAAAAAATGTCTTGCAAATAACTAGAGGATGAATCCCCAAGGGGTTATCTCCTATAATTCAATTATAAAATTTAATAATATAATTAAGATAGACATGGATCTATTGAATATATTATAAGGTTTTCCTAGTGTTATATACATTCAAGTAGAGTGGGTTCCATTTTTAGATATACTCTTGACATCCAACCAATTAGTGGTTCTTAGGGAGATTTTAAGTGCCTATATGAAATCAAAGGTGTTACACTTAGATAAAATACCTATTGATGAAATTTTTTACATGATGTCCTAGCTATTGGACATAATGATAGGCATGGTTTACAATCGCTGTGGTTAATAATAGAAACCCTCAGATGAATATCTAGCAAACAAGGTTGGAGAAGAATTTTCTTTCATGTTTGTTCATAGATATAAGAATGAAATTAGACAGATATGAAATGAGATCTATCCTCATATATAATAGGAAATATAGGGCACCCCAATGCCCCAATTATCATATAACATGAAAAGGATCCTAGAAAATATGAAATATTATTGGTTACACTTATATGTAATTGTCATTAGGGTGGAAGGAACAAGGACATCTCCTTTAATATTATCACATCATGTTTTACATACTATATCAAAATAATAAATTGATTATAAAGTATATAATATCATTGATGAATAATTAGTTCAAGGTTATTTGGATTATTTTTCCAAAACTCATTTGAGCATTAGGAAACATCAATATGTTACCAAGTGACATTTTATTTAGGATGGTAAATCTAGAACTCAATATAATTGATAGGTTCATCCTTCAAAGAATGGGACCCCAAAAATAATGTAAGGGGATATCTTAATCAGAAAAAGGAAAAAAATAAGGTAAATGTTTCTTATGGGCATGGAGAGTATAATCATGATGTAGTTTTACTAAATGCAATTGATGATACTAAGGTATAGAAAAGAATGAAAGATAAATCTATGCCCAAGCTTTGTAGTATAATCCTAAGGCAAAAGAATAATAATAATAAGGTTTATGGATCCAAAATTTTCCTCCATCTCAACCATATGACTCATAAGCACAAAATCAACCCCTTTCCCCAACACAAGAACAACTAGATGACTCTTGTAGTCAAAGAGAATAAAACCCTTAGATTAGAATAGAGATTATGGGAGGTTGTCTAAGTCCACAAATTACTTATTAAATAATAAAATTTATAATTTAGGATTTGGGGATGGAAATAATAAGGTATATATCTACAAATTATTCAAGGGAATAAAGAATGAGCTATTTCATGATGACACATTTAACACCCCTTATTATAGTCACTCAGGTGAGTCTCCTAGAGATGTTATAAAATATTTTTCCTTCCATTTAAATTGATCTATATTATCTCCATTCCCATAATTATCCACTAGTAAGTTTAGTGTCTTTTACTTCATCAAAACATACCATCATCATTTACCACTTTAGACACCACCAGTGTTACACCTTCCATTCCCTTATCACCACCTTTAGTTATACTTCATACCATAGTGATTCCTTTAACTACTCTACAATCTTATCCACCTTCCACTCCACTTATCTAAACTTACCATAGGAAGCACAAAGACTCTCCCATTTACCACAACAATAAAAATATAGGAGAGATACCATCACTTGGTCTCCTAATTATAGAGGAATTTGGTGGAGAGGAAGAGGAAGAGGAAGAGGAAAAAGATGATGCATAAGATGTAATCAAAACTATAAAAGAAGAAGAATAAACTAAACATGTGATATCTTTGGTCAACTATCCCATAGATAGAGAAAATGAATGTGAGGAAATAGTCAAGGAATAAGAACAATAAATATACATTATACAACTAGATGATGAAGCTACCAAGCTATAAAAAACTAAATCCTTCATTTTGGGTGAGCAAGAAATGAAAGACATCTTAGTTGGCCCCTTAAATAAATAAGTCCTTACTCAAGATCAAAGCTAGAGAATTGAAGAGGTAGTCTCTTATATTATTTCTTCAGTTTCTAATGTTGGAATTCCAACTTTAATTTCTTTCTAAGCTATTCCTAGGGATATTGTATCTAGTGTTGTTAGTATTGTGGTTGATTCACATATTCTTCAACCTAAGTTAATAAGGACTCCCAAATAAGTCAATTTTGATAATTTATTCATAGTATTTATCTTTAATCCTTAGATTCCACCAACTCTCAAAAAAAATTAACCCAATTAGAGCTCCCCATGCTACAATAGTTGACCATGCCTACAACCACAATGCTTGTATAAGTCACCCTAGTCCTAACCAAATTCTTAGCTAAAGTTACTTTGATGAGGGAAACATCTCCATGGGAGAGGGTTGCTCAAAAAAATTTATAGTTTCTTATTGAAACAAGTGCACCCTTGCCATCTCATTTGGTTACACCCCTTCCTATGACTCCTCCATCTTCTTAGCCTTCATACCCAATTAAGGTGTTAGATATGAGAGACAAAATTTGATTTTAACTTAAATCCCTATAGTATCCATATGATTTGACAATCAGAGTGGGAATTCAAAGAGTTAGTAAGAGGAAGATGGAAAATCCTAAAATAAAAGGAGAAGTAGAGTTTGAATAAATGGATAATCTTTTCTCTCTAGAAAACAAGCCCAAGAAAAATCCAAATGATCTTGCAAAATATCTTGAAGATTTCACTGCTTTTGTGGATTCTACAAAGGTAGCAATTAAAGAGATGCAGGACCTTAAAATATATAATAATATTTAAATTACATAAGTGTCTCAAGAAGTCAATGATGATGCTCAAAGTGAAACAACTAAGCTGAATATTATCAAGGTTTATAAGACTAAGAGCCAGTCCAATATGATAAATATTATAGCACTTTGGAACCAGATGAAACACCTAGAAAGGAGATTGAATTTCTTAGTTTAGTGGTCTAGGATCAATGGTTTTCACCAATTAAATCTCATGAATAACATATAGTCTTCATGGTGCTTGAACTATGTGATTTCAAGAAGGGATGCTTCCCTTAATTGGCACAAGCAAATGAAGGCATTGTTAGAACATTCTATTAATTAAGAGAAGGAGGCACTATAATTTTTGGGAGATATGAGAGTTACCATGGTGATCACTCAAATAGGAAAACTTGTTAATAGGCCTAATTTTGAGAATCTTCTCCAAATGGCTTTTTTTAGTAGAGGTTTCATTTGTTCAAACAGATCAGGCCTAAATCTAATCAGAATCTCGACAATTTCAAGCAAGAATTTGAGGGCACCGTCTAGAGAACCAATGAGTAAATATTAAATTTGGTTAGTTTTTCCAAAGACATATTAACAAGGGTAGTATCTATAATATTTGAATATAAAATCTTAGAGGCCAAAAATGAATGTGTTTTATTATCTCTGAGAAACTAGTATTTAGTTCCTAAATAATAAAGGGTCTAGAGTAAGGGGAAAATGTAATTAAATATAATAAAATATATATTCACATCAATTTAATCAAATCAATTGGCATATGGAAAATAAGTAACTTATCTAGAAAAATAGATTGAGACAATTATTTCAAATCTTGAAAACTATTGCATAGGATGAGGAAGATGTCAAGAATCTAGATCTAGATTTCATTTGATGAATGGATATGAGCACTAAAATAGGACACCCTAGGGTTTGGTGTTTTTATCCTTTTCTACTGCTATTATCTAAACTAATCATGAAGACCTGAGTTTTATGGGTTTTGTTTGCTATCCTTGTGTGATCCTACATGTGAAACTTTAGATGTTGAATGTTGATAGAGAGCCTTGTAGATCTATTTTAATATTCTAAACTTTAAGTCTATCTACACAAAAAAACAAATACATCAAAAGCAAAAGGGGGAAAACTAGGTTACGAAAATTATGATCACATGATCTAGAACTCCTATTGTCTCGATTGTTGTCTACATTAAACCTCAATCTAGGGTCTCAGAGCAAATGTAGTTCTCTCTTAGGGAACATGCATAATCAATGTGCATGATAGATGTAAGAATGAACTTTCACCTAGGCCCTTCCTTAATCAAGCATGCAAATCTAGATGTGATGCAAAATGTTAAGATATACTATTGACTAATTTTTAATTATGTATTGTGAACAAATAGTAAGTGCTAAATATAAAATGCCTTGCAAAATATTTTATATAAGAGACTCTTTATTTTGAATTTGAGAACTTTATTTGTATTTGTTTGACATTAAAAAGACAAACAAAACTTAAGGATGAAGCTATGAAGGGACTGGGACCCATTAAGCGAGGAAATTTGATCATTGGGGCTCAAAAATGTAATTAGATAGGAGCATTACAAATGGACATGCTAGGGTCCAACACTATAGTCTAATTCTAATGCTCCTATCCTATTGAATTGGGACCTAGGGGATGAAATTAGCATGGGAAAGAGAGTCTGGATGAACTAGAATGACCATATGGAAGGCTATAGATGACTAGGAATAAGCAAAAAGGTGACCAAAATAAGAAACAAGATTAAGACCAAGACAAAAAAAATAAAAGACATGGATAATGTGAATAAGGATCATATTCTCCAATCAGAGTCTCCTATGAAAGGACTATGAGAAGACATGATATGTGTAGTTGATTGACCAATTTAAGGTGTATACATTTTCCCTCTTTTATTTTAGTGATTCAATAAAATGAATTAATAGAGTAAAAGAAAGAAAATAAAATGTGTACCTAAACCTACTTGCATGCAGATGAATGTGCAACAAAGGGTCCACCTCACTTCCTATATAGGGAAGTGGATGGAGAGATGAATAGTGCCTAAAGAAACAAAGAATGCCGAAAATGGATGCCCCCTGTATCAAATATGGAAGTGAAAACTATGCAACATGGAGAAGGATGGTAATGCTTTCCCCTTGTGTTAAATCTAACTAAAGATGAGGAACACTTAGAGGCCTAAAAAAAATATTTGTCCTCTATCCCATATAAACTCATGTAATCTATAATGTGTGTATAGAAATTTATATGGTATGAAGAGAAAAATATATCATGCCCCCACTTTGAATATCTGAACTAGATCTCAGAAATTCTTAGAGGCCCAAAACCAATGTTTATCCTCAGTCCCACATAAAATTATGTAGTTTAGGTTTGGGTAATTCAATGGACCAACTAATATAAAAGGTCGTATGGTCCAACTTGGTGATAAAATAGGTATAGCTAGGTGTAATTTGAAACTCTAGTCAAAGTGCACAAGGATAATGGTATGTCTTACCATTCCATCTATATAATCTTAAGTTATGAAGAACATGATCATCTGTGCCATGACCACAAATATAGTATGTGAGTGATGCATCTATATAATATGGTAATCTATATAACCACATGTGATATGACCTATCGTGTCATTCCCCATGTGCAAAAATTGAGATCAAAACACTATACTCTTCACTATGCCTATAATATACTATCTAGTCCTATAACTATGTCATGTTATATGAAGCTATATGTGTGAGATGTGTAGTAATCTACATACCTCCAAATATGGTATCTAAGTTTGAATCTATATTAAAATCACTATGAATCCTTATAATCTAAACCACTATATATGAAGAGTCTATGTGCCTATAAACTGAAGGTATATCCCTCTGAATGTCTTAAGTAATACTAAGTAACCCATGTAATTTGAATCATTGTAATGTTAAGGAGGTCGATTAAAAAGTGATGACCAGTGGCATAAGTAGAAACAAGGTTGTCTTGTTATGGATAGCTTGAGAGGTTATTTGATTGATTAAATTGATTTCTTCAAAGTGGAACAAGTTTTGATTGGTGAGGACCAAGGCACATGTTAGAGTATAAAAGGAAAATAGAGATGTTCATGTCATAGTAGGCAAATGAAGTATTAAGAGAGAGAATCTTGAATTATGTCTCATGTATCATTGCCATTATTTCATGGAAGAAAATGGTTTGAAAAATGGTGTTATGGGGTTTAAGTTATGGGCAAAATGGTATTTTGCTTTGATTGAGAGACTTGAGTAATATAAGAAATTGGATTGATTCTTGATTCATTTGTGCATTGACTAGGTTAATATATTGAGCTTTGGAGTGAGAGATATGCCAAGGAGATGATCATATATCATGACCTAGCTCGAGCAATTGGTTGTCCAAATTGAGGCTGGTGGTGATATGTAACTTGGTAAGCAGCTAAAATGCTTGATGTTTGTCTATTTTAAAGCCTATTTTTGGTGATTTTAAGATATTTAAAGTGTCCTAAGATAAATTTCACTGGTTCTAGTGCTCCTTTCTAGGATTCAGTGCTCTAGTCATGTGTTTAATGCTATTTTCCAAGTTTTAGTTCTCTTATCTAGCACTGTTATACTTTTTGCAATGTTGTTGTCCACTAGGCCTAATTTTGTGAGATTTTGATTTGTTACCTATTGTTGTGCTACTTGGCTATTTATTTGGTATTTTTGACTAATATATATGTTGTTTCTTGTGTTTTTAGGGTGAGATGTAGATGAGAGAATTTTTTAGGGGCCAGATGATGGAGACATTGATGTTGCTACCATTGTCTGCTGATGAGAGACCTGTCATGGATAGGGTAGGGTTGGGTTATTTGTGTGACCTAGGCACAATTCAGAAGGATAGGTATCCAATTAATACCTTGTGTGAGAGGTGGAATTTAGATACATGTACTTTATATATTCTTACAAGGGAGATTACAGTGACTCTGGAGGATGTGTATCACATTTTGCATTTACCAGTCAGTGGACGTCTAACATTGTAGGATGAAATGGGTACTAATGCTATTGATCATATGTCCTTGTATTTTGTTGGTGTTACCTCAAGTATATATTAGAGAGAGAGTGACAATGATGTACTGTTATCAGTTATTATATAGTTTAGTGTTTTATGCTTACAAAATTAGTTGGTTGTATTGTTGGCATTATTTGTTATTATGGATGGGAGTAGAGTGTTGATTGCATATAAGGTGCATAGGATTATGTGTAGTGTGGAGGTGTATGGCACTATGTTCTCATGGGTTAAGACTATGATTTCCCACCTATACATGGATATTTATAGGTTTACACAAGAGGCATTTAGTGGTGGTGTGAGTGTTGATACCTTATTGAATTATTGTGATTATGAGCACATAGCAGTTGTGTGACCAATTGGATTACCTAGGGTAGAATGGAACATCCATAGCCATTTGGGGAGTGTTGGATGAGTACATTAGCTATTTTTTCTCTTTGGATAGATCATTATAGATGATTTTAAGATTGATTGGTGGCTTATGAAATTATATGGAGGCCCTATAGAGGATTTCCTAGGTGGGCCAAAGATCAAGTGCAATTATGGTATATGAGGGTCAGTTGTTAGATACATTACTACTAGGTTGGAGTGTATAAGTGATTTCAATATGAGGGTGTGACTAGATAGTTTGGGGTACCATAGGATGTGCCCCTAGAAACATGGGTGTT
This sequence comes from Torreya grandis, assembly GCA_037957365.1. NCBI lineage: Eukaryota > Viridiplantae > Streptophyta > Pinopsida > Cupressales > Taxaceae > Torreya > Torreya grandis. Next base: position 744,668 of record JARHVA010005939.1, on the reverse strand, counting down.
GGTCAATAAATAGGGTCAAAAATTTGTGAATAATGTAAGTAGCATTCAATATCTGGTAGTTGACATAGATTTGGAAGAACCAATCCTTCTTGATTCTTATGACCATCAATATCACCTATTCAAACTCTTAGATAGGGTAAATGATGCCTGTGTATATAATTCCATCAATCTTCATTTTTACCTTGGCACAAAGATTAAGATTCATTCTATATGGTCACTTCCTGGTAGGCCTCACACCATCCACTAGGTTGATGATCATTTTGCCAAGGGAAAGTGGGTGAACTTCTGGTCTTGATAGTTGTGTGGGAACAAGTCCAAAAACTCTTTCAAGAGGTCTATGATTTGTGCCATCTCTACCTTAGATTAGTATGCACTTATAATGGCAACATTGGGCTCACTTTTTACATTGATGTCTACTTTAGTGGTCTTGAGGGGCACATGGTAGGGTTTATTCCTCTCTTGATGAGAGTATTCAACTTGCCTTATCCTCTTAATTATTTTAATTTGAAGATGCATAAGATATTTTTCATCTAGGGCACTATCATCCATGTGGTGCACAAGTTTTTTTCCTATTAGTGACTTCTAAATGTGTTTTTTCCAAGATTTGTCATCCTCCTCACTGGAGTCATTATTGAGTTTCTTATCTTAAAATAATGTTAGGATCTCCAGTCCTTTTTCCTTGAACATGTCTCTGAGGCACTCTTCTAGGATGGAAGTGTCTTCAAACACTTCCCTATGGATGACTTACAATGGATCTAGTAGATCTAAGTTCTGTGAAGAGAAGGAGAAGGTGTGAATGAACCTCTCCTTGAGTACCTCCTAGTCTCCTATCTCATGGCACATTTTATTGATAATGTACCATGCTCATGCCCATGTTTTTAAAGTCTTGTGGGCACATTCTCAGTACAAATAGTTCATGTTTTTTCACACAATCACATGTACTATTGGTTCAAAATTACATGAGTAAGTAGGTATATCTAAGTTGTCATTACTCTTTCCAATCCTAGTGCATAGTATTTCCTTCACATCTTTCCATGTTGGCAAGCTAGAACTTTGCATTACCCACCAATGACTAGTAGTGCTCTTTAGGGTGTACACTAGTACACCCATTCTATCTATTTACTTGGGGATGCATGACTCAATGTTATGAACATAGTTCTCTATATAATAGCTCCTTCCATAATTTGGGAGCCCTATGAGCTTCTCTTTACTTAGCCAAAACACATTTTTCCCTACCTTTTTGGTGTGAGGAACCAATTTGTTCTAAATATGATCAATCTTAATTAGTCCCATTTTGGTTGGCCTTGGCTTAGTTGCTTACACTAGGAAGCACCTTCAGTCGATAATTTCATAAGCCTCTTCAACCCATCAATCATAGGCTATGTCAATTGTATTAGAAGTTAATTGTCTATCCTCCCATTTGACCACTCTTTGGTCACTTGGGTTAAGCTTCTCAGTGCCCTACACTATGATTTTATAAATATGGTTAATCTCATCTTCAAGATCAACACTTTACATATATGGAGGCCCCTAATTAGTTTATAGGGGGATCACCACCGTCTCTCTACTATTTTCAAAAGTCATGCAACACTTCTTGAAGTACATGTATGCATTGTTGGCATACACCATGGCCTTCCTAAGACCACTAAATAGATATCATGCTCTTCCAACTCAATTACCTCAAATTTGGCTCAGAATTTGGTGCCCATAACATCTACAATGTTTCCCTTTATGACGTCAATAGGTTGTGCTTAGGTTTTGTTGGCCATGCACAACATATGAGGGGAGGACCTTAATGGTGGCCATCCAATCTTCTCCTAGGTGGTTTTGGTCAGAATGTTAACCTCAGAGCCCATTTACACAATGACCTTATAAATAGACCATCCATTGATGGTGGAATTTATTAGTATTTTTTGGTCATATAATGGATTTTGAGTATGCCTTCATATACTCACTCCATATATGATGTAGTAATTTCAATCATCTAAGATATGACCTCTTGATTTGGTCTCTTCCCTACATGATCTAAAAGAAATTTTTTTAGCAGGGGTAACATCCCTTCTATTTATAGGAGTCACAAGGTCTTGGTAAACTCCTATACTTCAACCTCCTGGTTGTCTTACTTCTTGCACAAGGTGTTAACCTATGCTTCTAAATCTCTATCTAGCTATAACTCTCCCTATAAATCTTTTATTATGTTTATGGATTGTTATATGATGTCCTTATATCATGCAAAGTTAGGGTAAGTCAAATATTTTGGCTCAAGTTGTGATGTGCATTCATTGTGGCTTAACTCACCATATTCCTAGCATAGTTATTTTATCAATGTAGTAAGCAACTAAGTGGTGAGCCCACTCTATGTTGTGGCATGCACTTTAGGTGGATATTTATGAGTATTATATGACTTAAGAGTCCATTTTTCCTATTTTGGCTCATACCTAACCATTATGTCACCCTTATCTATGCTAGGTTGACCTTGAGTCAACTTTTTATACAAGTCTAAGTAATCTTCACCACATGTGGTCATCGACAATCCCCACACATTAGGTGTGAGGGGAATATTACATGATCATGGTGGGAATATTACTCCACTACATCCTCCACCTCCCTTATGTGTGCCTTGCTAATTGTCATAGCTAGTACTTTGTTGGCCATAGCCTTCATTTCCTTGTCCCACCTACCCATTGATTGTTGTTATTTATTTTTATGTACCTCTCTCCATGTTTTTGTGCATCTCATCAATGACTCAATAGTCTATTATTTTTTGAGTATAGGCATTACACAACTTGTAATAGATATTTGTGTTCATTAGGTTGGCATGGTACAATAGGGGGTAGTTGTGAGATTCATGAAACCCATGACAAAATTCATAACTGAGAAGTAAGGTGAAAATATTTATTCACAATAAATTATTATTGCTATGCCCCTCCATCTTATAGTTAGCACATCACAATCCACTATGATTCTCATGTGCCTAACTAGTAGTAACCTTCTGAAGCTAGGAGGCCATTGACGTAATTTACACCTCCATAAATGGGTTGATCTTGGTATCAATACTACTTACTCTACTTAGAGTGTGGCTTCAAACACTTCATGGGGGTCTGTGAAGGTCTTCATAGATAGTGATCTACTAAAAGGTACCAACAGGCCCCCAACAATCCATTGCATGTGTTGGGATGGGTGGATATCATATGGAATCTTGGAGAAGAAAGTCGTAAAACACACATCATACAAACACATACTCTTGAATATCCCTTGGTTGATTTCATTAAGCACTATGATTTTCTACTGATCAAACCCAAGAATATCAAATTTCTTCAAGAAAGCCTCCCTCAATATATCATAATAAACCATGGCCTAGTTTAGATCAAATTTTTGTTACCAAGTATGGACACAATCTAGAAAGGTGGTCACAAAATGATTTTCCTTGCACTTTGACTATGTGATACCCTAAGTGTGCTATTGAAGTTCACACTTGAGCACATATTCTATGGCATTATCTACACTATGATACTCGAGCAAGTGCATCACCATTTCCTAATAAATATATTGAAAGGGTGGTGTTAGAGTTTGAGTTGCTTGGCCCCGTAGCATATGTGTTGAAGGCAATACTCCAATGCCTCTAGTTGTAGGGTTGAGAATTAACCCATTTTTTTAGATTACACCATCAAAATTGATGGCATGGTACTACTCACTTGTGGTGTTGGGCCACTTCTTGTGGGCTATTTCCCAATTGATGCAGTTGACATCCTTTAAATGGGAATGCTTGCACTTGTGTTCTAGATTCCTAGGTTGATTTTCACTTGTTTCAAGGTACTATTTCTCAATTATTTGTAATGAATCACTTGTTTCATCACAAAGTCTTGTTTCAAATTTTGAAGTCTATCAAAGTCAATGTTGATAATAGGGCTAGTTATTGTTCTTCTATCTTCTAGTGGAGAGTCTAGTGCATGATATTGTGCTTTAAATTTAAAGGGGATAGGTGATTCTAATGTATCATAAGTCACCACATATTATAAGAAACCAATTTATTATACACCTAACTATTAATCTTAGCCTCTTAATTTTTTCTCTCTCTCCTTATGATACTATAATTTAAGGGATCCCTTCCCATGCCCATCTTGTTCTCTATGGGTCCTCTTAGCACTTATTGGTTTAGATCCTCTATCATCTTGTACCTTTAATTATTATAGTTATACCTTTGGAAATATTAGGTGTCAAGTTGCTCATCCCTTTCCATCATGCCTCACCTACACTTACCCTTCTCACCTTTTTCACTTAATCATACGTGCAATGATTTTAGCCTTCCATTCTTATGGTTTCAGTAATATAATATAATATTAATTTATTTAGTTCAATGTTAATCCTTATTATGAATTTTCCCCTCAGTTCATGAAATAACTCATACTCTTCTTCATTAGGTCAAGAGAAGGTCAAAATTATGAATTCTAACACATAACTATTTAGTGCAATGCTCCACCACTTGTCTATAGTGTGCATCCAAACATCATATAGGATATCAAGCCTCTCTAGGAATTCCTTTGTAAAATCAAAGTGCTGGTCTTAACTTCATATTCTAGGGGTTGTATAAGCAACCAACCACTATTATACATGCTCAACTAGTTCATAAAAGAACACCTCATATAGAGCATCATATAGGTTGGTTTGTACCCATTTTCTTGGCTCTTATCCTTAGCGTGTTATATGATTTTTTGCAAAAATATCTTCCACTTTCTCTATCCAACACTCAATGTTCTTGAGTGAAAGTTTGAGAATCATTTTATTGCACCATTAAAAAAATAAAATTCAACATGGGTCCCAACAACAAAACCAAAATTTTCTAGAAAATTTTATTTGTTAACTCATTGGCCCTTTCACGTGCTTAGAAATAAATCCAAGTTAGTTATACACTTGATGCAACTAGGCTCAACCATGAAAATCCCCTAGGAACACAACATTTAAATGAAATACTAGGATATCATCAAACTACACAAGGTGAAAGCCTTGTGCACTCACTCAAAGCATAGTAGAGAAGGGACTGAGGCCCATGCCGAGATACTTGAAACATGACATAACTTAGTCTCTTCAAGACTTGGTAATTTATGGAGCAAGTCTAGGTAGGTATATTAGTGCACACAATTATACAAAATATAAATAGGTTCAATCCTATTCAGGGAAACAAATTCTATTCATGGTGTTATAAGTTTGTATTGAGTTAATTACAAAATCTCCAAGGGTATAAGTATTCTAGGAACAAGTCCATGTCAAGTTAGTTTTGGATATTAAGGGTGTAATCCTTTGGGATATAAATTTAATTTCTATTTATGTGCTTAGTAAATATTGGTAATGGCTTATGCTCTGGGACTCATTCTTTGAATTAGAACTCTAGGCTTAGTTACTAGGGCTTAGGCACATATTGATTCCAACACTTAGTTGTTTTTACAATTATACCAAATTTGCTTTGTGGCATAATGATTAAATTAACAACATAGAATAGACATTTACATTTTAATACATTCAAAAATGAAAGTTATTCCATTGTTACCACAAATCTTGAGTTGCATTCACAAAGCAATGATAAAACCATATAAAGTAGATCAATAATCATTTCACTATAATGTCATTCTTTAATTGATTAACTAGTCAAGTATATAGAGTTTATAACATAAAAAAGAGAATAAGATCATCCCTAAAATACTAAATGAATAATGGATAATAGGTGATCTTGGGAAATACAATGTTGGTCTCCTAATGAATCCATACTAAAACCTAAACTAAATGCATAATATCTAGATCCAATTCCACAGAGCTTCACTATCATAAATTATTTCCCTTTTCTCTAGGTTAAAGCTTATTTTTATAGGTAAGGGATCATATTTTTTCTATGTTAGATGGGCACATTCTAAGTGATAAGTTATCACTTGGGGTGATCATTCCACCAGCTTCATTATTCTACCATCTATGTGCTCTAGTTGCTATATGCAAGTACTCAAAGAGATGTCCCTCAAAACTTGGGCACTAGGAAATGGCTTGGCAATTGACTTAAGCTATTAAAAAATTATCCCAAATGGTACTAAAATTACCAAAAGAGAAATTATTTACAATGATCACATCTTGTTGAGATGTGTTGAGTTAGCATAGGTCCACTAGTTAGCACAAAAAGGGACCAAACAAATTTACTTTGTCATTATTCTTTTAATCAAATGAGATTGTTTTCAAACTCCCAAAACCCAAAAATACCTAATTTTCTTAGACAAAATGATGTAGATAAAACCAATCAATCCACATAGATAACGTAGTGAATAAATAAGAAAAATTACCTCATATTTAAAGTAGAGAAAGTCCCTAGTTCCCTCTCTATGCTCATTTATTGGAGGAAAGGAATACAAGGATACAATGTTTAAAGAGACTACCTTAGACTTCAATTTTTTTCACTAATAAGTACTTAGGGAAGAGGATAATTTAATCCAATCATAATATAATGAATTTTAACTCACTTTAGAGGCTAAGAAATACATTGATGATTTGATGCCTATAAAAAAAGGACTCCAATAGGTGATACCTAACCTTGAGGTAATACCATGTGTCAACCTACTAAATGTTTTATTTATTAATAGAAATATTATGGGGGATGTCCATGTTAGGATATTCAAGAGTGCCTATGATTAAATTTATGATAGGGCATTCTAAAGACACATTAGGCTTCCCAGTCTTGAAATTACCAATAATCATGTCTTAGTTAATGTTTAGATTGAGTACCACACAATAGAGGGAAATATAAAACAATATCTTAAAAAAGGCCAAAGGATTAATCCCTAAGGGTTATCTCCTATAATTAAATTATAAAATTTAATATTATAAATAGGATATCCATGGTACTATTAAATAGATTATAAGGTTTTCCTAGTATTGCATACATTCAGATAGAGTGGGTTCCATTATTAGATATACTCTTGACATCTAACCAATTGGTGGCACTTGGGGAGATTATAAGTGCCTATATGAAATTACAGGTGTTACATTCATATAAAATGCCTATTGATGACAAATTTTACATGATTTCCCACCTAATGGACACACTGATAGGCATGGTTTATAATCACTATGGTTAAGAAAGGAAACCCTCAGATGAATATCTAGCAAATAGGGTTGGAGAAGACTTTTATTTAATGTTTAGTCATAGATATAAGAATAAAATTATAAGTATATTAAATGAGGTTTATCCTCATATATACTAGGAAATATAGGGCACCCTAATACCCTAATTATTAGAAAACATGACAAGGATCCTAGAGAATGTGGGAGACTACTAGTTATACCCATATGTAATTGTCATTAGGGTGGAAGGAACAAGGACATCTTCTTTACTATAGTCACATCATGTTTTGAAAACTATATCAAACTAATAAATTGCATGTAAATTATATAATATCATTGATTAATAATTATTTCAAATATATTTAGATAATTTTTTCAAGACTCATGTAAGAATTGGGAAACACCAGTATGTTACTAGGTGAAATTTTATTTCAGATGGTAAATCTAGAACTCAATACAATTTATATGTTTCACCTTTTAGATAATGAGACCCCAAAAATAATGTAATGGGATATATTAAGCATATAAAGGAAAAGAATAAGGTACATATTTCTTATGGGTATGAAGAGTATAATCATGATGTAATTTTACTAAATACAACTGATCATACTAAGGTATGGAAAAGAATGAAAGATAAATATATGTCCATGATCTATGATCAAGCTTTGTGGTAAAATCCTAAGGCAATAGAATAAGAAAAAAAAGGTTCATGCATCCAAAATTTTCCTCCATCTCAACCATAGGACTCATAGGCACAAGATCAACCCATCTCCCCCACACAAAAACAAGGTGATGACTCTGGTAGTTAGAGAGAATCAAACCCTCATATTAAAAGGGAGATTATGAGAGGTTTTGTAATATCCCCTTCGAATAGGGAATATATAAAAATCTATAAGCTATGATACCATTGTAATATCCCCTTCTAATAGGGAATATAAAAACACTAAAACTCTGAACAAAGATACAATTTTGTAGAATAAATTCAAATAAACTAAATAACCATAGTAAATCTCTTATCTACCAAATCAATAATCTTATTATTCATCTAGTTGATTACAAATAAGTCCTCTATCATGCATATCAAATAATATTACAAATACTATCTTAACACCCTGATCTTTTGAAAATCTGGAAACAGACCCTAAATCTGGATGGCTCTGGTTTCTGTGTCGACACACAGTCACCGTCATCGATCGATATACTGCCGATGTCAATTTTTGTCATTGGCTTATCTATCGACATCAGTCTTCAGTCAGCCAATGTCGGTCACTGGGATGCTAATGTCAGTCTATGTGGATCTCTACCTGTCGATGTCAGTTTCTCTGTGAATTTGTATGGGTCTGTACAAACTTCGTACGATCACTAATATAACATACCCTGTTTGTTTCAACCCCTGATCTAAAGATATATAGCTCTAATATAGAATAAGCTTTATTTGTATTATTTATTGAATCAACTTAATAAAATAAATACCTAAAATACTGTGATAACTTCTGTGTGAAGTTATCTCTCAAACTTGTAAACCTCTGTGATAACTTTTGTATGAAGCTATCTCTCAATTTGGCAATAGATCAGCTGATATTTCATAGCCTCTGAATCACACACACTGAAGAGTGGACATTCTCCAATGCAGATGGAATCCTGGAACCCTTGGCTCAATCTTCACAGAAGAATTCTTCAATATCAAAATCAATAATCAAATCATAATCAATAAAGGCTTCCATGAGAAACCCTTATACCCTCAAAAAGATGTGCTTGCCCTAATTAGGGTTTTCTTAAATTAGAATTAGGGTTTATAATTAAAAATAGGCTAAATAATTAATATTTGATTAAATCAATCAAATATTAATATCTCCCTCAATACATGTCGGATCCTCAAACCGTTCAAAGCTACTGAATCAAGGAGTGATTCTGCACATGACCATACCAAAATAAGGGTGCTCCCTTGCATGTCAAATATCCCTAAATAATAGGAGCTCAGGCCAAGTGTGTCTAAAAAATCCTAAATGAAAACCAACTGTAGAAATTCTGCAAATCGAAGCCAAGCCAAGCTCCATTATGACCCTCTATCCATCCTATCAGCCTATGAAGGTCACATAATAGGCTAATCATCAAGTCTGAAGATGTCACCTAAAAAGGGGACATTACAATCTACCCCTCCTAAAATTGCTTGTCCCTAAGCAATCTCAGAACAACAAACCAATCAATCCACCTGGATCCCAAATGTAGTCATGATCTATACTAATGAAAATCAATGCAAGCACCTACAATATCTTTAGAAATATAACCCAAAGGAATCCACAATCAAATTGGCAGATGCAACTTAACCAAACTTGAAAAGCACAACTACCATAGTCGAGAACACATGAGAAACAAACTCTTAAATCATCATAACCAAGTAGAATGGACAACTCAAACTACCAATTCCATCTACAAAAGATGGTGCCAATCCATCCCATAACTAATCCCTCTGTAAAGGTGGCATAACCAACTATACCACACTGTCATCTATGTGAGAAGAATCAATCTGGAGACTCGACTCCTCTGGTATCCCAAACACATTAGAACTAGGTTCTCCCAAATCTTGAATATGTGTGTCAGCCTCAACAACATGCTCCTCATTAGCAACTATAGAAACATAATCATCACCAACACTCAGTGTACTAACATCTGAGTACACCTCCACACACTGAATGCAAGCATCAAACTCATCCTCACTGTCTAACTCCTGAGCTAAACAAACCTTAAGACAAAGCTCATCCAACACATCCTCAACCACTCCTACCTATGAAGATAATGTAGATAAATCATTACCTGAAGATGTGTTAATGTCTCCCTATACTGGATCAGCATGTCTGTCAAACTCATCATTCAAGTTTCTGCATGTCATAGGGAAAGTAATATGATCCTTAGGCCTATCAATTAAACTCTTTAACCACATAAAAACTATAGGTGTGACATTTTCCTCTTTTGTCTAGACATACCATAAATCTTCTGCCAAAATTTTAGAAATTTCATCCTCCTCCTCAAACAAGATTGTGAACATGATAGAGTGCATTGATGCTAATATATTGCTAGAATGAAACTCATCCAAAATATTCCAAAATATGTTAAACATCATGTGAATGTCACCAATACAACCTACTAACATCATAATGTTTTCAAATCCATACCTTGCAAATATTTCAAGTAATCTTACCCTCTTTGAGAAATGAGGGTCTCTAATGTCATCCAACTTTTTGAAGCTTTTTACCATGGCATGAAGGACCTCTCTCATAATCTAATCATCATAAAAATTAAATCTAGCTATTATCCTCATGATTTCACTAATGCAAGAGAGAGCTGCAAGTCTTACCATCTCATCATGATGTCTCAATAATCGGGGCTTCACCAACGAACCAAATGCTAGAGATAACACCGTTTGCATATCATAAGAATTTGACTAATCAACCTTGCCTAAATAAGTTTCCAACTCCTCCAAAGTTTTTAGAATGTCCTCTACTTGCTAAAATGGATTATCTAATTTCTTTTTTGCATTGTGCATTCTTTCTTCCAAATCTTTGTCTCCTATTAAAGCCATACTGATAATCGAAGTCAATCTGAAATAACCCAATCAAGCTGGCAGGAACTTTGGCTCTGATCTACCCAAACTACCCAACAGGATGGTAGGAATTTGGCTCTAATACCACTGTAATATCCCCTTCAAATAGGGAATATATAAAAATCTATAAGCTCTGATACCACTGTAATATCCCCTTCTAATAAGGAATATAAAAACACTAAAACTCTGAACAAAGATACAATTTTGCAGAATAAATTCAAATAAACTAAATAACCACAATAAATCTCTTATCTGCCAAATCAATAATATTATTATTCATCCAATTGATTACAAATAAGTCCTCTATCATGCATATCAAAGAATATTACAAATACTATCTTAACACCCTGATCTTTTGCAAATCTGGAAACAGACCCTAAATCTGGATGGCTCTGGTTTCTGTGTCGACACACAGTCACCGTCATCGATCGATATATTGCCAACATTGGTTTCTATCATCAGCTTCTCTACCAATGTCGATCTTCAGTTAGCTGATGTCGGTCACTAGGATGTTGATGTCGGTCTTTGTGGATCTCTGCCTGCCGATGTCGATTTCTCTACAAATATGTATGGGTCTGTATGAACTTCGTACGGCTACCAATATAACACACCCTATTTGTTTCAACCCCTAATCTGAAGATACATGGATCTAATATAGAATAAGCTTTATCTATATAATTTATTGAATCAACTTAATAAAATAAATACCTAAAATACTATGATAACTTCTGTGTGAAGTTATCTCTCAAACCTGTAAACCTCTATGATAACTTCTATATGAAGCTATCTCTCAATTTGGCAATAGATCAGCTGATATTTCACAGCCTCTGAATCACACACACTAAAGAGTGGATGTTCTCCAATGTAGATGGAATCTTGGAACCCTTGGCTCAGTCTTCATAGAAGAATTCTTCAATATCAAAATCAATAATCAAATCATAATCAATAAAGGCCTCCATGAGAAACCCTTTTACCCTCAAAAAGATGTGCTTGCCCTAATTAGGGTTTTCTTAAATTAGAATTAGGGTTTCTAATTAAAAATAGGCTAAATAATTAATATTTGATTAAATTAATCAAATATTAATATCTCCCTCAATACATGTCAGATCCTTGAACCATTTGAAGCTGGTGAATCAAGGAGTGATTCTGCACATGACCATACCAAAATAAGGGTGCTCCCCTACATATCAAATATCCCTAAATAATAGGAGCTCAGGCCAAGTGTGTCTGAAAAATCTTGAATGAAAACCAACTATAGAAATTCTACAAATTGAAGCCAAGCCAAGCTCCATCATGACCCTCTATCCATCCTATCAGCCTACGAAGTTCGCATAATAGGCTAATCATCAAGTCTGAAGATGTCACCTGAAAAGGGGACATTACAGGTTTTTTGAGTCCTCAAATTCATTATTCAATAGTATAATTTAGAATTTTGGATTTTGGGATGGAAACAAGGCATATCTTTATAAATTATTCAAGGGAACAAAGGAGGATCTATTTCATGATAACACCTTTGACACCCATTATTACAGTCACTCAAGTGAGTCTCTTAGAGTTGTTATAATTTATTTTTCCTTCCATTTAAATTTATCTAGATTATCCCTAGTCCCATAAGTCTCCTCTATTAATTTTAGTTCTTTCCACTTCATCCACCATAATACCATCATTCACCACTTTAGACACCACTAGTGTCACACCTTCCATTCCCTCATTACCACTTATAGTCATACTTCCTATCATAGTTTTTCCTTCAACTAATCTTCCATATCATCTACCTTACACTCCACCATATATACTTACTAGAACAAGCATAAAGACTCTCCTATTTATCCCAATGATAAAAATATAGGAGAGATACCATCACTTGATCTCCCCATTATAGAATAATTTACTGTATAGGAAGAGTAAAAGGAAAAAAATGATGCATGAGATATAATTAAACTTTCAAAAGAAGAAAAAATTAAACATGTGATATATTTGGTCAACTATCCCATAGATGAGGAAATTGAATGTGAGGAAATAGTGAAAGAATAAGAATAATAAATGTACATTACATAACTAGTTGATGAAGCTACTGAGTTATAAAAATCTAAATCCTTGATCCTGGGTGAGCAAGAAATGAAAGACATCTTAGTTGGCCCCTTGAAAAAATAAATACTTACTAAAGAGAAAAGCTAGATAATTGATGAGGTATTTTATTATATTATTTCTTTATTTTTTGATGTTGGAATTCTAACTTCATGTTTGTCCCAAACTATTCCTAGGGATATAGCATATAGTTTTATTAGTATTGTGGTTGATTCAAATATTCTTCCTCCTAAGTTAATAAAGACTCTAAAAAAACCCCATTTTTATAATTTAATCATAATATTTTTCTTTAATCCTTGGATGCCACCAACTACCACAACAAATTTAACCCAATTAGAGCTTTCCATGCTACAAAAATTGACCATGCCTACAACCATAATGACTGTAGAAGTCACCTTAGTCCTAACCAAATTCTTAGCTGAAGTGACTTTGATGAGGGAAACATCTCCATGGGAGAGGATTAATCATAAACCTCTCTATTTTCCTTTTGAAATGAGTGAACCCTTACCACCTCCTTTGGTTAAACCCCTTATTATGACTCCTCCATCTTATTTTCCTTCATACCCAATTAAGGTGTTATATATGAAAGACAAAATTTGGTTTTAACTAAACTCCCCATAGTCTCCATTTGATTTGACAATTAGAGTGGGAATTCAAAGAGTTATTAAGAGGAAGATGGTAAATAATAAAAAAAAAGGAGAATTAGAGTTTGAATAAATGGATAATCTTTTCTCTCTAGAAAATAACCCCAAGAGAAATCCAAATGACCTTACATAATATCTTAAAGATTTCACTACTTTTTTGGATTCTATGTGGGTAACAATAAAAGAGATGAATCAAAGTAGTAAGGAGGCAATAAAAATATGCAATTGTATTTAAATTACATAGGAAACTCATGAATTCATTGATGATGCTCAAATTTCAATAACTAAGTTATATAATATTAGGTTTTATAAGGCTAAGAGCTAGTACAACAGGATAAATGTTATAACATTTTGGAACTAGATGAAAGACCTCAAAAGGAGATTGAGTTTCTAAGTCTAGTGGTCTAAGATCAGTGATTTTCACAAATTAAATCTTATGAATAACATAGATGCTTCATGGTTCTTGAAATATGTGATTGTAAGAAGGGATTCTTCCCTTAATTGGTACAAGAAAATGAAGGCATTGCTAGAACATTCTATTAATCATGAGGAGGCACTGTAATTTTTTGGAGATATGAGAGTTACCAGGTTGATCACTCAAACATGAGAACTTGGTAATAGGCCTAATTTTGAAAATATTATCCAAATGGTTGTAGACAACTTCGAGAAAGAAGTTTAGGGAACCATCTATAAAACTAATGAGGAAATATTACATATGGTTAGTTTTTCTAAAGACATATTAATAAGGGTAGAAGCTATAATATCTGAATTTAAAATCCTAGAGGCTAAAAAGGAAATTATTTTATTATTATTTGGAAACTAGTATTTAGTTCCTAAATAATAAAAGGTCTAGAGTAAGGGGGAAAATTTAATTAAATATAAATTCACATCAATTTAATAAAATTAATTTGCATAGGGAAAAGAAGTAACTTATCTAGAAAAATAGACTGAGACAATAGTTTCAAAGCCTAAAAATTATTTCATAAAATGGGGAAGATTTTAGAAACATAGATATAAATTTCATTTAGTGAAAGGATAGGAGTAATAAAATAGGACACCCTAGGGTCTGATCCTATTGTCTTTTTCTATCGCTATTGTCCCAACTTCTCATGGAGACATAAGTTTTTTGGGTTTTGTTGCTATCCCTATGTGATCTTGAATGTGAAATTTTAGATGTTGAAAGTTGATAGAGATACTTGTAGAGATATTTTAATATTCTAAACCTTAGGTCTATCAACACACATGAAAAAAAATACATCAAAAATAAAAGGGGGAAAAACTAGGTTAGGGGAAGTATGATCACATGATCTAGAACCCTTATTGTCTTCATCACTATGCACATTAACCCTCAAGCTAGGGTATTAGATCAAATATAGTTATCCCTTAGTGAACTTGAATAATCAACATATATGATAGATGAAAGAATGAACTTTCACCTAGGCCCTTACTTGATCAAGCATGTAAATCTAGATGTGATATAGAATGTTGAGCTATACTATTGACTGATTTTTAATTCTGTACTATGCAAAAATAGTAAGTGTTAGATATAAAAGGAAAATAGAGATGTTCATGTCATAGTAGGAAAATGAAGTATTAAGAGACTGAATTTTTCATGATGTCTAAGGTAATGTTGTCATGATTCTATGGAATAAAATGGTTTGAAAAATGGTGTTGTAGGGTTCAAATTTTGGGCAAATTTATATTTTGCTTTGATTGAGAGAGTTGAGTAATATAGGAAATTAGGTTGATTCTAAATTCATTTGTGTAATGACTAGGTTGAGATGTTGAACTCTAAATTGATAGACATGTTGAGGAGAATAACACCTATCGTGAACTAATTTGAGTAGTTGGTAGCCTAGATTGAGGCTGGTGGTGATGTTACCTTAGTAGTAGCTAAAATGCTTGATGTTACCTTTAGTGCTTTTAAGCTTTTTAAAATTTAAATAGTTTTAGTGCTCCTATCCTAGGTTTAATGCTGATATCTAGGATGCAACACTCTGATCTAGCATTGCTATCTTTTTTATAATGTTGTTGTTCACTAGGCCTAATTTTCTGAGATTTTGATTTGTTACCTATTATTGTGTTGCTTAACTATTTAGTTGGTATGGTTAACTAATATATATGCTATTTATAGTGTTTTTAGGGTGAGATATGGATAAGAGAGTTATGTAGGGGCCGAGTGAAGGAGACATTGATGCTATTACCATTATATGTTGATGAGAGAGCTGTCATGGATTGGGCAAGGTTGGGTTATGTATATGACTTAGGCATAATGTAGTGGGATATGTATTTAATTACTTCCTTATATGAGAGGTATAATGTAGATACATATAATTTTTAACTTCCTACAGGGGTGATTACTATGACTCTAGAGGATGTGTATCACATTTTACATTTACTGGTTAGTGGACAATGAGTGACATTGCAGGATGACATAGGTACTAATGGTATTGATCATGTGTCCTTGTATTTTTATAGTGTACGCTCAAGTATACATTAAAGAGGGAGTGGAAATGATGTATTATTGTTAGTTATTATATATTCTAGGGTTCCATACCTGTGAAAGTGGTTAGTTATATTGTTGGCATCATTTAATACTATAGATGGGAGTGGAGTGTTGATTGTATAAGATGCATAGAATTATGTGTAGTTTGGAGGTATATGACACTACGTTATCATGGGGTAGGAATATTCTTTCCCACTTATATAGGTATATTTATAGGTTTACGTAGAATGCATTTAGTGGTGGTGTGAGAATAGCTAACTTATTACATTGTTGGGCTTATGAGCACATAGTAGTTGTGAAACCAATTGGATTACCTAGGGTAGAGTGGGTGCCTCTGCATCCATTTGGGAAGAGGTGGATGAGTAAATTGGCTATCTAGTCTTCTAGGATGGATCATTATAGATGATTTTTAGACTGATTGGTGGTTCATGATATCATATGAGGGCCTTATAGAGGATTTTCTAGGTGGGTTGAGGATGGAGTGTAGTTATGGTATATGAGGGTTATTTATTGGATACATTACCATTGGGTTAGAGTGTATGAGTGATTTCAATAGAAGCATGTGACTAGATAGTTTAGGGTATCATAATATGTTCCCCTAGTAGCATGTGTATGGGTTAGTAAATAGGTTTGAGAATGTATCAGTAACGTAAGCAATATTCAATAGCTAGTAGTCAACATAGATCTAGGTGTACCCACATTTATATATGCTTATGACCATCAATCTCACCAATTCAAACTCTTGGATAGGGTAAATGATGCTCATGTCTATAATTCCATCAATCTTCATTTTCACCTTGGCATGGAGATTAGGATTCATTCTAAATGGTTTCTTCTTGATAGGCCTCACACCATCCACCAGCTTGATGATCATTTTTCCAAGGGAAGGATGGGTTCCCTTCATGTCCCAATAATTATGTGAGAATAGATCCTAAAAAATTTTAGGAGGTTTATGATTCATGCCATGTCTATCTTAGACCATTATTTACCTATAATGGTAACCTTGGGCTTACCTTCTACACTGATGTCCACTTTAGTGGTCTTGAGGGGTGCATGGTAGGGTTTTTTCCTCTCTCGATGAGAGTATTCAACTTTCCTTATCCTCTCATTTTTTTTAATTCAAAGATGCATAAGATCTTCTTTATCTAGGGCATTATCATCCATATGGTTTATGAGTTTTTTCATTCTGTTAGAGCCTTCTAATTGTGCTTCTTCTAGGTTTTGTTATTGTCCTCACTGAAGTCACTATTGAGTTTCTTATCTTCAAATAACATTAGGAAAACCAATCATTTTTCCCAAAACATGTATCTAAGGCACTCTTCTAGGATGGAAATGTCTTCAAAAATTGCCCTATGAATGAATTATAGTGGCTCTAGTAAATCTAAGTTATATGAAGAGAAGGAGAAGGTGTGTATGAACATCTCCTTAAGTACCTCCCAGTATACTATCTCATGGTACATTTCATTTACAATGTACCACATTTGTGCCCGTGTTTATAAATTCATGTATAAGGTATGCACCCATAGGATTTTGGGCATATTATCAATATAGATAGTCTAGGTTTCTTTACACAAGCACACATACACTATTTTGTCAAAATCACCTAAGTAAGCAAGTATGTCTAAGTCTTCATTACTCTTTCCAAACCTAGTGCATAGTTTTTCCTTCACATCTTGCCAAGTTGGAAAGATATGCCTTTGCACTATCCACCAATAAGTAGTAGTTTTCTTTAGGGTATGTACTAGTTCACCCATTCTATATATTTCTTTAAGGATGCATGCTTCAATGTTGTGAACATATTTATATATAGGCTAGCTCCTTCTATAAATTGGGAGCACTATGAGCTTTCCTTAACCCAATTGAAACACCCTTTTCCTAACATTTTTGGTGTGAAGAACCCATTTCTTATAATTATGATCAATCCTGATCAGTCCCATTCTAGCTGGCCTTGGCTCAATTATCTACACTAGGCAACACATTTGGCTAGTAGTTTCATAAGGCTCTTTAACCCATCAGTCATAGGCTACATTAGTTGTATCAAAAGCTAATTGTCCATCCTCTCATTCAATCACTCTTTGGTAACTTGGGTTAAGATTCTTAGTTCCCTACACCATGATGTTATGAATGTGGTTACTCTCATCTTCAAGATCAACACTTTCTATATGTGAAGGCCCATGATCACTTGATAGGTGGATCACCACCCTCTCTATGCCATTTTCAAAATTTATGTAACACTTCTTAAAATGCATGTTTGCATTATTGGTATAACACCATGGCCTATCTAAAATCACTGCATAGATATCATGCTCTACCAACTCAATTACCTCAATGTTGGCTTAGAATTCAATGCCCATAATATCTATAATGGCACATTTCAAGATCCTAATATGTTGTACTTGGGTTCTATTGGTCATGCACAACATATGAGGGGAGGGCCTTAAGGGTGGCCATCCCATCTTCTCCCAAGTGGTTTTGGCTAGAATGTTAACCTTAGAGCCCATTTCCATAATGACCTTAAAGATAGACCATCCATTGATGGTGTCATTTTTTAGTAGTTCTTGGGCATAAAATGTATTTTGAGTATGCCTTACTTCACATGGTCACTCCATAAATAATGTAGTAACTTCAATCATTTGAGGTATGGCCTCTTCCTATGGTATCTTCCTTGCATGCTCTAAAAGCAAATTTTTGAGTAGGGGTGGCATCCTTTTAGTTTATAGGAGGCACAATATCTTAATCAACTCCTATACTTTAGCTTTTTGGCTATCTTTCTTCCTACACAAGGTGTTAGCCTATGCTTCTAGATCTCTAACTAGTTAGTGCTCTCCCTAAAAATCTTATATACACTCATGGATTATTATAATATGTCCTTCTACTATGTAGGGTTAGGGTAAGGTACAATGTTTGGCTTAGGTTGTCATATGCACTCAGTGTGTCTTGACTTACCATATTCCAAACATAGTTATTTTGTCAGTGCAGTAGGCAACTGAGTGGTGAGTGTACTCCATGTTGTGACTTGTAATTTATGTGGCTCTTTGTGAGTCTTTTATAACTCAAGAGTCCATTTTTCCTCTTTTGGCTCATGCTTAACCATTATGGAACCCTTATCTATGCTAGACCAATATAGAGTTAGGTTTTTATATAAGTATGGGTAATGTTGACCACATGTTGTCCTCAACAATACCCATATGTTGGGTACATCAGGTATTCATATTGATAATGCTCAATTTAACCACACTTTTCACATGATCATGGTGGAAATATTACTCCAATACATCCTCCACCTTACCTATGTGTACCTCATTAATTTTCATAGCCAGTACATTACTAGCCATAGCCTTCATTTCTTTGTCCCACCTACCCATCAGTTGTTGTTTCCTTCTATGTATCTCTCTCCATGTTTTAGTGCATCTCATAAATGACTCAATAGTCCACTATTGTTTGAGTATAGGCATGACATAACTTGTAATATATAGTTGTGTTCATTATGCTAGCATGCTACAATAGGGGGTAGTTATGAGATTCATGTATCCCATGACAAAATTCATAGCTGAGAATTAAGGTACAAACATTTATTCATGAGAAATTATTCTTGTTATGCCCCTCCATCTCACATTTAGTACACCATAATCCACTACAAGTCTCATGTGCCAAACTAGTAGTAAGCTTTTATATCTAGGAGGCCATTGATGCAATTTACACCTTCATAAATGGACTAATCCTAGTATCATTACTATCTACTACCTCTTCCTAGAGTGTGGATTCAAGTACTTTGTGGGCATCTATGAAGGTCTTCATGGAAAACACTCTTCTAAAATGTATGAATAGGTCCCCAACAAACCATTGCATGTGTTGGGAGGGGTGGATATCATATGGAATCTTGGAGATGAGAGTCTTAAACCACACATCATACATGCACATTCTCTCAAATATCCCTTAGTTGATTTCATTGAGAACTATGATGTTTTATTGCTCAAACTCAAGAATATGAAATTCCTTCAATAAATCCTCCTTCAATATATCATAATCAGGCATGGCTTGGTTTAGATAAAATTTTTGATACCAAGTATGGGTATAATCCAGCAAGGTGGTCATGAATTGAGTTGCCTTATGTTCTGATTGGGTGATAGCCTAAGTGTGTTATTGAAATTCACACTTTATCACATGCTCTATGGCATTCTCTACATTGTGATAATCAATAAGTGCATCACCATTTCATAATAAATATATTGAGGAGGTAGTAATAGTGTTTGAGGTGTTTGGCCACTTAGTATATGTGTTGGAGGTGATCCTCCAATGCCTCTAGTTGTATGGTTGAGAATTGACCCTATTATTGTAGGTTGTACCATCAAACTTGATGACATGGTACTACTCACTTGTGGTGTTAGGCCACTTCTTATGGGCTATTGTCTAGTTGATGTAGATGGCATCCTCTGAATGGGAATGTTTGCACTTATATTTTGGATTCATAGGTTAGTGTTCACTAGCTTCATGATACTCTCACTCAATTATTTTTAAGGAATCATTTGTTTAATCAAAAAGTATTGGTTTAAATTTTTATGTCTATCAAATTCAATGTTGATACAAGGTCAGTTATTTTTATTTTGTCTTCTAGTGTAAAATCTAGTGCATGAGCTTGTACTTTAGGTTTAAAGGAGGTAGTTACTTCCAATGCATCTTTATTCACCACATATTTTAATAACCCAATGAATTTTCACCTAACTACTGAGCTCAACCTCTTACTTTTCGTTCTCTCTCTTCATGCTATTACAATTAAAGGGATCCTTCCCCATACCCTTCCCACTCATTATGGGTCCTCTCAACACTTTTAGGTCCTAGATCCTCTATCAACCTATACCTTTACTTGTTATAGTTATACCTTAGAACTCTCAAGTTTCAAGTTACTCATTCCTTTCCATCATGCCTCACCTACACTTCCCCTTCTCACCTTTTACACTTGCTCATATGTGAAAAGATTTTAGCCTTCCATTCTTATGGTTTCAATACCATAATCTAATAGTAATTTATTCAATTTGATGTTGAGACCTATTATTAATGTGCCCCTCAACTCATGAAATAACTCATACTCTACTTTATTAGGGCAAGAGAAGGTTAAAACTATGAATTCTAACACATATTTATTTAGCGTGTTGCTCCACCACTTATCTACAATGTGCTTCCAAATATCATCTAGGATCTCAAGCCTCTCTAGGCACTCCTTTTTCCACTTGAAGCATTGGTCATAACTTCATATTCTAGAAGTTGCTAAGGTAGCCAACCACCAGTACACATGCTTAGGTAGTTTTAAAAAGAACACCTCAGACAGAGCATCATATAGGCTGGTTTACACCCATTTTCTTGGCTCATTTCCTTGGCATGTTATATGTTTTTTTGCAAAATTATCTTCCACTCTCTATCCAGTGCTTGATTTTGTTGAGTGAAAGTGATAGCATCATTATGTTGTACCATTACAATAATAAAATTCATCATGGGTCTTGGTAATAGAACCAAAATGTTGTAATTTTTTTTTTAACTCATTAGCCTTTTGACATGCTTAGCAAGCATTAAAAGTCAGTTCTAGACTCGATAAAACTAGACACAACCATGAAAAATCCATAGGCAAATAACATTTAAATGCATTACTGAACTAGCATCAAACTACACAAGGTGAAACCCTTATGCAGTCACTTGAAGCATAGTAGAGAAGAGATTGGGGCTTGTGTTGGGTTAGTTGAAACATGGTACAACTTAGTATCTTCAAGACTTGGTCATTTATGGAGTGAGCTTAGGCAGGTCTATTGGTGCACACCATTCTAGGTAAGAGCAATAGGTGCAATCATATTCAAGGAAATTGGTTCTAGTCATGGTGTCACAAGTTTCTATTGAGTTAATTACAAAACCTCTATGGGAATAAGTATTTTAGGTAAAAGTCCATGTTGAGCTAGTTATGGATCTTAAGGTTATAAGCCTTTAGGATAACAATTTAATTTACATTTATATGCTTAGAAAATCAAGGGAATGGCTTATGATCTCAAGCTCATTCTTTGAGTTAGCACTCTAGGCACAGTTTCTAGGGCTTAGGCACATGTTGATTCTAAAACTTAGTTGCTTTTACCATTATACCAAATTTTACATGTTGATTATAGAAATGCCATTAACAAATTTCAATAGACCTTTACATTGTAATACATTTAAAAATTAAAGTTATGCCATTATTACTATAGAGATTGAGTCATAGTCGCAAAACAATTTCAAAACCATATAAAGTAGATCAATAATTAGTTCATTATAATGTCATTCTTTAATTAATCAAATAGTCAAGTATACAGAGTTCATAACATAAATGAGAGCATAATCTCATCTCTAAACTACTAAATTTATAGTGGCTCATAGGTGAACTTGGGTGATATAATTTTGGTTTCCCAATGAATCCATAATAAAACATAAGTTAAATGCATAATATCTGGATCCAATTCTATAGAGATTCACTATCATAAATTGTGTCCCTTTTTACAAGTTCAAGCTTGTTTTTATAGTCAAGGGAGCATATTTGTTCTAGGTTAGATGAGTGCATGCCAAGTACTAAGATATCACTAGGGGTGATCATTCTGTTGGCTTCATTACTCTACCACCTGCGCACTTTAGTCACCATGTACAAGTACTCAGAGAGATGTCCCTTAAAACCTAAGCACTAATAAACTAACTACTAATTAGTGAAACATCTTAAAATATCCTCACAAATGGTGCCAAAAGTACTAAAAGAGAAACTATCTACAATGATTGCCTCATGTAGAGATGTGTCGAGTTAGCATGGGTCCACTAGTTAGAAAAAGTATCAAACAAATTCACTTTGTTGTTACTCTTTTAATCAAATGAGGATGTTTTCAAGCTCCCAAATCCCAACAATCCCTAGTTTTCTTACATGAAAGGATGTCTAGAAAACTAATCAATCCATATAGATAATTTAGTGACTAAATAATAAAAAAATTCTCTATTTAAAGTAGAGAAAGTCCCTAGTTCCCTCCCCATACTCATTTATTGGAAGAAGGGAATACAAGGATAAAATATCTAGAGAGACTACCCTAGACTTCAAATTTATACACTACTAAACAATTTAGGAAGAGGTAGAGTTAATATAATCATAATATAATGAATATCAACTCACTCTAGAGGCTAAGAAATACATTGATGATTTTATGCCTATACGAAAAAGGACTTAAATAGGTGATAGTTAAACTTGAGGTAATACCATCTGTCAAACTACTAAATGTTTTATTTTTTAATGGAACTATTATTGGGTATGTCCATGTTATCAGAGTCATGAGTTCCTATGATTAAATTTAGGATAGGGCATTCCAAATATATCTTAGCTTTCCTAGTCTTGAAATTGCCAATACTCAAGACTTAGCTAATGTTTAGCTTGAGCACAACAAAATAGAGGGAAAGATAAAATAATGTCTTATAAAAGGATAGAGGATGAATCCCAAAGGGGGTATATCCTAATATTAAATTATAAAATTTAAGATTATAATTAGGATATCCATGGCCTTATTGAATAGATTATAAGGTTTTCCTAGTATTGCATACATTCAGGTAGAGTGGGTTCTATTGTTAGATATACTCTTTACATCCAACAAATTGGTGGTACTTGGGGATATTATAAGTGCCTATATGAAATCACAGGTGCTACACTCAGATCAAAGGCATATTAATGATAATTTTTACATGATGTTCTACTTATTAGACACACTGATATGCATGGTTTACAATCCCTATGGTTAAGAATGGAAACCCTTAGATGACTCTCTATTAAAAATGGTTGGGGAAGACTTTTATTTCATGTTTATTCATAGATATAATAATAAAATCACAAGGATATTAAATGAGGTTTATCCTCATATATAATAGGAAATATAGGGCACCCCAATGCCCTAATTATCATAAAACATGACAAGGATCCTAGAAAATATGGGATACTATTAGTTATACCCATATGTAATTGTCAATAGGGTAGAAGGAACAAGGACATCTCCTTTACTATTGTCACATCAT
The DNA here is from genome assembly GCA_037957365.1 of Torreya grandis. Taxonomy (NCBI): domain Eukaryota; kingdom Viridiplantae; phylum Streptophyta; class Pinopsida; order Cupressales; family Taxaceae; genus Torreya; species Torreya grandis. The sequence goes on along the minus strand of JARHVA010005939.1, from coordinate 720,679 downwards.
GTTTTGGATACTATATCAAAACAATAAATTAATTATCAAGTATATAATAAAATTGATGAATAATTAGTTTAAGGTCATTTGGATTATTTTTTCAAGACTCATTTGGGCATTGGGAAACACCAGTATATTACCAAGTCGCATTTTATTTAGGATGTTAAATCCAGAACTCAATACAATTTATAGGTTTTACCTTTCATATAATATGACCCAATAAATAATGTAAGGGGATAAATTAATCATTTAAATGAAAAGAAGAAGGTACGTGTTTCTTATGGGCATGGAGAGTATAATCATGATGTAATTTTACTAAATTCAATTGATGATACTAAGGTATGGAAAAGAATGAAAGATAAATCTATGTCCATTATCTATGCCCAATATTTCTAGTGCAATCCTAATTTAATAGAAGGAGAAGAACAAGGTTCATGGATCCCAAATTTTCCTCTATCTCAACCATAAGACTCATAGGCACAATGTCAACCCCTCTACCCCACACAAGAACAAGCAGATAACTCTGGTATTCAGAGAGAATCAAACCCTTAGATTAGAAGGGATATTATTAGAGGTTTCTTGTGTTCACAAATTCCTTATTCAATATTAGAATTTAGAATTTAGGATCTGGGGATGGAAACAACAAGGTATATCTCTAAAAATTGTTTAAGGAAATAAAGTAGGATCTATTTCATGATGACACCTTTAACACCCATTATTACAGTCACTCAAGTGAGTCTCCTTGAGATGTTACAAACTATTTTCCCTTTCATTTCAATTTCTATAGATTATCCCCTATCCCCTAAGTTTCCTCTAGAAATTTTAGTGCCTTCCACTTCATCCAACATACCACCATCATTCACCACTTTAGACAACACCAATGTTACACCTTCCATTCCCTCACCACCACCTTTATTCATACTTCATACCATAGTTGTTCCTTCAACTAATCTACCATGTCATCCACCTCTAATCCACCCATATACACTTACTAGAGCAAGAACAAAGACTCTCCCATTTACCCAACTGATAAAAATATAGAAGAGATACCATCAGTTGGTCTCCCCATTATACAAGAATTTAGTGGAGAGGAAGAGGAAGAGGAAAAAGATGATGCATAAGATGTAATGGAACCTGTAAAAGAAGAAAAATAAATTAAACATGTGATATCTTTGGTTGACTATCCCATAGATGAGGAAACTAAATGTGAGGAAATAGTCAAGGAATAAGAACAACAAATGTACATTACACAACTATATGATGAGGCTACCGAGTTATAAAAATCTAAATCCTTGATCTTGGGTGAGCAAGAAATGAAAGACATCTTAGCTAGCCCCTTGAAGAAACAAGTCCTTTCTCAAGAGCAAAGAGAGAGAATTGATGGGGTAGTCTCTTATATTATTTCTTTAGTTTTTGATGTTGGAATTTGAACTTTAAGTATTCTCTAATCTATTCCTAGGGATATTGTATCTAGTTTTTTTTTTAGTATTGTGGTTGATTCAAATATTCTTCCTCCTAAGTTAATAATGACTCCCAAAGAATTACATTTTGATAATTTAGTCATAATTTTTTATTTAATCTTTGGATGCCATCAACTCCCACAAAAAAGTTAAACCAATTAGAACTCCCCATATTATAATAATTGACAATGTCTACAACCATAATGACTGTAAAAGTCACCCCAATCCTAACCAAATTCTTAGCTAAAGTTACTTTGATGAGGAAAACATCTCCATGGGAGAGGGTTGCTTAGAAACTTCTCTAATTTCCTATTGAAATGAGTTCACCATTTCCACCTCCTTTGGTTACACCCCTTCCTATAGCTCCTCCATATTCTTTTCATTCATACCCAATTAAGGTGTCAGATATGAAAGACAAAATTTGGTTTTAAATGAACTCCCCACAATCTCCATTTGATTTAAAAATCAGAGTGGGAATTCAAAGAGTTAGTAAGAGGAAGATGGAGAATCCTAAAACAAAAGGAGAAATAGAGTTTGAATAAATGGATAATATTTTCTCTCTAGAAAATAATACCAAGATAAATAAAAATTAACTTACAAAATATCTTGAAGATTTCATTGCTTTTTTGGATTCTACAGGGGTAACAATGAAAGAGATGCATCAAAGTACTAAGGAGGCACTACAAAAATGAAAGCATATTTAAATTACATAGGCACCTCAAGAATTCATTGATGATGTTCAAAGTGAAACATATAAGTTGTACAATATCAAGGTTTATAAGGCTAAGAGCTAGTCCAATGGGATAAATATTATAACATTTTGGAACCAGATGAAAGACCTAGAAAGGAGATTGAATTTCTTAGTTTAGTGGTCTAATATCAACGTTTTTCACTAATTGAATCTCATGAATAGCATAGATGATTTATGGTGTTTGAATTATGTGATTGAAAGAAGGGATACTTCCCTTAATTAGCACAAGTAAATGAAGGCATTGCTATAACATTCTATAAATCATGAGAAGGAGGCATTGTAATTTTTAAGAGATATGAGAGTTACTAGGGTGATGACTCAAATAGGATAACTTGTTAATAGGCCTAATTTTGAGAATCTTATCCAAATGTCTATAGATAATTTCAAGAAATAATTTAAGGGAAATATATATATATATATATATATATATATATATATATATATATATATATATATATATTGCCCTTAAATTATTTCTTGAAATTATCTATAGACATTTGGATAAGATTCTCAAAATTAGGCCTATTAACAAGTTATCCTATTTGAGTCATCACCCTAGTAACTCTCATATGGCATTGTAATTTTTAAGAGATATGAGAGTTACTAGGGTGATGACTCAAATAGGATAACTTGTTAATAGGCCTAATTTTGAGAATCTTATCCAAATGTCTATAGATAATTTCAAGAAATAATTTAAGGGAAATATATATATATATATATATATATATATATATATATATATATATATATATATATATATATATATATATAATGAGGAAATATTACATTTGGTTAGTTTATCCAAAGATATGTTAACAAGGGTAGAAGCTATAATATATGAATTTAAAATCCCAAAGGCCAAAAAGGAAAGTGTTTTATTATTTTTGAGAAACTAGTATTTAGTATCTAAATAATAAATGGTCTGGAGTAAGGGGAAAAAGTAATTAAATACAATAAAATACAGATTCACATCAATTTAATCAAATCAATTTGCATAGGAAAAAGGATTAACTTATTTAGAAAAATAGACTGAGACAACTATTTCAATGCCTAAAAATTGTTTCACAGGACTAAGAAGATGTTAGGAACTTGGATTTGGATTTCATTTGATGAAGGGAGAGGAGCACTGAAATAGCACATCCTAGGGTTTAGTGTTATTGTCCTTTTTACCACTATAGTCCTAACTACTCATGGAGACCTAAGTTTTTTGGGTTTTGTTCATTGTCCTTATGTAATCCTACTTATGAAATTTTGGATGTTGAATGTTGATAGATCTCTTTGTAGAGATATTTTAATATTACAAACCTTAGGTATATCTACACACCTAGAAAAAAATATTCCTTCAAAAGTAAAAGGGGGAAAAATTATGTTAGGTAAAGTATGATCACATGATCTAGAACCCCTATTGTCTTGATCACTGCCTATATTAACCCTCAATCTAGAGTCTTAGATCAAATATAGTTCTCCCGTATAGAACATGCATAATCAACATACATGGTAGATGCAAGAATGATCTTTTGCCTAGGTCCTTCCTTGATCAAACATGAAAATCTAGATGTGATGTATAATGTTGAGCTATACTATTGATTGATTTTTAATTATGTACTATGCCAAAATAGTAAGTACTAGATATAATATGCTTTGTGACTTCCTTTATATAAGAGAATCTTTGTTTTGAATTTAGGAAATTTATTTGCATTTGGTCAACATTATAAAGACAAACAAAACTTAAGGATCAAGATAAGAAGGGCTTGGGACCCATTAAGTGAGGAAACCTAATCATTGGAGCTAAAAAATGCAATTGGATAGGAGCATTAAAAATGGACACCCTAGGGTCCAACACTATAGTCCAATTATAGCACACCTAGTACATAGGATTAAGACCTAGGGGATGAAATTAACATGGGAAATAAAGTCTGGTTGAGGTGGAATGACCATATAGAAGGCCATAGATGACTCGTAATAAGCAAAAAGGTGACCAAAGCAAGAAATAAGACCAAGATAAGTGAAATAAAAGACATGGTTAATGTGAATAAGGCTCATATTCTCCATTCAAAGTCTCTTATGAAAGGACTATGACAAGACATGATATGTGTGGTTGCTTTACCAATTGAGTTATTATACATATGCCCCCCCTTTATTTTTATGATGTAATGAAATGAAGTACTAGATTAAAATAAAGAAAAGAAAATGTGTACCTAAACCTACCTGCATTGAGATGAATGTGCAACAACGGGTCCAACTCACTTCCTGGCTAGGGAAGTGGATGGAGAGATGAATATTGGTTGAAGAAATAAATAATAATTAAAATTGATGCCCCTATATCGAATCTAGAAGTGGAATATATGTAACATAGAGAAGGAGGGTAATGTTTTCCCCTATGTTGAATCTAATTTAAGATGAGGAATTCTCAGAGGCCCAAAACTAATATATGTCCTCTATCCCACATAAAATCATGTAATCTATAATGTGTGTATGTAAATTTATATATTATGAAGAACAAAATCTATCATGCCCCTACTCTAAATATCTAAACTAGAATGGAGAAATGCTCAAAGGCCCAAAACCAATGTCTATCCTCTATCCTACACAAAATTTTGTACTCTAGGTCTGGGTGATGCAATGGATCAACCACTGTAGATGGTTATATGATCCAACTTAGTGATAACCTAGGTATATTTGGGTGTAATCTAAAACTCTAGTCAATGTGCAAGAGGAGAATGGCATGTCTTACCATTCCATTTATATAATCATGAGTGATGAAGAACATGAACATTTGTGCCATGCCCCTAAATTTAGTATGTGAGTGATGCATATATATATATATATATATATATATATATATAATATGGCAATCTATATAAACACATGTCATATGACCTATCAAATTATGCCCCATGTGAAAAATTGGATATCAAAACACTGTGCTCTACACTATGCCTATAATCTTCTATCTAGTCTTGTAACTATGTCATGTTATATGAAGTTGTATGTGTGAGATGTGTAGTAATGTACATGCCTCTAAATCTAGTATCTGAGTCTAAATCTATATTAAAATCACTATAAATCCATATAATTTTAACCATTATATCTGAATAGTTTGTGTGCCTTTAAACTGAAGGTATATCCTTTTAAATGTCATGAGTAATGGTGAGTGACCCATGTAATTTGAATCATTGTATATTTTGATTAATCTAAGTTGAATTTGATAATGTGACTATTGGATCTATATAAACCATGGTGTATCCATCTATGAGAGTCGATGGGCATGCTAGGTAGGTGTATAAATATGAATAGTAGAAATGATACCCTCCTTTTAGGGAGAGGGACAAAATTTATGATAGAGGAGGTTGAGCCAAAAGTGATGACTACTGGCATAAGTAGAAACAAGGCTGGCTTGAGAGGTTGTTTGATTGATTAAATTGAGTTGTTGAAAGTGGAACAAGTTTTGATTGGTGAGGACCAAGGCACATGTCAAAGTATAAATGGAAAATAAAGATGTTCATGTCATAGTAGGCAAATGAAGTATTAATAGAGTGACTATTGAATGATGTCTAAGTTATCTTTTTCATGATTTCATGGAATAAAATGGTTTAAAAAATGGTGTTATGAGGTTCAAGTTGTGGGAAAAATGGTATTTTACTTTGATTAAGAGAGTTGAGTAATATAAGAAATTAGATTGATTCTTGATTCATTTATGCATTGATAATGTTGAGATGTTGAGCTCTGAAGTGAGAGATATGTTGAGGAGATGACACCTACTATGACCTAGTTTGAGTAGTTAGTAGCCTAGATTGAGGCTGGTGGTGATGTTACCTTGGTAAGTAGTTGAAATGCTTGATGTTTGTATGTTTTGAATCTTGTTTTTGGTGATTTTGAGCTGTTTAAAGTGTCATAGGAAAATTTCACTAATTCTAGCACTCCTATTTAGGAGTCAACACTCCTATCCTAGGTTTAATGTTGTTGTCCAAGTTCTAGTGCCCTTGTCCAGTGCTTGTTATCCTTTTTGCAATTTTGTTATCCACTGAGCCTATTTTTTTAATACTCTAATTTGTTACCTATTATTTTGTTGTTTTCTTGTTTACTTGGTGTGGTTGATTGATATATATGTTTTTTTTGGTGTTTTTAGGGTGAGATATGGATGAGAGAGTTCTGCAAGGGATAGGTGAAGGAGACACTGATGTTGTTACCATTATTTTTTGATGAAAGAGCTATCATGGATAGGGAAAGGTTGGGTTATGTGTGTGACCTAGGTATAATGGAGTGGGATAGGTATCTGATTACTACCTTATATGAGAGGTGGAATACATATACATGTACTTTTTATATTCCTATAGGGGAAATTACTTTGACTTTGGAGGATGTGTATCATATTTTTCATTTAATAGTTATTAGATAACATGTGATGTTGTAAGATGGCATGGGTATTGATGCTATTGATTGTAGGTCCTTGTATTTTACTGGTGTGTCCTCAAGTATACATTAGAGAGGGAGTGACAATGATGTATTATTATCAGTTATTATATATTTTAGTGTTCCACTCCTGTAGAAGTGGTTGGTTATAATGTTGGCATCATTTGTTATTGGGAATAGGAGTGGAGTGTTGATTGCATATAAGATGCATAGGAGTATGGACAATATGGAGGTATATGGCACTATGTTCTTGTGGGGTAGGACTATTCTTTCCCACCTTTGTAAGGATATTTATAGGTTTACACAAGAGGCATTTAGTGGTGGTGTGAGTGTAACTACCTTATTTCTTTGTTGGGCTTATGAGCACATAATAGTTATGCAACTGATTAGATTGCCTAGGGTAGAGTGGGCACCTCCACAACTATTTTAGGAGTGGTGGATGAGTAAATTAGATATCTAATCTCCTAGGATGGATCATTATAGATGATTTTTAGACTAATTAGTGGCTCATGATATCATATGGATGCCCTATAAAGGATTTCCTGGGTGGGCTAATTATGGAATACAACTGTAGTATATGAGGGTCAGTTGTTGGATAAATTACCATTGGGTTAGTGTATGAGTACTTTTAGTATGATTGTGTGACTTGATAGTTTGGGGTACCATAATATGTGCCCCTAATAGTATGGGTGTGGGTGAGGAGTACATGGGCACCAACAAGGGCATGAGCACATGTGATGCCTACTAAGGCTGAGCTAGCACCAATACCTTTGGATGGATATGATACAACTATAGATATTCCTAATGTGGATGATGTTGGATGTAAATATTAATATACTACATGGTGGGCTAGGCATTAGTTGGCTCAATTATATCTTTTTTATGGAGGGGATGTTCTTAGCTATGAGAATCTTGAGCTGATTCAAATGATGGGAGGTAAATTGTGATTATATTTAAATTATGTATGAATTCATGCTTTAGTTTTATTTGAAAGTGTATATCTAATGTAATTTTGTACTTTATGTGTAGTTGGAGTGGGAGGTGCTTAGAATGAAGGATAGGTTGGTGTAGGAAGTGGAGATAATGAGTATTGGGAGACTATCTTTAAGTTAACACTCCAAGAGCTCACACAACATGTACCTAATGATGTAGTGGAGGAGGGTTTGATAAAGTGAGTGAAAGTTATATCCAGTGTTCATGATAATTTATTTTATTAGGTTGTTATAGTTATAGTTGCATATGTTAGGGTAGTGAGAGAGAGAGAGAGAGAGAGAGAGAGATGAGTTGAGGGTTGATCTAAATAGGCATAGGATGGCCCCACCTAATTTTGGATTGATGAGTATGAGGAGTATGTATGAATATATAAATCTTTAGTCATGATATATAGACTTGAAAAAAGATCATGGTTGGATATTAGAGTGAGAGAGTCATCACAAGAGGCATGTGGTAGGTTAGATTATGGGACTAGTACTGGAGGAGAGAGACTAAGAGTGAGGACTTGATGCCCATTCCTAATTGATTTTATTTAATGTGATGTATGTGTTTTGAAAACTTTGTTATATATATGGATACTAGTTTTAATTTTGACTCATGCATACTGTGTTATGGGATTTGAAATATATTGTTGTATTTGTTGTAAATGGTTGATCAGAAATAGTTGATTTGGTATTGATTTTGAGGTTGCATATGTCTAGTAAGATAGCATTTTGGGATGTGATTTGATTGTTCATGATATGTCTAAGTGTGATGTTACATTTTTTATAATCATATATGAGTAAAACTTTTGTTGGTTTTGTAATTGGTAAATTGTTTTGATAAAGTGAATTGGTTTAAGATTGGAAAAAAGAGGATATTGGTAAGGTTAGGATTTAGATAATTTGATTTGTCTAAGGATGGCTATTTATAACTAAGAATGTTAGTTATTAGTAGAAGGGGATGTAAGAGAGTATTTTATACTCAATTCCCTGAGAGTGGCTCAAAAATACAAAGGTTAGTCCTTTGACTCCATCATTACCCTGCTAAGTGAAGCTATGAACTGATACCAATATGAATGTGTGTTGTATCACTCTGTGTTGTATCACTATCTAAAACATAATGGCTAATTGAACAAGTACCCATACTACTCATGATGTGTATGAACATATGTTGTATTTGATACTATCTATTGTCCATTAACTATAGTTGTGCATGGAGACTCTCCCAAATGTAACCTTATTGGATATGCAATTAATACTATGCACTATGAAGAAGACTCATCTATCTATAATCATAGTGGATTACTATGTAAATTAATACCATGTGGCCTTTACTATGATTCATGTAACTACGTAATAGATAGAAGAGGAGATAAAACCTACAATGGTGGCTCATCTAATCTAAATTGTAATAAATTGTTACATGAAATAGGTCCCTGATAACTCAACTATAGTGAGTATCTCTCTAAAGCAATGCTCTATAATGTGGGTTCTTTTAATCTTAACCATAGTGGGTTTTTATGTGGGATAGTACCATAAAAACTCTATTGTAGTGAATATATCTTTTGAGCAGTACTCTACTATAGTGCTTGTGACTATATTGGATATATATATAGAACTACATTATGTACTCCTTGAAATACACTATTATATGTAGGATGCTCTCATTATACTAGTCTTAAAACATTCTAAATAGGTGGAATAAGAGATGTTCTATGAGGTTCTATCCTAGAAACCATATTGCTCTCATGATTAGTGATCAATGATTCCTATGAAGGAATATCTAGGGATGACTCAGTCATGGATGAATGAGGTCTATGGTTCTTGATGGATGAGATCTCAATTCCTCCTATGTGAATGTTATGATGTAATTATCAACACATCTATTAATCTAATCTCTAAGTCCATAAAAATCATTATCTCTATGTCCATGGATATGATGATAGTTAGTAAAAGGGCCGATGTGGCTATTTATGTAAGAGATTTGGATCTCATCGATGAGTATAAGGTAACGTAATTAACCTTTGATCTAGTAGTGATAATAATATGACACATGGACTATGATAATCTTAATCAAACTATGGTGGTGCCTTGTTATTTTTCTCTATAGTGCATACTATAGGTTGTACTCTAGAGATCGGCTTTCTATTCTTAAAGGGTTGCATTTTTGTTTGTGGTCTCATATATTTTTTAGGACATGGTGGATGTTAAATGTTAGGAGCCATAGACGTAGGTACTACTATGAAATCTAGAGTAATCTGATTGGTTGAATTTGACTCAATCAATCTCAATTCTTCTCTAAGGTTAGAACTTTATAACATAAGTTATAGAAAGAGGACTTTATCTGATATAGTATATACTCTAAGAGTTGTTGATGAAGCCCATTAATAAATATGTGTTAAATATATAAATATATTGGTTTATAGATCAATCTTAACATGTGTGTTTTGAATTGTAAGATATAATCACTAACTAGCTCTTAATTATTCTAATGCAATGTGTCAAGTTTATCATATGTAACTCGATAGCCCTTGTTTGCTATATAATATTTGAGAAATGCCTCCTCTAAGTCATCATATGTGTATAAGGATCTAATAGGGAGTAGATGAAAGAACCTATTATGTTATTCCCACATGAATGTTTGATGGAAAAACTTAAATAGAATCAAAGGACTCACATGATATGGCAAATCCTTTCAAAAGGCTTGGAGGTGTACGAATAGATCTCCAGTTCCATCAAAGTGAGGCAATGATGGTATCTATAAATTCTTAGGAAATGAAATTTTTACAAATATATTTAAAAGAGGGTTACATGTAATTAATTATCATCCATCCAAGACTTATAATACTTTTTTTTCTAATATAAGATGTACTTGGTGTTGTAATTCACCAACTACATGCATCAAAGAAATAATCTCCTGGGATAGTATATTAGCATCTTGAAGTGGTTCATTTAATCATTGAATTTGATCATTAATTTTATCCATGGGAATGCTACATTTAGTAATTAGATCATAGAGAGGGGGTGTGCTCACTTTAACCTTTATAAGAATGGTAACTTGGACCTTATTATAGGGATGTGGGCTACCATTCTCTTTGGGTGAAGAGCGAGAAATAGGTGCTACTATATTAGGGGGTAGCTTGGGAAATTCATTGGTATCTTTATGTTTTAGTGAATCACAATATAATTGATTATAAGAAGTTATGTTATCATTAACATGTGCATTATTTTAAATATAATTATACATAGAAGCAGAAACAACATTTGGTAGTGCATTATGTTTGAGAGGAGTGAAAGAAAAGTTAGAAACATGAGATGTATTTTCTCCTTCACAATGTTCATAATGATCATAATTATTCCATGCATTATCAAAATCAAAAATTTTATCATAATCACTCTCATTTTCATATTCATTTGCATGTTCACTATCATACTCATTATAAATTCCATTGTCACTAAGGAGAGGTGTAAGAGAAGAATTTAATTCTTTTCTAATATGAAATAAATTATCATGTGAATTTGGAATATTATGTGCATCTATCTTATCCATGGATGGAGTGTATGCATTATTTTCATTTATAATATGAGAAGTAAGATGAAGAGAGTTATCATTAAAACATTTTTTTGACAAAGTAGAGTTGAGAGAGAGAGAGAGAGAGAGAGAGAGAGAGAGAGAGAGAGAGAGAGAGAGAGAGAGAGAGAGAGAGAGAGAGAGAGAGAGAGAGAGAGAGAGAGAGAGAGAGAGAGAGAGAGAGAGAGAGAGAATAATTTATCACCAATAAGAGGTTCACTTGGAAGTGCATGAATAATTTATTCATTTGGTGCACTGTGAATAGGAAAACACATGAAAAGTATCTTTCCCATTTATCAAAATTATTTTATCAAAAGGAGGGAATAAAAGAGATAGTTTTGAGAGAAGAAGATGCATCTACTTCTTATTCACTATCAATTTCACATGTATCATCATATTCCTCATTACAAAAATAATGATTATCTTCATTGTAAATGAAATAATTTTCCAAATTTTTAGCTAATGTGCAGATTTGCAAATTTGTCCATTATTTATCATAATTATGATAAAAATTTAGAAATTGATCTATGGAATGTGAGGGAAGAAGTGCCTTAGTGGCTATTTTATTTTTTTCACCAAAGATAATATGTAAAAGTACCATTAAGAAAATGAATTCAAAATAACTACTAACATAGAGATTTTGAAAATATTATTGACACTCCAAACAATTTTCAAAAATTCCAAAAAAATTATCTAAAAATTGTGAGGAAGGCTTAGGGTTTGAGGACCTAGTTTGAAAATCTAGGTTTTTATGTTGGGGTTTTAGAATTTTTAAAAATTATTGTAATAATTTAAATTTTAAAATAATTTTGAATAAGATAAATGCACAAAAATGTATACAAAAATCAAAAATTTGAAATTGAATTTTTGCACAAAATAACTACTAATATTGAGATTTTGAAAATATTTTTGACTCTCAAAATAATTTGTAAAAATTCCAAAAATTTTATCTAAAAATTGTAATCAAGGAAGACTTGGGGTTTGAGGACCTAGTTTGGAAATCTAGGGTCTTGAGTTAGGGTTATAGATTTTTTGAAAATTATTAAAATAATATAAATTTAAAAATAAATTTGAATAAAATAAATGCATTAAAGTTTATACAAAAATCAAAATTTTTGAAATTGAAAATTTTGCACAAATTATGAAGGAAAAAACCTAAGTATACCTAGGGTTTTTAGATTTTGTTCAATGTAAGTCGGGTTCACCAAATATTTTATTATTTTTGGAAAACTAGTATTTAGTTCCTAAATAATAAAGGGTCTAGAGTAAGGGAAAAAAAGTAATTAAATATAGTAAGATATAGATTCACATCAATTTAATCAAATTAGTTTGCATAGGGAAAATAAGTAACTTATCTAGAAAAATAGACTAAGATGACTATTTCAAAGCTTAAAAACTATTTCACAAGATTGGGAAGATGTCAAGACCCTGGATCTAGATTTCATTTGGTAAAAGGACAAGAGAATCAAAATGGGACAACCTGGGGTTTATCACTATTATCCTTTTCTTCTACTATTGTCTTAACTACTCACAAAGACTTGAGTTTTCTAGGTTTTGTTCACTATCCATGTGTGATCCTTTCTATAAAATTTTGGATTCTAAATGTTGATATAACTCCTTATAAAGTTGTTTTAATATTATAAACCCTAGGTCTATCTACACACACAAAACAATAAATACATAAAAATCAAAAGGGGTAAAAATTGGGTTAGGGGAATATGACCACACAATCTAGAACCCCTGTTGTCTTGATCACTGCTTAAATTAACCCTCAAGCTAGGGTCTCAATTCAAGTTTAGTTCTCCCTTATGGAAGTGCATAATCAACATGCATAGTAGATGCAATAATGAACTGTTGCCTAGGCCCTTCCTTGATCAAGTATGTAAATCTATATGTGATGCAAAATGTGAGCTAATTATTGACTAATTTTTAATTATGTTTTGTGCCAAAATAGTAAGTGTTAGATATACAATGCCTTATGAAGTACTTTATATAAGAGACTCTTTGTTTTGAATTTGGAAACTTTATTCACATTTGGATGACATTAAAAAGACAAACAAAACTTAAGGATGAAGCTAAGAAGGTCTTGTTAGACATTAAGTGAGGAAACCTAATTGTTGCGACTCAAAAATGCAATTGGACAAGAATGCTAGAAATGGACACCCTAGAGTCTAGTGTTATAGTCCAATTTTGATGCTCCTATCTTATAGGCTTAGGATCTATGGGGATGGAATTAGCATGGGAAATAGGGTCTAGTTGAGCTAGAATGACTATCTAAAAGGATATAGATGGTTGGGAATAAGTAAAAAGGTGACCAAAGCAAGAAACAAGACCAAGAAAAGTGAAATAAAAGGCATGGCTAATGTGAATAAGGATTTTAGTCTCTAGTTAGAGTCTCCTGTGAAAGGACTATGAGAAGACATGATATGGTTGATGTTGTCAAAATCATAAATCCTTCATTACTCAAATTTGATATTATAAATAAGGAGTTTGACATAGTTTATGCTTTAAGTGAAGAGTTGAGAGCTAAGGAAGTTGTTTTTAGGTTAATTCCATACACACAACTAATAGTCAGTTCCCTTCTAGCCTCATCCCTTTTATCTTATGAGTTGAAAATTTTGTAATCTTCCTTCGACCAAGTTTTTATACCATAGGGAGTTGTAATTGATACCATAGTTATGCCACTAACCACTTTAGTTATTAGGGCCACATCAACACCATGACAAAAAATAAATTTGTACTTACATGATATTATCAAGTGGAATTTTAGTTCCCAAAATGATTAGTTCACATGCATATTATATTTTTAACTAAAAAGGTTATTCTAAATATTGGCATCATACATGCATCTCTATGTGAATTTGAACACAAGGTTCTATTTTTGACTTGTAATTTTAGATGAAGTTTGAAGAGATGAGGCCTTCCCTATCCAAAGCTTCTAAGTACATGTAACCTTCTAGTCTCAAAGGGAGGATATTTTTTGGTTGTTCATATTGATAGGAAATTTAAAAGAAGTTCTGCCTGACTTTGTATTTATGTGAAAATCTAGATTCTTCTCCCATTCTATGGATTACTTGAGATGTTCCATCATTATAGTATCTTAGTGATTTGATTGGTATGAGTTATATATTTTAGTATAATCATTCATTTTAAGCTATAGTTGATTTGAATACCTTTTGCATGTTGATCATAATCCCTCTTATAAATGTGCAATAATAATCTATCAATTTAAAAACCTTTGGCTTTGCATGTTTGAGTATATTGTGTTTTATTTTCCTTTGATTATTTATTTGCTATATCAGCTTACAAAAAGAATTAGTTTGGATTCCTTGTCCTATTTAAGTTTAAGTGTTGGTCTTGAAATGCTTTATCTTTGGGTTATACTTAGGTTTGTTTTTTACCTTACCCTTCCCTCATTTTCTAAATTTATTTAAAAATCTTGCCCACCTTATTTATAACCATCATCCTCCCATCCATTCCAAGTATGTTAAATTTCACCCATGGTAAAAAATTTGTATCACTTATCATTATTCTACCAATATGTTGTTATAAATTTGAATATCCTACAACTCATGCTTTAAAATGAATTCTTTTATTGATCTTAAAATGTTAAAGGCTACCTTTTAAGGTTACTAGGGTGTGCATATAACCCACATCAATAATAAATTATTCTAGTGATAGAAAGAGGGCCAACACCTCCACCTCTATAATCTTGAAATATCACTTGAGTTGTGTCGAAAGCATCCAGATGATTAACAAGGTCAACCTCAAATAATAACCTATTTAAACCATATTTGGAAATACATAGAAAGGTTAGGTATAACAAAGGTGTTCATAGGAGATAAAGAGATCATTAATCATCCCTACAAAGATAACCTCATCTTTTAATAGTTCTTATGGATTGTAATGAAATTATTTCAACAATAAAGTATAATAGTAGAAATAGATCTAAATATGGCTGAAATATATCATAATATATGATAATAGATAAGCCACTTTGAGGGGGCAACCTCCAAAAGCTTTAATAAGAGAATAATTCATAATATGCTGATAAATAGTTACCCACTACCTCCTATATATAGTCTATCTAGGCCATGGTTACTCCATAGGCTGACCTAATAACCAAATGAATGCATAAATAAATATGAAATAGCATCAAAGAGGGATAATTAAGCCAAAAGTCAGCTATTCATATCCTAATACATGTGATAGGTTATGGGCGTATCATGACCTTCCCCTTCAAGCTAATGTTGTCCTCAACATTGAACAAATCTGGATGTTATTGCAAAAAAATCTTCACTTTCCCAAGTTGTATCTTCACTACTCAGGTTCTTCCACTTGATCAAATATTGCCTAATCTCTCTGGTTCTCAACTTCTTAGTATGTGTTTGGAGGATCTTCTATGGTTCCAAAATGACACATCCTTCTTCATCAAGTTCTAGGATCTCTATTTGGGCTGAAACTTTCTATCCAATGACCTTCTTTAAATAGGAAACATGAAATACTAGGTGTATGCAAGATGAATGAGGTAACTCAAGCTTGTAAGACACACTTCCAATTTTTTTTAGAACCTAATAAGGGCCATAATACTTAGGAGCAAGTTTGTTGTCCTTTTTTTGTTACTTCAAGGACATCTTATAAGGCTACAAATGTATAAATACCTAGTCACCCACCTCAAAATTTTGCTCACTATGGTGTTGATCTTCTTTTTTCCTCATTCTATTTTGTGTCAAGGAAAATTCTCTCTAAAACTAGCCAAAACCTCTTGTTGATGTTGAATGTGCTCCTCCACATCAAGAATCATCTTTAAATTAGGATGTGTAGATGCCTATGTGGATTGAGCTTTTATGGAACATAATCGTGTAATAATTCCCTTTGCCCCCATCTATAGCATCTTGGTCATCTAATTTGAACTAATCAATTATGTATATTTTTCTTGTAATCCACGTAGTTCAATTTTTCTACCTTCAGAATGAAATCACATGAATAGTTCCTGGAAGTTCATCTCAATGGTACCCAAGGTTTTGAGCCATTGGACTTCTAAAACAATGTATGTGTTACCTATAGGAATAACAAACATATGAGAATTGAGATTTTACTCACCCATAGCAAGATACAATTAATTATGCCACCATATGTAATCATGACCTGCATTTCTAGTGTTGGGTAGATGAAATAGTTCAATCGAGTGGCTAACTTATGGTTGATGAAGTTATGTGTGCTCCCCAAATCAATCAACACTATCACCTTCTATTTCTTGAGGAAACCCACCACCTTAAGATTTTATGGAGTGCTAATACTTGTAAGTGCATGACAAGAGATTATAGGTTGTGAATCTTTAGGTACCTCCTCTATCTCTTCTTCATCATCATCAAAGGAATCATCTTCTTCTTTATCTTCATTAGATCCCTCAATGTATAATAACCTATTCTCAGCAAATCTATGTCCTTTGATCCATGTACTATCACAACTTAAACATAATCCTTTTGCACGCTTCTCTTCAATTTGCTGAGGGGTCAATATGATAGGTGGAGGAAATGTTGGTGTCAATATGCTATGATATTTGAAGTGAGTGAATGGCTGCTTATCATTGGTTATTAATTTTTCCTTGGCTCTGCTTGTCATGATAATAGAATCATAAATCCTAAGTGGATTAAACATGCATACCTCATGTTGAATGTGGTCCTTGAGTCCACCCAAAAATAGGTCATTCAAGTTTTCCTTAGAAATTATCTCCACACGTAAGGATAAGTTCTAAAAATGATGAATATAATCCTTGATAGATCTAGTATATCACAATTTGCCCAGTTGGCTTAAGTAATTCTCTGTCACATTATTGCCATAGTGTAATTATAGCTCCTCTATAAAAATTGACCAAGTGACACTAAGAGTCATCTTTTTATTTTAAGCACACAACCATCAATACTAAATGAATTGATTAGGTCAAGATATAAGGATGCCATGGTAACCTTTTATCCACCTAGGATTTGATGTAGATAAAAAAAAATCATTTGGTTGATCCAATTAAGTGGATCTTTTCCATCAAATTTGTGCATATCCACCTTTGGTAATAGGTTCCTCTATGGCAATGTAGTTGTATTTGAAGTAGACTGGTTGGAAGAACCACCCTGGTGGGGTTGTGAAATAGTGATATCTGGATTATTTGACTAATTATTTTTCAAAGTCATTATGATATCTGCCAAACTATCTTGTATGGATTTCATATTAGATTGTATGCCTTTCACCTCACTTTGAATGCCTTGCACACAATAGTCAAGCTGGCTTACTTTGTGATCTATATCAGAGAACCCTAGTAAAAAGGATCTAGTACCTCTCCCTTCTACCTCCATATCTTCCTTTTTAGGAGTTTTACCTAGAGTTTTAGCACCCTTTCTTCAGCCCCAATTTTGTGGACTTGCCATAAAAGGGCTTTACGATGTTGACCCTGATTGGCACTTTTGACCCAAATTTGACTAAGCAATTTTAGACTTATTTCAGCCTCAAATAAAAAAATAAAAATAACATACCCTATCCAAATTTTTCTAAACTTTCTAAAAATGTAAATAATTCAAAAAACTTATTTGAATTGTGCACTATAGAGCAATTTTATGAAAAACTTTAAAATGGTGATAACTTTTGTAAAACAGATCCAAATTATCTAAAATTTTAATAGAAGCTTAATTTAATGGTTTCAAAGCTCTAGTAAAAACATTGTAAATAAATTTTTAACCTTTTTTATATATAGTGAAATTTAAAAAATTAGGGTTTTACCCACAAGATTGCCCAAATCATAGCTCTGATACCACTTATAATGAAATTACTTTAACAATAAAGTATAATAGCATAAATATATCCAAATATGGCTGAAATATATCAGAATATATGATAATAGATAAGCCACTTTGAGGGGGAAACCTCCACAAGCTTCAATAAGAGCAGAATTCACAATATGATGATAAATAATTATCCACTACCTCCTATATATAGTCTATCTAGGCCATGGTTACTCCATAGGCCGACCTCATAACCAAATGAATGCATAAATAAATGTGAAATATCATCAAAGAGGGATAATTAAGCAACAATTCAGATATTCCTATCCTAATACATGCGATAGGTTAGGGGCGTAACATGGATAATCTTCAAACTCTACCTGCAAATAATCCTTCACCCCAAGTTTAGGCCTAGTTAATTGGCTCAGTCATTAATGTTGCTAGATTAGTGCATGATTTTCCTAGAAACCTAAATAATTATTTTATTTCCTTATCTCCATTTGGAGGTAAGACTAAAAAATATAATATAAATTCTTTCAAATTTGCTCTAGGAATCATGAATGTAACCCATGAAGATGTGGTTTGGAAACCATTCCCCTTCACTTTGTAAAAAATAGCCTGTGACTGGTTTCTGAATATTTTAGAAGGGTCCATTACAAATTAGATGGATATTCAAAACACATTCATTCCCAAATTTGGCCAAGTTATCAGTGAAAGTGTTATCTATCAACACTTTTATAGCATGAAGCAAGAGCTCGAAATCCCATATGAGAATTCAATGCTTGGTTTCAAAAGATGCATAATATGTTAGAATCTTCCTATTATCCTAATGATCCATTGTCCCTCAAAATTTATTAAAATTCCCTAGATCCCATGACTATTATATTTTTGTGTAGGGTTATCAGTATTGATACTCTACCCCTAGATTACATAGAATCCATCAATGTGGTATACTCTAACCCTGTTCATATTGATACTTTGATAATAATTTATGTGATATCTAATGAATTATTATGGTTAGGATATTACTAAGAGTGTTAAAATATGGGAATCTATTAATACTATTAACATTGATGGAATATTGTTTTCAGGTACCTATTGAATTTTAATGAGTTGTGTCCTTTACACATGCATATATAAAACTTTTATATAGACATTTGATTTTGAAAGTCCTTTTGGAATTTTGTTTTGGATCTTATATAGTAATTTCATATATATTGAATTCAATGGTAGGTGTATTTTGATATTGAGACATATTTTACCATGAGATGGTACCTTCAATGGCATATGTAAAAGGGATACCTTCAATGGGTTGAGTATCACTAGAGAAACTAAAAAAAACATAAATAATGCATACGAGAAATATATCTATATATGAGATAAAGAGTGAAATAACACATGAAAATAACACAAAATATATGTGGGAAAACCTCTAAGAGGTTAAAAACCCACAAATATTATTCATATTATGAGAAACTAACAAGTACCCAATACAATCTTTCTTCCCCACACTTCTCCTCTACATAGATCATCACATTAGCTAGATGGATAAATCAAATACACAAGTAATGCTCATTCATTATATTTTACAATGTAAAATATCTATGATATATGAAAGGTAATATGGCCATTTTAATGTGACGGTTGGAAGGGTCCTACTTTCCATCGGTCATATTTAGGATTAAATCAAATTTTTTGAAGAGTCACATTACATAGGCCAATCTTATCACAAAGGTCACATGGTTGGCATCTTTGACCAAAGGTCATGATTCCAACCTTGAATAATAATTCCAAAATTGATACTAATATGCTCTATTATTACATGAGCATGACCTCATAAATAATAAAGTGCATTAATTATTTAATGTTGTAATTTAATGTATTAAGGGTACATAAATTCACCACTTAACCATTACTTGTTCCAACATTCCCCCTTAATATTAAGTGGAGATTTGTATCAAAATTTCCTTTATAATAAATAAAAAAATCCATCACATTCCCCCTTAATGATAAGTGGGGATTTAAAAATTCCTTTATAATAAAGGAAAAAAACTCCCCATTAATGATAAGTGGAGATTTAAACATTCCATTATAATGAAGGAATGAGTGCATATGAATAACCCGTAGGTAGTAATGACACTCACATGGAAACATCCCACCCATGTGCAACCTTTGTAATGGTCATATTAATATTCTATCATTTATGAAAGTGGCCTCTCCAAAGGTAATATTAATAAATTTTATTATTTGTTTACATGGGTGTTAACTCATGATAAATAGTAAAATAAGTTATTATTTAATCAATATAATTTAATGTATTAAGAGTACTTGAATATCTCATCTTAACCATTAATTATTCCAAAAATATATTCCATATCCACCTTCATAAATAAATAAATTATACTCTATAAACCATCTATGATGAGTTTAGGAGGTGAAGGATTTAAAAGCCTTCCTCTAGACAAAATCATCTTTTGAAAGAAAAGGAATTATAATTCATAAATTACTTAGATTAAGTTTATACCAGCATGAATGTGAGAATACTGCTCATATTTTATCATGAATAATCAATCAAGAATTTGAGCCTTTTATAATATAAGGACCTCCATGTATGTTTATAAATATTGGGTATAATAGTAAAACTTTCAAATGAAGTTTAATCAAATCACATAAGTGATTATAAAAATGTTATATAATGAAAAGTATAGATAAGAATAAAGACACATGGTTGCTAGGAAGTGACATTGTCATGCACACTCCCTCTACATGGCAACTTTGAGAGGCCAAACATTGTATGAATCTAAAAAAAATGTTAGATTATATACTTCATGTATTTCTCACATTGACTAGTGTATTAACTAGCTATTTCATCTTTGAGCATGTTTTTCCTATGTGATTATTTATCCCACATTGGCTAGTTAGGCTAGTTATATGTTTTTCCTTATCTATTAATGGAAGATATTTCATTTATAATAATATATCATATTTTTGAATAACACTTACATTGATTTGTTTTGAAATCAATTATTTACAGCTTCATGTGTGATGTTCTTGGAGTTATCACTTATGAATCTTGGGTTGGAGTGATTATTCACCATTCCTAACATCATACCAAAGCTTTGAGGTGTTTCTACCATTTTCATTGCTTCATTTTACTTCAAAAAATTCCCTTACTACTCCTTCTTCCCTTGTCATAAATATTTAACCTTTTTTCCCCTCTTATAGATCCAACACTTTCATTAAAGCTTTGCTAAAGTGTGTGGTTTTTTATTCTTGGAGGGAAGGTAGAGAGGAAGCATATGAGAGAGGCGTGCATGGAGCCTTGATTATGGTGCCATTTCTTAAACACTTTTTAAAGTTTTTTCATTACTTTTGAAGCTTTTGATTTTAATTTTTTGTTCAAGGATATCTACTCCAAGAGGAGTCATCCTTGTTGTTTCTAAATAAATATTATTTTGGTGTTGAAATACTTGGATTTATGTGGGGTGTTGTATTTTCTCTTTTTTTACTCACAAATCTATTCATTAAAGTTTATAGATCTAAGGAGAGAAAATAAAGTTCTTGAGAGAGGAATCATCTTTTAAATTTGGGGTTAGAATTTATTGATAAGGAATTGGAGGAGAAATCTTGTTTTGGTGTTGAAAACACTAGATTTGAGGTGATTCTATGATCTAAGGTGTTAGATCTGAAGTTTGTTTTTAAGCATTGAAGACATTGTGATAGAGGTGTTGAAATGTAAAAATAGTGTAGAAGTTTGTTGGAGTGCATTGAATTTTAGATCTACAAAGAAATTCATAAGATATGTGTTGTCTTTCCTTAGAGGAAGATACAAAATAAGACATTTATTTTGGCATATTGGAATTTTTTGCATACTAATCTTTATATTTGATGAATCACACCAAAATTTTTATGGGTTTTGTGCATGTTACTTTGAGATTTATATATCATTATCAAATTATTAATTTCATTAAGTGATGAAAAAGTTATGGTAGTTTTACTAACAACTAATATTTTTATTTTCTTAAGTGGAAAATAGGTTGTATTTTACTTGTCAGGCCCTTAATTGGAATTAGTTTTCCATTAGAGTGCACATAGGGGTGTATGGGAGGATTATTTGAGTATTTTTAATTTTACATGGTTCAACTCCAATTCCAACAAGTGGTTGGATGACTATATTATTTTTTGATTAGATCACATAAATTAGTTTGTAGTGTTTTTTTAACATTTTACCCATTTTATGGTAAATTGTAATGCATATAACTTTTAAACTGTAACTTAGTTTTGAATTTTATTTTTTCCAAAAGTGCATGGTTTTGAATTATATATCCATTAGTTTCATTAATTTTAAAAAATGCACTTTTACAAAGTGATAAATTGGGGGTGGGGGTTCCTTAATAGTCTTTTGTGGGGTTGTCTCAATTTTAATTTTTGTGCACCTTTTTGCATTATTTTTGCTATTTGGTAATTTATTAGCATGGATTATACATTTGGTGTTAACCATTATGAGTCTTTGAATATACATAATTACCATACATAGAGACCTTGAATGGAAATAATCATAAAGTGTAAAGGATTATCATCCCTAATGAACAAAACACAATCATAGTTTACACATGAATTTCAAAAAAATTAGTGCCAATGTAATTTTGAAGACTACATGGACTTGATTGGGGGATATATGAGTGACAGTCTTTTATTTCATTTTGATGGGTGTGATTATCCATTCAAAATATGGACTAAGTTAAAGTGTTTGTTTGGGAAAGTATATCACTTAAGATCCATGCATCTTAAAGTGGAAATTACTTCCTTAAATCAAGATGACTTTGCCTCCATTGTAGACTACCTCAATAAGTTTAATCATTTATTAACATAATTTAAGGGGAGTGGATGAGATAAAAAGGATAAGGAGTGTGTGTACTTGATCTTTTCTAAGTTGAGTGGCCCATTCCATATCTTTGTTTCTACATTTTTCTCTAGTATGGATGGCTTAGGTGCCACATTCAAAATGTTAGATCTAGAGTTGTTTTGTGAAAGAATTACTGGGGAGGAGTCCAAATTATCTTACCTTGAGTCTTCCACTTCTAAAAAAGTATTAGTGACCTCAAATCTTATTAATAAAGGAAAAACTAAAGGTAAGAAGAAGAATACTCCGCCATCTCAAAATGCACCTAATCCCAACACTGATACATCTAAACCCAAACCATATTCCAAATCCAAGAATAAGTCTAACTTATCTTTCTCCTATTATGGGGGGACAAATCATTAAGAGTCTAGGTGTTTCATGAGAATGCAAACCCTATAGGATGCTATAAAAAAACATAATATTTCTATCTCCACTCCTCCATCTCATGGCATGGCGAAACACCTAATATTGTCAGGAGATCATAGTTACCTATTTTAGACAATTTGGTTCTAGATTCTAGTGATTCACACCATATGACTTCTTCTAAAGATTCCTTTGTATCTCTTAGTTTGATTTATAATTCCAAATTTTATGTTAGAGATTATTACTTTATCTATGTTAATGGAAAGGGTGAAATATAGATATATGGTGGCTACATTAATGATGCATTATATGTTACATACATCACCACTAATATACCTTTATTTTATTAGATTTGTCATTCTGGTCAGGGCAAGATAGTCAATTTCACACCATATGGTGATAAAGTTCAAGATTTGTTAGAGCCACACACACTTACTACACAAGGTATCGTTGATCACATTTATCAAATCTATTAGTTTGATGGTTTTGATGATACTTCTCCATTAGAGATGGGTTTAGTTTCTCATGTAGATTCTAAGAGTCAGCTTTAGCATGAGATATTTAGACACCTAAACTAAAAATATTTGAAGGAGTTGATCACTCATATTATGGTAGAGGGTCTTCCTATAGTTTCATGTCTTGATGGAGTTTTCCCTAGTTATGAATTGGGGAAATAACACCATGATCTATTTCCTAAGGGTATGTAAATGAGATATTCTTCACCACTTGAGCTTATGTATAGTGATTTGATGATATTTCCTACTTATTTCAATAGATTTAAGTATGCACTTGCCTTCATCAATAATTTATCAATGCATACTTGGGTTTATTTCCTCAATTATAGGAGTGATGTCTTTTGTCACTTCAAAGTATTTAAGGCTTTGATCAAGAAAAAAATTTAAGTTGCATCAGGAAGCTTCATAGAGATAATGGGGGGTAGTAATTCTATTCAGAGTTCTCTATTATTTTAGTAGCCCATGGTATTGTTCACCAACATTTTATTTCACATACTCCACAATAGAATAACTTATCATAATAGAAGAACCAAAATCTAAAGGAGATGGCTAACTACATGATGCATTCATAGGATTTACCTCCTATCTATTGGGTAGAGGTAGTTAATTATGTGAAATACACTCAAAACCACACACCACATCAAGCACTTGAGCATATGACCCTAGTGGAGGCTTGGTTAGGAACCAAACTTGATGTCTCATTTTTTTGAGTCTTTAAAGACTTGTTGAAGTGTTTGTACCAAAGAAAAAAGGTAAACATTGGATAAGAAAATAAAATCTTTGATTTTTGTAGGGTATTGCAAGGACATAAGAGTTTATCATATTTTATATCTTGATACTCATGATGTTAATTTTTGAACACATGTGTATTTTTATGAGTCCTTCAAATCTCATTAATTTTCATCTTCTTCCATGCATACTTTTTCTTCTTTCGATGATTCACCTCCTCTCTAGGATTCATTCTTTGAGGAGATAGTCTAGGAGATTCATGAGGAGGTTATAGAGGATGAGGATCATATTCACACTGATGTTGCCAATATGCTTAGGTGGGATCATACTATAGTTCCTAAAGCAACATCATTCATACATGATATTCCATCTACTTGACATCATCATGCATATTATATGGGTACTATACTTTTATATCAAGCATTCTCTAGGGATACATAGTATTTTTCATAGGCTCATGGGATATAAGAGTGGGATGATGTAATGATAGATGATTATTCTTCATTGATAAAGAATCAAACTTAGGATTTGGTCACCCTTCGTAATAGAAGAAATTTGTTTAGGTACAAGGGGATTTACCACACCATATATGGAGTTGATGGGTCCATTGACAAGTATAAGGCATGCATTATTCTAAATAGATTCTTTGAGGTAAAAGTTATTCACTACTCTAATACTTCTGTGCCTATTGTCAATATGGATTCTATTCACCTTGTACTTTCTATTTCTGCATCACAAGGTTGGCCAATATATCATATGGATAGTAAGAGTGTTTTCTTGCATGAAGAATTGCATTATGAAATATATATGGATAAGCCTATTAGGTTTGTTCATGATTATTATTTTGTTTGTCAATTTACATGGTCTCTTTATAGTCTCAAATAGGCCCCTTGGTCTTGGTTGGATTCATTTCTACTCTCTATTGGCTTTGTTCATTACCACTCTTATCCCAGAGTTTATATTTAACATGTTAGGGAGGACATTTTTATTCTATTCTTGTATGTTGACTATCTACTTCTCATAGGTATCTCCTCATATTAGATTCATACTAATCAATAGGAACTTTCAACACAATTTGACATGACAGATCTTGGTCTTTTACATTTATTCCTTAGATTATAGATTCAAAAGTCAGATACAAGGATCTACTTGAGTCAACAGAAGTATACCCTTTATCTTATTCACCATTTTGGCATGGATAATTTCAATTTGAGCCATTTTCAATCTAGAGTGAATCTCAATACCTCTTATACTACTCCAGTTTGTGATCCTACATTGTATAGGCATATGGTTGAGAGTCTTATGTATTTGACCCATACTTGTCCTAACATTTTATTTATATTTGGGATTATATCTAGGTTTGCACATGACCCTCATGATAGTCATTGGAAATATTCCAAGAGGATTTTATGATATCTTTGAGGCACTATGCCTTTTGGATTAAATTACACTAAGGTTTCTACTTGGTTGGGCATAGTGATTCAGATTGGGTAGGTTCTCTTGATGATAAGAATTCTACTTTTGGATACATATTTTGTCTGGGTTATTCACCTATTATTTTTTTGTGCAAGAAGCAATAGGTTATTACATTTTCATCTATAGAGACTAATTATAGGGCAATAGTTACAATGAGTCAATAGGTTCTTTAGCTTCATCAATTATTGATAGAGTTTGGCTTCATGAAGGATTCACCCACTATCAATTGGTATGATAACTAGAGTGAAATTCATATATTTTATAACCCAGTTAAGCATAAAAAAACCAACCACATTGATGTATATATGCATTTAATCTATTACCACATTCAGGATGGTGATATTTACTTGGAGTACATTCTAATTCAATAATAGGTTGTAGACATCTTCATGAAGACCTTTGAATCACCTCATTTCTTTGAGTTGTGTGGTATGCTTGGGATTTCAAAATTTATCCTTGGGGTTTGTTCATGAGGACATCTTCCTTCTTCATTTCATGGATAAATATTGTACATGGGTACCTTATTAGGCCTAGTTGTTAGGACTCATACTATGGATATGTCACTATTTATTTATCCTCTAAATTCACTTGAGGGGGGTTGTTAGAGTATATATTTCATTTATTTATCATGTTTTATAGTGTATTAGCTAGTTATTTCATATTTTAGTAAATTTTTCTTATGTGAAGATTTATCTCACATTGGTCAATTAGGCTAGTTTTATGTTTTACCTTGCATATTTATGTAAGAACTTTCCTTTGTATTAGCATTTCATATTTTTGAATAGCACTTGCATTGATTTATTTTACAATCAATTAGTTGTAGCTTCATGTGTGATGTTCTTGGAGTTATCATTTCTAAATTTGGGTTGGAATTCTTGTTCACCACTCCTAAAAAAAATTTGGTAGCACCAAGTGGTTTTTGAAGATATCTACCACTTATGTACTCATAGGAAATTATTGAAAATCACCATTGAGGACTTTCTATCAAATAACATGTACATGTACTTCAATATGCATAGTTTATTGGTACTACACTAGATTTTTTGCCAGAGTTAAATACAACTTTAGCACTTGAGAAACCTTAAACACATATCCAAAATATGATATTATACTATGGTTAGTATCATAATAACTAAATATATATAACCATTAAGTTATATTTTTATGTAAACACGTTCACTATTTTGATTACAAAGTTAGTGACAAATATAAATTATTATATGCAATTCATTATTAGACATCTCTAATATTGATAATATGAACATCCCCATCTGTATGAGGTAGATATAATAATTTTACTAATAATATGATACTAAGACATTAGATATCTTATTAGGATTAAATTATCCAAGTTTTATCAAAACTTTAAAAGTTTAATTTGCTTCAATTTTACAATGATATAGAATTGGAATCAACTGAATGAGGTATTTACCCTTTCATACATCAAATATGGATAAATTTAGCATGATATGCAATCATGTAATCCAACATAAATAAGACTGAAATAAATAATTTCAAATATGTATGAATAAAATGCTTGATAAGATAAATGGTGAAGAGCTAATAACAAAAAACCCATTTACACTTTTCATTTCATTAAAAATGAATCATACAATCTTGTTAGCATAATTAATCAAATGAGAAAACAATCAAATGAGAGTATATAAGCATGTTATCAAAAAAATTCTCTAATTATCAAATGAAAGTATCTAATAAATTTATTATAAACTTGTTCTAATTATAAAATGAAAGTATGCAATCATCTTAACATAAAAAATAAAATGATTACACAATCAAATGAGAGTATTTAAGCATGCTAGCATAAACTTAGTTTATGATAGAATTGGAAAACCAATGTATAGGATCTAGATATGTAATTAATTAGAAAAGCATATAAATGAATACAAATCAATACATGACACTTGAATTACCATAGGAAAACCTCAAAAAAGTAGAAAACCCACCAATGTGATATTCATTAATATGAGAAACCAAATCACCTCAATACAAACTTCTCATTCTCACTTCTTCACACAATGCTTCAAAAAACTCACATGTCTAATAATTTTTAATATGATAAGAGTTTCATATTTGAGAGATAATTTCAAAATATGATAAAACCCTATTTATATTGATATATCAAGGGAAGTGACCATTGTAAAAATAATGGGTCCATCCATCATGATAAATCCAATTAATTAAAACACTTGTTAAGGATTAAATAACCATAATAATATTATTTATTTTCATGAGGTTTTCACTTCATGTTAATTTATAATATATTATTAATTAATTACCAATGTAAGCTAAGGGTTAATAATTACCACTTATAAATTAATTTCTCTAACACTCCCCCTTAATGATAAGTGGAGATTAATGTCATAGTCACTTAAAAAAAGAATTATACTATGTACATAATTGAAGGATTTAAAAAACACCACATTTTAAAACAAAATAAATTATAATCTATAAACTAATCAAAAGGAAGTTTAGGCTAGCATGATCATGAGAATACATCTCATAGTTTCTCATGAATAATCACAAAGCATATTTGGAGCCTTTTATAACATAAGGACCTCTATTAAAAAGTAATAATTTTATATAATGAGGTATAACATTAAACAATCTACATGAATTTTATTTAAATCACATAACTTCCACACAAATTTTATAATGCCTTACAATGAGAAGTATAGATAAAGAGAAGAAACACATGGCCATTAGGAAGTGGAATTATCATTCATAAACCTCCTCAATTTCAAATTTGAGAGGCCCAACATTGTATAAAACTAAAAAAACTTGGTAGCACCAAGTGGCTTTATGAATATATCTTATACTTATTCATTTCTAAGATAGAACTACATATCAATATCACCATTGAGGACTTTCTATCAGATAAATTACACATGAACTTCAATATGTTTGTCTTTGACATTACACTAGACTTTTTGCTAGAGATATACAACTTTGGTTATCATAATGAAAGATGGTACTATGAGAAACATCTAAATGAATTTCTCTTAACAACCTTCATAGCCACATGGCTTCTTTGGTAGCTTCTATAGCACTTCTATACTCTGATTCAGTATAAGAGATATAGACAATAGGTTATTTATTGTTACTCCAAATAATAACACCTGCACCAAACTTAAACACTTATCCAAAAGTAAACTTGCAATCTATAATATCACCTACATGGTCAGCATCAAAATAACCATATAATCTAAAATTATCAATGGAAGAATAAAATAAACCAAAATTAATTATTCTTTTGATATAATGAAGAATATTTTAGGCTAGTTTTTAATGATCTAAATATTTATCTTATATAAATATAGAAACAACACCAAAAAAATATGAAATATATAACTTAATAATGGTTATATAAATCAAACTACCAAAAAACTATCTATATAAAGTAGGGTTAACTTTTTCACATGCATGTTTTGGATCAAGTTTAACACCAAATTCAATAGGAGTAGAAGAATATTTATAATAAAACATATTAAACTTAACAATAATTTTATGAGCATACTAAGATTGTGATACAACAATATAATATTTATCCTAAAATATAGTCACTCTTAAAAAATGATGTTGAATGCCCAAATAAATCATTTGAAATATTTGATTTAGTTTATCCTTATATTTATAATTTAAACTAGATAGATTGCTATTAATAAAAAAATAATCAATATATAATAAAATTATAATCAAATGACTATTTTTAATTTTAAAAAAAAGATCATTATCAAATTAGTAATTAGAGAAACCCAATTCTTTGAAATATAAATAGTTTTAGAATACCAAGCTCAAGTAGCTTGTTTTAAACCCTATATATATATATATATATATATATATATATATATATATATATATTAGGATCAATGAAACCCTTTGGTTAAGTCATGTAGATTGTCTCTTCTAAATTACCATTTATAAATGCATTCTTGATATACATGTAATATATAACCCAAATATTTTGGGATGCAAGAGAATAAAAAGTCTAACTATAGTAGGAAATTTGAGCACAAAGGATTTAAATCATAAAATTAAAAACTCAAAATGTCCAACTACCTAAATAATATCTAGAGCCATTAGAATCTAAATGCAACTAGATGAATGCATAATTCAAACCAATAATTAAATCTTAAACCTAATTTCTATAAACCATGATTAAAATAATAAAATAAAATAAAATATAAGAGGATTGGATTGAGATTACCTTAGACTCAAATTTTTGACATTATGTTAGCATGATCATAGATTGTTGATGATGGATTCAAGGATTGGATTGGCATGGAGATTTTATGGATTCATGAATTTTTTATTTTATCATGGATATGTCATGATAATTCAAGTTAACTTCCATGGGGGGATCAGTCTTGTTTAAATATAAGGTGGAGGGAAGGATTAAAAGGAATTAAAAATTCATTGGAATCCTCTAGATTTATAAGCTTCTAGAGTGGAAGGGTGAGAATAGAGGATTCTAAAATTAGAGAACTCTAGAATATTTTTAGGAGTTAATTAGGATTAGTTAGGGTATTATATAGAGATTATTTAGGTGATTAGGAACTAGGGGTGTAAGATAGCCTAGGAATAGGCTAGTAGGTGGGCCATGGAAATTTCAAAGTCACAAATAATAGATAAGTGGGGATTAGGATAAGATAAGAGATGGTTAGGGGAATTAATGAAGAAGTGGGATAATAATATAGTTATTTAATGAGGAAATATTGATGGGGAATATTATATAAATGATTATAAGGGGTGATTTAGGATGGGATTAGATGAGATAAATTGGTTAAGCAAAATTAGTGTCGACTAATAGTAATTTTAGTGATGTTAAATGAAGTGAGTGAATTTAGATGCATATATTTTTCCCCTCTTTGAAATGGAATTATGAATGGAGTGAAGTGGAAGGAATAATGGTATTTCAAAGAAAAACTAATTCATAGATTAATGTTAGTGGATATGATGACCCCTCAAGGGGACATATTGGAAAGAATGAGATGGATAGCCACTCAAAAGAAGAAAAATGGGTGGGATGTGATGGATAGATGAGGGGATGGGATGCCAAATGTGAGATAGAAGATGAAGAAGATGAGTTCAAATTTGAGCAATGAGATATAAAGTGATGAATCCCCTAGTAAAGACATAATCACAAGGACTAGAGATGACTTTGTCATGATTGTCAACACATCCTAAGGGGGAATAAACTGTAACATGGTGATGATAGGATTAAAAGGTCACAATCTTTTGATGTATCCCAAGAAAATATGCATGCAAGGGAGATATATAGGCTAGGATAAGATGAATATTTGATAATATTAATTATGGGTGTAGATCAAATCTAAAGTCAAATGATCTTATGAAGGAAATGAAATGGAATAAATGATAGGATTTAATAACTAAAAGATAAAAGAGAAGAATTAGATTGTAATTCAAATCAGTGAGCCAATGTGATTAATAGTGATGATGCCCCTATCAAGTACATAGGTAAGGGAACAATAAATGATAATTTTACCAATAAATTATTGATGGAAGAAAATATGGATGTTGTGATGTGTTGAGCCCAATCGATAAGTATGGGTGATTGATGAAAGATTAGAGAGGTTATTATGGGGATGGTGATTGATCAATAGACTGATTCATATTATATCTCAATGGTTTGGTGGATGTAAAACATGAGGATAATGAGGGTCATAATAGATAAATAGTGAGGAAAGATGTGAATGTGTGGCTGAGATATCCTTGAGCACCAAAAATTGGTGAAGTACTGCCTACATAGTTTGACAAGACCTCATGTTGATGTAGTTATGACTAAATGACAAGGTAGATAAGAGGATAGTGATAATAATGATGATTAATTATTAGGGGATGATGTTAGATATTAAATAATATGACTCAAAGGATGATATGTGGATAAAATATTGCATGTTAGTTAAATGGATCATGAGGATTAGATTAGGGATGTGAATAAGGATGATGAGATGATTAGATGAATGATAAGTGCATAAGTTATCAAGCCTTCACAACTATCATAAGGCTCATCACAGTCTAAGCAATCCAATAAATATAGCACTTGGTAGGATGCCCCATGATATAAGTATGACCAAGAGGACATTATGCCAAAGTGTGTGGGTAAATATGAACTCTACCTCATTGAGGGTACTTTTAAGCATTATTATAGATTTGGCCACGTCTAGCATCCTCATTCATTACCCAATAGATAAAAAGAGACATATTTTAAAACAAAAAGGAAACAAACAAAGCATAAGACAAACACAATATATGCATGATTCAAACAAGTCAAATAACATAGAAAAGTAACACACAAGTAATGTTATAGTGTTTTGTCAAATGATGGGATGAGTGATTAGGTGATAGTTTGGACTAGAATGATCATGATGTGATTGTGGATGTAGGTAGACTTAGATTTGGCATATATTTGGATTTATATAGGATGACCAGTATTAAGACATAGGTAAGGATAATGATGTGGATATAGATTTTGAACTTGGATGAGGATAAGAAATTGGATAAGGAATGGATTTGGATAGGACTAGTGACTTGGATGAGGATAAGGATTTAGATAGGGATATGGATTTAGACTAGATAAGGGATTAGGAGTAAGATAAGGCTAATTTAAGATAATAAGACAAGATTATTAGGATGAGGAGATGATTAGGATATAAGACAAGACCACATGATATGATGGCCAGGACATTAGGTAAAATGACTGGGATATGAAAGATATAAGACAAGATGACATAGAATAAGGACACTTGGATTTATTTTTGGATTTCATGGATTTTATTATTTTTTTGATTTTTTACATATTTCAATTTTTAGGGTTTTTTGAAATTTATATGTACACTATACAAATGGGGTTACTAGCAAAGGGAATACCAAGCCTAGAAACCAGGATAAGTATGGAGCGAATAATGGATGAAATGATAAAAGGATGAGAGTGATGTTGAAAAGGGGATGAGGATAAAGGAATAATGGACTAGGGATGGAAAATGACCACATCATGAAAGAACCAGATGTATATGGACCTGAGTGTTTATAGGAAGATATGCCAAAATGATTCTAGAACATTTTTCAAGACATCTTCCACTCCCTTATAAAGGTCAAGATGGGAATAAAGGAGGGACATAATAAGATGCATTATATGATGATGGGTAATAATAATGGATCAAATGATGAAATGGATGGGTGATTGACAAGATATGGATGGATTTTGTCCCCAAGTTTTGAGGTACCATGTAGATAACATATGATTTTACCCTAATGTCAGGGATTGGTTTTCATCATAGTACTTATCCAAGACACAAGTAAACTAGTTTTCACCATTATACAAATAATTTTATTTATTTTTCTTAACTTTTTTGATTTGGGCATCTCAATTTATTAGATATGGGTACAAGATACAAGAATGTTAACACTAGCTAAATTCTTAGCCAACACCTATTTTGGATATGTGTGATGTTAGGACCATGTTATCACCACTAGATGTATTAATTTCCTCATAAAATTTAGTGATCTTTGATAGTGGCCCCTCCATATATCTAGACCAGGTGTCTTTGTCACTCTTATAAGAGATGATATTGCTTGGGTGGGTGATGTGAGACATGGATTGGATTAGGTTTGGATGTTGATAGGGTAGTAATGGACTAGATTGGATGGTAGGACTTGATGGGATTATGGGTTTATGATAGGAGGATGTAATGGGTGTTGGAGGAGTAAGAATAATAGTCACACACATCATTAGAGACATCAAATATTTTATATTCAATTGGTGTCATTTATTCTTCTTTGATTCAATTAGTTGAAGGATGATCAGCCATGTTGATAGTGCTTTCGACATAATTGTATTTTTTATTAGATTTGAATTTGATTGCCTATGGTACCTTATTGTGGGCTTCACCAAGGGAGAGTTATTTTTGACATTGATGATACCCTAGTGCTTGACATTGGGCTTCACTAGGGGAAGACATTTTTGGATTAGGATGATGATTTTAATTCTCTTGATTTTGACTTATGAGATGGAATATTACTTGATCATTATGAATGACTTTCTGAATATGGTCTTAGACTTTTGTATTTGTGTCACTTGTTATATTACTTAGGCAAGAGTCCAACATTATATGTTCTTTTTTATCCTTATAGAGGGAAGTGATTAAATGATCATTAATGGGAAGGAAAGGATCTATGATGGATGAAGGTGGTGAGGATAGTATGATGAGGTAAATGAGTGGTGATGGGGAAACATAGTCTTCATAGGGGTTCCTAGGAGACCCAATTTTGACATCAGAGAAAATATCCTCAAGATTAACAAAAGGATCACTAAGACTAACTTTAGTATACACATACAAGGTTGGATTAAATTAGCTCTAACAATATTCAATAGATAAAGCTTGTAAGAACTCTGTTATGACTTCATCATCCTAATTGGGATATAAAGGTATGCTTGCTAATATATTGGAGGTATCTAGATTAGAGGTATCCTTAAAAATATAAGCATTATTAACATTTACTATAATATCGATAAGGGATGATGTTTCTAATGAGGAATCTAATTCAGATACTAGTGTTGAACATGATCCTAATGAAGATAAGACTTGTGTTGTCTCTACTAATAACTCTAATGTACAAGATGCAATGCATATAGTAGAGGATTAATTATCCATAATTAACCTCTTGTCAAGGGGGTTTTTTATATGGTGGATGAGGGGAGATGATGGAGGAATAATGGGTTTGACAAATATAGGCCCATGGAAAGAATTATGAGGACTGGGTTCATGGGGAATAAACTTGTCTTTGATGGAGTATTTTTCATAGATGGGGGGACCATGGAGGATGGAGGTGGTGTCTTGACATTGGATTGGAAAAGGAAGGGCTTGATCATGATTAGGAATGGAATCTTGGTACTCTTCTTCTTATTCACATAGGGATATAGATGTATTTGGTTCATCCTCATTTTTTATGTCACCATAGTTGATAAGGTCTTAGGCATAGTCATGTAAATGTCAACATTGATTAATGGTATGCCCAAAGGTTTAGTGATATATTTAATATTGATTACTTTATACCTATATGGCTTAGGCTTGGTGGGATCAATATGTTGTATGGGTAGATAGAACATCATGTTAGCTATGACTAGTTATTGAAAAAGGGCTTCTAAGGACATAGGAAGGGGAGTGTAAGGAACCAATCCTCTTTGTGACTTATATGTAAAAGCCTTTTAATTTTCATCAGATGGCTATTGATGTGACTGGGTGGATGGATTGGTAGTAGACGAGGTGGCCAAAATTGGATTCCCTTTTCTAGTGTAGGAAGGACTAGATGATAAGCTATGACTTATGGGAGGAGGATTTAAATGGGACTCATATGAAAGGGTTTGTAATTAATGTGAAATGAGTTTAATGGGGTCAAAGCCTTCAATAAATGGGACACCCATCTTAAGGAGCTGTAAGAGGATCTCATCCTTATTGGAAAATATGTATTTTTTTATGAGAATAGTGTCTACCATCATGGGGGTGGATGACAAAATATGGATGATGAAGGGGGCCAATGTGGAGGTAGAATAAGGATTAGATATGGTATCTTAAATAAGGTGAATATGGATGACTAAGATATTATGATTGATAATGATGAGGATGAGGTGGATGAAATGTGATTGAGATGATATAGGACTGAGATTAGATTTTAGATTGATAGTACAATAAGTGATAGTGATCTATCAATAATGCCTAGGTTTGAATCTAGTAAAAAGGATTAGGGATTTTATGGGTGCCTAGGTTTAAACTAGAAAGATAATGGTTGGATGGGCGCTAGTTATGACTAGGCAATATAGAGACTAGATTGATGATGATTGGATGCTATATTGAAAATGACAAAGTGATAAGATGATTTTAGGATACTGACTAGGTATGATCTCTAACCAAATGATGAGTGATATTGGACTAGAGTGATAGGATGATATGAATGGGTAACAAGATGACTTACTTAAAACCTTAGACCAATTTACTCAAGATGGCATGGGATAGGATTATGTCATGAAGGTGATAGGATAATGGAATAATGGGATTAAAATAAGGACAAGTATATATATGTGATTATGAAATGATAATGGGTAATATAGAGATGGTTTTGAAATGTATGTGACGTAAAGAGCCAATTAAGATAAGGTAGGATGAGGTTAGACTAGATGAGGTATGATGTGACTAGGTGAAGGCAAGGTCAAGATAAATGATTGATTATGGATAGAGTGGACTTAGGAAAATATGTGGATGACAAGATGTGATTTAGATATGTAGATGATGGGGGTGTAATTAATGAAGTGTGGCTATGGTTATACAAATAAGGTATTAAGACAAGGTGGTGAAAAGGATGTACAAAAGATAATATGTATAATGGGATGATGACAAGGATGTACAAGATGATAAAATGTTGAGGCAAAGATATAAAAGATGATATGTGAAAAAGATCTATATATTCATGTATAGGTTTGGGTATGAGGATAAATTAGATAAAATATAACATGAGTCTACCACAACATTCACCAAATCAAGCAAACCACAAACATATGATTAGTAAACTCAAAGGTGTGTAACCTAATGAATGCACTATCTAAAAGCTTTGTGAGTGAGGCTATAGGCTGATGACCCATTATCGAATCTCTTGAACCCTCTCAAACTTGTCTTCACATGATAGTCACTTGGGATATGATATTAACTCTAGTATTATATCACATGTTATGGTCAAAAGGTCTTATTCTAGGCTACACAGGCTCTTTAGGGGTGTCCCTAATATATGTGAAGGTATGATGGGGTCCAAGTCTATATAGGGTGTTGTCTAATGCCTAGTTTAGAGAGTTAATATTCCCCTTCACATATGACATTTATAAGGTCAACCATTTGGCCTAATGATATATGCCCTTGATATTTATACTTTGCTAAAACATAGAGTGTGGATTAGTGTGTGGTGGTTAAATCCATGGTCATTATCCCCTTAAGACTATGGAAGTTACATGGGTATGAATTCCACATAATTCTTTCCCTATAAAATTAAAAAGGGTGGGTTTATGAGTGGTTTTTGATCCTCTAGGAATCACTATAAGGATGTAAGGAGTAGAGCATACACCATCATAACCCTCAGGTGACAAATAGGTAAGCAAAAAGGATTAATTAACTAATTAAGATTAAGTGTGAGATATGTACAAAATTATTTTAAATAATTATAGAGATATATATACAATATATAATACAAAATTATTCAAGATTGAGTTTTAAAATTTTAAAAAGGGGTCTTTGTCAGGTAGCCTATAAGAAAATAATTAGTAGTTTCGAGTGGCACTTTTAAATAGGCAACCTACAAGATAGAGATTAGTAGTTTGGTTGATAATATTGAGGGGAAACCTATAATATAATATGTTAGAACAAACTATGATGTATAAAATATGATTTTAGTAAGACAAAATAGCCTCTAGATTCACCTTTATAAGAAATAAGATGTTTAGTCTAATACAACTTTAAAAAACACCTTAAAAAAATCATGATTTGGCTCTATAACTTCTTTGGGTAACCAAAACATGACACAAGGGTTTGGGGGAGGCATCCCCCAGTGGGGTCAAGGGGAAGATCCCATTACAGGGTTTGGGGGTAGTAGCCTAGGCATGTTCCCTGCAAAAAACATTCTAAAAATGCACTCAAAAAGGACAATTTTGAAGGCAAAATCATAACTTCAGACTAAAATCAAAACTACCATTACAATATCATGAATCATACGTTATGATTTTAAAATAGATAGTTAACCATGATGGTCAGACTAAAAAATTGTAAATGTCAGTGTAATATCATGACTCACAAGGTAAAACCATAATTTATACACTAGTGATATTGTGATAAAGTATAAAGCTTTAAATTTTTATTTTTGACCAAAATAGACACTTTGATGATATAAATGCTTAAGGATTATGCATAGATAATGTTATGGTAGATTATGTATTAAAATTTTATACCAAGACAAGATTTTGCTATAAAGTGGATAACCCACATAATTCGTAGAACATAAAAAGGTATTTTTCCTTATCTTGTGTCTAGTAGTTAAAAATACTAAACAATAGTTAAATTAATCTCAAAATAACCAAATCAAAATATCACTAATTAATATGCAATATCATTATTATTAGGTCAATATCATGACTATAAGATTAATAGTTTTTTCAAGGATAAATAAAAGGTTAAGATTAGCCTACAAATCACTTCCCTTTGATGCTTCATGTTGACTACACACAACCAATCACAACATAAGGTTGAGTTAGAATATCTTTTACTCATGCTTTTTAGGTTTGTCTTTTGTGGAGGTTAGTCCCACATTGAGTAGTTTAGCTTGTATTCTATTTTGTCTTGCCTATATAAGGAAATTCTCTCATTATAATATATATTCTTTATATGCTTTTGTATTCATATAATTTGAGTATAAATAATTATTTTGTCAATTTCTTTCATCTTGTTTATTCTAAAGCATCAATATATGTGGTAATGCATCATTGGAGAGATCTTAGCTAAATATTTTTTATAAATCTTTCATGGTATCAGCTCTACCCCCCAATATCCATTACTCAGCTTGTAAATTTCCTTTTATTTTAGAACTACATTTTTTA
This sequence comes from Torreya grandis, assembly GCA_037957365.1. Taxonomy (NCBI): domain Eukaryota; kingdom Viridiplantae; phylum Streptophyta; class Pinopsida; order Cupressales; family Taxaceae; genus Torreya; species Torreya grandis. Next base: position 682,090 of record JARHVA010005939.1, on the reverse strand, counting down.
AGCAATCTGTAGTTTCCTATTCCTTAGTTTGTTATTTATGGAATGAATTTTTTGAAGACCTTGGCCTATTTATCTATTGTCTAAGTTTATTTTTCATTCCATTGGAATTGAGGTTGTATTATTATATAGAATAATTATAAATTTTATATTGAATCTATTATTGTGATTTTGTATATGTGGAAATTTAGCACAACTATATAAGGATTATTTGGTGCAGATCTGGTCAATTTGCATTAGATCAATGGATTTTGCATTTATAGGATTCTATGGTGTTTGTAGGACCATTTAGGTAATTTCATACCTATAAAGGAGGTTTTATGGCCCCTAAAATTAATTAGCATTAGATTTTTTTTCTTGATCAAGTTATAGCATGACCCACTTGGTTCTTTACTTGACCTCTGCACTATAGTCATGCTTCAAGATTCATCCCACTTGGCTTGCCCTAGCTCGATCACCTCTCCAATAGTGAGATAAACCCCCTACATTGCTTGAATTAATATTCTAATATTTTTCAACATTACATTGGTTTATTATTGGGTTTGTTTCATTTGAATTTTACATTCCTTTGGATCTGATATTGCAGTTTGATATATTGTTTTTTTTATTGGCTACTTGGGACTTTATATGAAGGTATTTGAGCATTGGATTGAAATAATAGATCTATTTAATTTTTGGATACATTAAATGTCTATAAAAATTAAGCCCTACCATCAAACTCTTGTTCATGGTGCCTATATGTAATATCTAGTCTTAATGGTCCTAGCATGTTCAATTCTCTGGGTCTAGTTTTTTCTCAAATTTGAGTTGAAAAGGTCTTGTTTTTTCTATTGGAGAGAAATTTATTATGGTGTCAGCATTCCAAATTAGCTATGACATCATTATCTAAATTTTGGCACTTTTTCTCTCTGATCTAACCATTAATATTATCTAGACATTAAACTTTGGTATCTTCTTTGCAATATCTAAGTAAGGAGGAGGCATTGGAAGAGTAGCATTGACTTTCTAGTATTTTATATTTGAGGAGAAGGTGTCATTTTCTAGGATATGGAATTATAATTTGTAGGGAGGAGGTGTGGAGGAGATTCAAGTTGATTTAACCTATGTATTCTTCTCTTTGTTTATTTCTAGATCTACACTAGCCATCTTTATTGGCTGAACTTTTGTTGGATCAATATTTTTTTAGATCTGAGGCATTAGACTATTCTATAGATAACTAAAAGATCCTTTTTGGCATTGGATGATGGTGTAGCCAAGCATTGGAGACCTACATAAAGACATTGAAGGAGGATATGCTACTATATTTCTAATTTGTTGTATCATATTTTTACCTCGGTGTCAACTTTTGAGTAAGTAGTGGTGTTAAACTACAGAAGGTGGCATTTGGAATTTGGTTTTATTAGAATCCTTTGTTTTGTAGATCTACCTTGATAGCCATCATGTTGGATGTGTATTAGTAAGTACTAATAAGAAGAGGCATAAGATTTACTATAGAGATCCCCATCCCTAAATGCTACATTGGAAGTTAGAGTAAAATTTTATTATGAAAATTTTTGTGGATTTTTATTTCAATTTAAAATCCTTTATTTACTTCTTTCATCAGTTGTAATTCTCTTCTTCTCTTAAAAAACAATTCCAAATTTATTTATTTAACTTTTAAGTTATATTTTTTTCTTAAAGAAAGAAGCCAAACTCACTTGCATGTATCTTGAGGTAACCAGGAAGAATTTTTTCACTTCTATTGAATTTTTTAAGTCCATAGTGAAATTTCAATTCTAACAACTGGTTGAGTGCCTATGTTTGTTTCTGATTTGGCCTCAAAAACTAGTTTGTGTTGTTTTTTAATTGTTTTGATCCATTTTTATGGGAAATTGAAATGCTTATAAATTTTGAACCATAACTTAGATTTGAGTTTTATTTTTCAAAAGTATGTATTTTGTGATTCTCTATCTAATGGTGTCATCAAATTGTAAAAACACACTATTTTATAAAGTGTTTCATTCTAGGATGGTCTATTTACATTGGTTGTGTTTGCCTTTGCTTATGATTGATGATGACATTTGTAGTGGTGATGAATTTTTCTATGTTTTTGAGCATTTTTAGAGGGATTATTCATTATTTTGAACATACCTTATCTCTTTCCTTTATCAAATATCATAGGGTGAGGTTTGGTCTGGTAGGAGGTTAGACCTCCTCACATGCAAACACAAACTTCCTTCTTGCTTCTTGATTGCATTATCATCATTTTTTACACTCATGGATATACTTTTGCCTGAGTCCAAAATCTTATTATAGAGTTTAAATTTTTAATACTATGAGGTTTTCTATACTATGGGCCTTACATTGTACTTCATATATGCACTCATGGACATAGTTTTGGTTGAGACTAATGTCCTTTTACATATTATCTTTTGATATTGATTATTTTTTGATGTATTTATATACATTATGGATCATTTCAACATTTACCACACTCTTATATCAACTCATGATATGCATTAGTAGTTTGACACATTGGTAGTTGTGTCATGTCTCCTCGAGGCCCCTTTCTTAGTGCCTCACCTTCTTCTATGGGGACACTTTTTTGCTTCCTTATTTTTTGAGAACATATTTCTTGATGGATTATTCAATAGGTTGATAATATCCTCATATTGGAACTATTATAGTGAATCCCAATGTCTTCATTATTGTTTTTTTATGTATAGGTCATATTGTACTCACATTGATTTATAAAGTGACATGGGGGGTTTGTTTATTTAGCTTTGTCTACCTTCATACATTTGTGTGTTCTATTTTGGGAACCTTTTCACTTCATCAATTGATTATAATTTCCATCACTACCATGGGCCATCATCTTTGAGAGACTTATCTATATTTTTGACACATTTTTTTATAATTGATAGTCTCCTTGTTTGGAGATATTCTAGTGTATATACTGTTAACTTGTTCAGTGTTCAAGTAGTGGATTTGAAGCACTCGCTAGTAGAAAAATAGTAATAAATGAATAAAATAACTACTAAAAATTGTATATAAATGACTAAGCCTGGTCACGTGACCATTAATAGTTTAATTTTGGTCATTTATACTATGACCAAATTTATGACTAAACCATTTTTAGTCATTTATTGCTTGTTTTGATTGATCAATTTGGTAGTATATTTAGTCATTGATTTTTGTGAACTGATCATTTATTTAGTCATGGTAGTCATTTATTTAGTCATTATAATCATTAATTTCTATCAATTAGTAGTATATTTAGTCATTTTTATTCACTAATTTCCATCCATTGGTAGTATATTTAATCATTTTAATCATTATTTTACCATCAATTAGTAATATATTTAGTCATATTTATTAACTAAATTTTGTCAATTGGTAGTATATTTAGTTAATTTAATTATTAATTGACATCAATCAGTAGTATATTTGATCATTTTAATTGACTGATTTCCATTAATTGATAGTAAATTTAGTCATTTTAATTTTTAATTACCATCATTTGCTCATGAAATGTGAGATGTTCATTGTTTCAATAGATGAAATATTTATTATTGATTTCGTAGTAAATTTTCATTTATATGATATAAATAATTTATTAAATACCATAAATTATATAATTCAAAAATAAAAATATTATTAAACTTTAATTAAAACATAAAAGCAAATAAAAATATTACATATACGAACAAGCCACAACATGCTAGAAGTTAAAAGATTCATTCAACATCATGATATAAAAAAGGTAATTTAAAATACAAAATATAATACAATTTTGATGAAATTTAAGATGTTCATATATATATATATATATATATATAAAATGTCAAAGTCTAAGAGTTTTCAACTCTTTCAAATACACCATGATAAATATCCATGAACAACACATTCAAACTACTGCATAAAGTAGTGGGCCAAGTTGTTTAACAATGAGTACATGATAAAAATCAACTATGTCATTTTTTACAAATATTTTAGTGGCCATGTACCATGTGAAGGTTCCTTCTTTCTCTTTTAGATCGATAGCTCTATCTATTTTGTCTTCATAAGCAATGGGTATTTGTGATGTTTAAAATATTTACATTTACATCTTTTGTTCCTTTCAATTTGACTCCATGTATAATAAATAGTGAGTGAATCCACCCAATACCCACAGTAGCACCATCAAAGGGATCCAATGCCCCAACTTTATCCCCTTATTTGCAATATCCCCTTATGATAGGAAATATAGAAAGCTCTAAAAACTCTGATACCAAAACAAAAGCTCTAAAAACTCTGATACCAAAACAAAAGCTCTGATACCACTGTAATATCCCCAACCAATAGGGAATATGAAAAGACAAAGCTTCGAACAAAGATACAATATTGTAGAATAAATTTAAATAAACAATAAACCATAGTAATCTCTTAACTGGCAAATCACTAATCTTATTATTCATCCAATTAATTACAAAAAAGTCCTCTGTCATGCATATCAAAGAATATTACAAATACTATTTTAACACCCTGATCTTTTGCAAATCTAGAAACAAACCCTGAATCTGGATGGCTCTAGTTTCTATGTCGACACACAGTCATCGTCATCAGTCGATATACTACCAATGTCGATCGCTGTCAGTCGGCTTCTCTATCGACATCGGTCTTCAGTCAGCCAATGTCGGTCATTGGGATGCCGATGTCGGTCTCTGAGTTGCCTGCGGCTGTGTATGACCTAATGTAAAAATGTATGGACTTGCATGGATCAGTATGGATTCTATAAAAAAGCAAGATAATATGCTGCGGCTTCTATGCTGGATACCAAATCTCAAGGACTATGGCCCTAATACATCAAAGCTTAATATGGACAATTACTGAAAGTAAAACCTAATGAAATAAATACCTGAAATGTTGTGGTAACTTTTGTGTGAAGTTATCTCTCAAATCATCTACAATACTGTGATAACTTCTGTGTGAAGTTATCTCTCAAACCTGTAAACCCCTGTGATAACTTCTAAATGAAGCTATCTCTTAAATTGGCAATAGATCGGCTGATATCTCACAACCTCTAAATCACACACACTGAAGAGTGGACGTTCTCCAATGTAAATGGAATCCTGGAACCCTTAGCTCAGTCTTCACAGAAGAATTCTTGGCAATCAAAATCAATAATCATATCATAATATCAATAATGGCCTCCATGAGAAACCCTTATACCCTCAAAAAGATGTGCTTGCCCTAATTAGGGTTTTCTTAAATTAGAATTAGGGTTTCTTAATTAAAAATAGGCCAAATAATTAATATTTGATTAAATCAATCAAATATTAATATCTCCCTCAATACATGTCAGATCCTCAAACCGACTGATTCTACACATGACCATACCAAAACAAGGGCGCTCCACTGCATGTCAAATATCCCTAAATAATAGGAGCTAAGGCAAACATGTTTGAAAGAGCTTGAATGAAAGCTAACTGTAGGAATTTTGCTAATCAAAGCCAAGCCAATCTCCATCATGATCCTCTATCCATCCTATCAGCCTATGAGGGTCATATAATAGGCTAATCATCAATTCTACCAATGTCCACTAAAAGGGGACATGACAATCCACCCCTCCAAAAATTGCTTGTACCCAAGCAATCTCATAACAATGAACCACTCGATCCTCCTGGATCCAAAATGTAGTTATGTTCTGCACTGCTGTTAATCAATGCAAGTTGTTGCAATATCCTCTCAAATATAACCAAGAGGAATCCACAATCAAACTGGTGAATGCAACTCAACCAATCTCTAAAATCACAACTACCCTAGATGTGTCGATACCTTATTCTGTGTAACTTGCTACTACCAATTCCATCTACAAAAGATGGTGCCAATCCATCCCATAATGTATGGTAAGAACTTGGAGCTGATCTACACTTGTGTGAAATCAAATCTTCTATCTCTAGATCAAAATAAGAATAATGAGCATACCCCACCGTATAATGCCGATAGGAACCCCCAAACTCCACTACTAGCTCATCATCACTGAACTAGGAATCAACAGATGGCTCTAATCTCTAACTCCAAGTGGTTGTTGGCTAGATAGGACCCTATGCAATCTGCTCAACAAATCCCACCTCAAAATCCCTGTGAGGTAGCATAGTAGAAAGGATCACTATAATCTCCTCACCCAATCTGCTTATAGCATAGTACCTCAGATGAAAGCACCTTCTATCACTTTATGTGAGTCCAGACAAACACTTGCACTATCCAACAAATACTCCATGAATGATTCAGTGCAATAAAAATTATATGAGGAAGCATCAACATACTCCCCCACACACCACAACTGGTCTCTCTGTAAAGGTGGCACAATCAACTGTACCACACTGTCATCTATGTGAGAAGAATCAATTTGGAGACTCGACTCCACTGGTATGCCAAACTCATTAGGACCAGGTACTCCCAAATCTTGAACATGTGTGTCAGCTCCAACAACATGTTCCTCAGCAACCACTGTAGGAATGTACTCACCACTAACCATCTCAATATACAAATGGACTGGGTCTGGCACTGGTGAAGACCGTAAATGCTCCAACTCTACAGTCACCTCAGCCAAATGAAACTATGACTCCTCGAAAGCCAACTACTTACTCTCAAGAATCTCAGAAGTCAACTCGAGCTGCTAAGTAAGCTCACTCACCTTATCTTTCTTGACCAATAATGCATCATACACTGTGCTGCCCCACTCCATAAGATAATCTCTGTCAGCTACCAACTGCATATAATCCTATCTCAAAATCTGAATAGCCTCCCATAAAGAGTGGATCTCTGTCAAGGACAAATAACTACCTTCCTACTCAATGCTAGTAGGACAACCCCATCCATAAACTGCTAACAACTGATGAGCAACATTGAAATGCTTGCAAGCAGTAGCAATGTCTCGCTCACTAACTCTCAGCTGACTAGACACATGATGGTGCTAGCTAGATTGTCTCCTACAATCCTCCACTGATGCACGGTCCAAAAGAGTAGACTCAGAATCACTGACCTCTGTAATACTACCATCCATACTCTGTGAATCAACTCCAAAGCTCATATCAACATACAGAGTATCAACAACTATAGCATCACTGTCTAACTCTTCCATACTAAAAGAAACTATTGAGGAAACTAAGTCCTCAAAACTATCCACTGCATTCTCCTAGGTGTCATCTGCAATAATCAGATCCTAGGACTCTTCTACAATCTCTACCATATCTAAGAGATCATCAACACTCAGAGTACTAACATCTGAGCACACCTCCACACTCTAAATAAAAGCATCAGACTCATCCTCATCTAACTCTGAAGAGGCTACTGCTAAAACTATCTCATCATCACTATCTTCTATCTCATAAGGATCATGGGACATGATGTTGCCTTGTCTAAGTGATATATAGTGCTCTCTCCTCAACTTAACAAAGTGATCAAAAGATATCCTCTTCCGAACCTGAGGTGATAATAACTCCCACTCATCATTTGCTGTCATATACCGTGTGGATTTGTCTTTGAATGTAGGGTATGAAAGAAATTCATTTAACCTCTTCAAACTTTGTTTCAGCTTTTCCATATCCTTGTCCCACTATTTTTGAGTACTTAAAGTACCCATTATTTACTAACTGATTCAATGTCCAAACTACCCAAACTACCTAATAGGATGGTAGAAATTTGGCTCTGATCTACCCAACAAGATGGCAGAAATTTGGCTCTGATACCACTGTAATATCCCGTTCTGATAGGGAATATAGAAAGCTCTAAAAAATCTAATACCAGAACAAAAGCTCTAAAAACTCTGATACCAAAAGAAAAGCTCTGATACCACTGTAATATCCCCAACCAATAGGGAATATGAAAAGACAAAGCTCCAAACAAAGATACAATTTTGCAGAATAAATTCAAATAAACAATAAACCACAGTAATCTCTTAACTGGAAAATCACTAATCTTATTATTCATCTAGTTGATTACAAATAAGTCCTCTATCATGCATATCAAAGAATATTACAAATAATATTTTAACACCATGATCTTTTACAAATCTGGAAACAAACCCTGAATCTGGATGGCTCTAGTTTCTGTGTCGACACACAGTCACTGTCATAAGTCAATATACTGCCAATGTCAGTCACTGTCAGTCAGCTTCTCTACTAACGTCGATCTTTAGTTAGCCAATGTCGGTCACTGGGATGCCGATGTCGGTCTCTGATTGCTTATGGCTCTATATGACCTAATGCATAACTGTACAGACTTGCACGGATCGGTATGGATTCTATACAAAAGCAAGATAATATGCTATGGCCTCTATGCTGGATAATATGGCCCTAATACATCAAAGCTTAATCTGGATAAGTACTAAAAGCAAAACCTAATGAAATAAATACCTAAAACACTGTGATAAATTTTGTGTGAAATTATCTCTCAAATCATCTGCAATACTGTGATAACTTATGTGTGAATTTATCTCTGAAACTTGTAAACCCATGTGATAACTTTTGGATGAAGCTATCTCTCAAATTGGTAATAGATCGGCTGATATCTCACAACCTTGAATTACACACACTGAAGAGTAGATGTTCTCTAATGAAAATGGAATCCTAGAACCCTTGGCTCAGTCTTCATAGAAGAATTCTTAGCAATCAAAATCAATAATCATATCATAATATCAATAATGGCCTCCATGAGAAACCCTTATACCCTCAAAAAGATGTGCTTGCCCTAATTAGGGTTTTCTTAAATTAAAATTAGGGTTTCTTAATTAAAAATAGGCCAAATAATTAATATTTGATTAAATCAATCAAATATTAATATCTCCCTCAATACATGTCAGATCCTCAAACTGACTAATTTTGCACATGACCATACCACAACAAGGACGCTCCGCTGCATGTCAAATATCCCTAAATAATAGGAGCTCAAGAAAATGTGTCTGAAAGAGCCCAAATAAAAGCCAACTGTAGGAATTTTGCTAATTGAAGCCAAGCCAATCTCCATCATGATCCTCTATCCATCCTATCAGCCTATGAGGGTCGCATAATAGGCTAATCGTCAAGTCTGTTAATGCCCACTAAAAAGGGGACATGACAATCTGCCCCTCCAAAAATTACTTGTCCCCAAGCAATCTCAGAACAATGAACCACTCGATCCACCTAGATCCCAAATGTAGTTATGTTCTGCACTACTGTTAATCAATGCAAGTTCTTGCAATATCCTCTCAAATATAACCAAGAGGAATCCACAATCAAATTGGTGAATGCAACTCAACCAATCTCTAAAATCACAACTGCCCTGGATGTTTCAATACCACAGTCTGTGTAACTTGCTACTACCAATTCCATCTACAGAAGATGGTGCCAATCCATCCCATAATGGATGGTAAGAACCTGGAGCCGATCACACCTATGTGAAATCAAATCTTCTATCTCTGGATCAAAATAAGAATAATGAGCATACCCCACCATATAATGCCAGTAGGAACCCCCAAACTCTGCTACTGGCTCATCATCACTAAACTGGGAATCAGTAGATGGCTCTAATCTCTGACTCTAAGTGGCTATAGGCTGGATAGGACCCTGTGCAATTTTCTCAACAAATCCCACCTCAAAATCCCTATGAGGTAGCATAGTAGAAAGGATCACTATAATCTCCTCACCCAATCTATTTATAACACTAGTACCTCAGATGAGAACACCTTCTGTGACTTTATGTGAGTCTAGACAGACACCTACACTATCCAACAAATACTCCATGAATGATTCAGTGCAGTAAAAATTATATGAGGAAGCATCAACATACTCCCCCACACACCACAACTGATCTCTCTGTAAAGGTGGCATAATCAACTATACCACACTATCATCTATGTGAGAAGAATCAATCTAGAGACTCGACTCCACTGGTATGCCAAACTCGTCAGGACCAGGTACTCCTAAATCTTGAACATGTGTGTCAACTCTAATAACATGTTCTTCAGTAACCACTATAGGAATGTACTCACCACCAACCATCTCAATATACAAATGGACTGGGTCTGGCGCTGGTGAAGACCGCAAATGCTCCAACTCCACAGTCACCTCAGCCAAATGAAATTGTGACTCCTCAAAAGCTAACTACTTACTCTCAAGAATCTCAAAAGTCACCTCGAGCTGCTGAGTAAGCTCACTCACCTTATCTTCCTTGACCAATAATGCATCATACGCTGTGCTACCCCACTCCATAAGATAATCTCTGTTAGCTACCAACTGCATATAATCCTATCTCAGAATTTGAATAGCCTCCCATAAAGAGAGGATCTCCATCAAGGACAAATAACTCCCTCCTTACTCAATGCTAGTAGGAGAACCCCATCCATAAACTACTAACAACTGATGAGCAGCATCAAAATGCTTGCAAGTGGTAGCAATGTCTCACTCACTAACTCTCAGCTGACTAGACACATGATGGCACTGGCTAGATTGTCTCCTATAATCCTCTACTGATGCACGGTCCAAAAGAGTAGACTCAGAATCACTGACCTCTGTAATACTACCATCCATACTCTACGAATCAACTCCAAAGCTCATATCAACATATGGAGTATCAACAACTGTAGCATCACTATCTAACTCCTCAATACTAAAAGAAACTACTGAGGAAACTAAGTCCTCAAAACTGTCCACTGCATTCTCCTAGGTGTCATCTACAATAATCAGATCCTAGGACTCTTCTGCAATCTCTACCATATTTGAGAGATCATTAACACTCAAAGTACTAACATCTGAGCACACCTCCACACTCTCAATGCAAGCATCAGACTCATCCTCATCTAACTCTGAAGAGGCTACTGCTGAAACTATCTCATCATCACTATCTTCTATCTCGTAAGGATCATGGGACATGTTATTGCCCTGTCTAAGTGATCTGTAGTGCTCTCTCCTTAGCTTAACAAAGTGATCAAAAGATATCCTCTTCTGAACCTAAGGTGATAATAACTCCCACTCATCATTTGCTATCATATACCGTGTGGATTTGTCTTTGAAAATAGGGTATGAAAGAAATTCATTTAACCTCTTCAAACTTTGTTTTAGCTTCTCCATATCCTTGTCCCATTGTTTTTGAGTACTTGAAGCACCCATTATTTACTAACCAATTCAATGTCCAAACGACCCAAACTACCCAACAGGATGGCAGAAATTTGGCTTTGATCTACCCAACAGGATGGCAAGAATTTGGCTCTAATACCACTATAATATCCCCTTCTGATAAGGAATATAGAAAGCTCTAAAAACTTTGATACCAGAACAAAAGCTCTAAAAACTCTGATACCAGAACATAAGCTCTGATACCACTGTAATATCCCCAACCAATAGGGAATATGAAAAGACAAAGCTTTGAACAAAGATACAATTTGGTAGAATAAATTCAAATAAACAATAAACCATAGTAATCTCTTAACTAGAAAATCACTAATCTTATTATTCATCCAGTTGATTACAAATAAGTCCTCTGTCATGCATATCAAAGAATATTACAAATAATATTTTAACACCCTGATCTTTTACAAATCTAGAAACAAACCCTGAATCTGGATGGCTCTGGTTTTTGTGTCAACACACAGTCACCGTCGTCGGTCGATATACTACCGATGTCAGTCACTGTCGGTCAGCTTCTCTACCGATGTCGGTCTTCAGTCGGCCGATGTCAGTCACTGGGATGCTGATGTCAGTCTCTGAGTTGCCTGTGGCTCTATATGACCTAATGTAGAACTGTACAGACTTGTATAGATTGGTACAAATTTTGTACAGAAGCAAGATAATATGTTGCAGCCTCTATGCTGGATACCAGATCTCAAGGAATATGGCCCTAATACATCAAAGCTTAATTTGGACAATTACTGAAAGCAAAACCTAATGAAATAAATACCTGAAATGCTGTGATAACTTTTGTGAAGTTATCTCTCAAATCATCTGCAATACTGTGATAACTTCTGTGTGAAGTTATCTCTCAAACCTGTAAACCCCTGTGATAACTTCTGGATGAAGCTATCTCTCAAATTAGCAATAGATTGGCTGATATCTCAAAACTTTTGAATCGCACACACTGAAGAGTGGATGTTCTCCAATGTAAATGGAATCTTGAAACCCTTGGCTTAGTCTTCAAAGAAGAATTCTTAGCAATCAAAATCAATAATCATATCATAATATCAATAATGGCCTTCATGAGAAACCCTTATACCCTCAAAAAGATGTGCTTGCCCTAATTAGGGTTTTCTTAAATTAGAATTAGGGTTTCTTAATTAAAAATAGGCCAAATAATTAATATTTGATTAAATCAATCAAATATTAATATCTCCCTCAATACATGTCAGATCCTCGAATCGACTGATTCTGCACATGACCATACCAAAATAAGGGCACTCTGCTGCATGTCAAATATCCCTAAATAATAGGAGCTCAAGTAAATGTGTCTAAAAGAGCCCAAATGAAAGCCAACTATAGTAATTTTGCTAATTGAAGCCAAGCCAATCTCCATCATGATCCTCTATCCATCCTATCAGCCTACGAGGGTCGCATAATAGGCTAATCATCAAGTCTGTCAATGTCCACTAAAAAGGGGACATGACATTTATTGGAGTTTATCAATACATTTTTGCAAAAACAAAAAAAAATACATATTATATTGATATATAAAACATTAAATAAATATTTATAAGAAACTATAAAATGATGATAAGAAACTTGAAACCATGCAACTAACATATCAAACAAATTAACTTTTTGCTATTTGATACATAATATATGTTAGATACAGAAGGTTTTAATATGTTATTAGTCATGTGTCATGAAGACGTGGATGTTATAAGGACAACAAGTGTCATTCCTCCAATTATTATGGGATATTTTGTAGTTGTTAAGGGCACCTTCCTCAGCACTAGGCATAACTTTGTAGTGGATATGGGCTCAACCTATAGTTGTTATAAGTATATCCTAACCCCTATATACACCTCTCTAGTAGATGCAGGTTAATTCCTCACAAATGATGAGCTATGGTTTTGGCTATAGGCTATTGTTAAATTCATGGAAGACACTAGACAAGTTAAAAGAGGAGTGAAGGAAAATTAAATTAGAAGGAATGACTATACCCTTAAATAACAAAGTAAGTGCTACAACAAAGGCATACACTTCTAATCTCCATTTGGAGTGTTGCAGACTAGAATTTTTGACTATAGGGATATAAAAGAACTATTCTTAGCTTCTGATCACTTCATGGAAAATAATTTCACTCTACCAATAATAGAGATCTAGGATCTTTTATAAAGCACAAGTCTTAAGTTTGATAAACTAGCTAATTTCCAAATTAAAATTTTACTAAACAAAAAATCCATCAACAAACATCCTCATTTTTTGGAAGTAAGATAGAAGAGAGATAAGCCATCAATATGCTCATATAAAGGAGATCAAGAGCAATAAATTCCATCACACAACCCTCATCCATGATTATAAAGGATCTGACTTGGATAAAAAATAAATATCTACAACAAGCAACTTGTGTAAGGATTACAATAGTCTCTCATACCACTATAAGACCACTACTCTAGTGCTTTGTAGGTCATCATGATTACATCCAGAATGTTGAGGGCATAATTAAAAGACAGGACACTATGATCATATAATTACCTAAGGGTAACAATACAATAAAATCATGACTACCAGGGTAATAATTACATGAGGAAAAAACAATCTAAATTTCCATTTTGGTAAACACTCACATGCAAATTTCCCATGCCACAACCCTAAGAACAAATGGTTATAAAGGTACAATGTATCTTTTAATCATAAAAAAGCACTTTATTTTTTTAAATATAATATGCACTATATTAAAATGCATATTTAATCATTAAAATATCATTCATCAATTCTTGTCATGAGCTATTCTAATTAACCACTCAAAACCCTCATTATGATGTCATCTTATCTTTTTGCATCTTACATGTACCACATCACTTGGGAAAAGTGACACTTCACATGGGGGGGAAATGTTGCAGTTAATCAATCACATGATAATATATTCATGTGAATTGAAATCCCATGATTATGATAGAACTAGACCCATGTTAAAATGAGGAAAGCAATCAATTTTATTATTTTCCACTTTGAGATCAAAGCTCATTCACAAAAATACCTAAGCAAGACATTGTTGTAGCCTATAACCAAAACTGCCATTATTGAAATAACTTGCTTCACTATAAGCAATAATCTAAAGATAAAATTAGGTGTTTTGAAGAGATATCTATTTTGAAAATTTTATAGGAAGATAAACTAGCCAAAATAGGAGGTTCAATAGTGATAAGGGAATGCTCCAACAACATGCAGTTTTATGGAGACCCAAATATCTATGCCATCTTCAGTAGGGTTAGATAACCTACCTATTTTGAAAAATTGTAGCATTTTTTAGAACATCTCATTATAGAATTTATAGGGTCTTTTATAGGAGAATAGGTGAAAATATTTGACATCATATTTTTAGTTATAAAAGAAATGGTAAGCCAAGTTACTAGGTTGCCAATAACTGAGGAAAATTAGGAAGAGAAACCTAAAGGCCAACTAGATAGAAAATAGTTTTGTCAAGACAATGAAAGGCTAGTGATTAAAAAATGAGGTGTAGAGATACTAAGTCTAACCCCATCCTAGAGATAAGTAGCCTTGTATATCATTGAATAACTAACATGTGAAGGTAGGTACTCCTTGATCTATACTCTCTAATTCAAATTTTTGAATCATTTAAGGCATGGTAGGACTATTAATCTCCCAAACCACTTGTGGAATATCCTAAATAAAATTTCTAAATAATAACAAAGGGGGTAGAGAAATCATGTCTCATCATTGTTTGATTTGGTTGATAGTTAAACAAGGAATAAGAGATACAAGACCTAGCCTTAACTAGGAATAATTTCTAACCTTATGGACTAGTGAACCTCAAAAAAAGGAAGGAAACAATGAGGGGGAATCTCCCAAGGGATAGGTCTAGAAAATAACATAAGAGGATACTACATGCACTAGTGCAACTAGTTAGCCTATAGCTACTAAAATCTCACTTGTAGTTACTATAGATAAGAGAAGATGAAGAAAATTAGTGCTACCTTCTAAGGATATAGAGGAAAAAGGTCAACCAAAACAAACTAGGTAGGATATTCCTTCTCCTACTATTTTAATTTCTTCATCACAAGAAGTATATTCTTCCACCATGGCTCCTTCAAAATGAGAAGAATCTCTTCCATTACTAGTTGCACAGGAAGAAGGGGATGACACAAAACTTGATCCTCATCAAGAAGTTCTTCCATCACTAACTAATAGGAAAAGCAGGTTTCAATATCTCCCCTTCCTAAAAATAAAAATAAAAATGAAAGGAAGAAACCCTCTACATCAAAGATAAGGAGACCTCCTCCTAGGATGTCTCAAAGAATTAAAATACAAAGGTTAACTCAAACATCATCACCTATAGATATCAGTGAGGATGAAGAGTCGAAGGAGCCTAGAATTCATAAGACCTTTGATGCATTTGAGATAGAAGAATGGTTTACTGAAGAAGAGTCTACAAAGGAAGAGGAAATATAGTCACTTGAGCAACCTAGATTTAAAGAATAAGACATGAAACTACTTAAACAAATAGGGTATATAGAATAAGAAATAAGAATGTCATATCAAGATCGAAAAGAGGAAGAATTGCTTGAAGAAAGGACAATGGAAGAAGTAGCAGAGGAAGACATAGTTCCTCATGACTAGGAGTTCCAAACTTTGGAATAATCTATGGAAGAGATATATAAGTTGAAGAAAAAAATAGAAGAGTTAGAAGGAAAAAAAGGTCTGGAAACACTTCTGGGGGTAGAAAATTTTCTAAATCCATATAAAAAAGAAGATTCAAGTAAGAAAAGGACATTGCAGGAGTCTGAAGCAATTCCCTTAGAAGTACTTGTAGCAGAATCATCCACCTTACCTATAAATGACATTAGTGTATCCCTAGAATAACTTATAACATATAATGTTATGGCTTTGGTATCATTACACAATAGGTTTTATTTTTTAAAGACCACTACAAAAGTACCTATAGTAGAAGTAATTGATGTAGACCTCTTAGTTTCTGGGCCAGTAGAAACTGATAACCTTTTGAGATTTCTTGAGGAAAAGTTTAGTGATGATGAAACTTATCATAAGTAGTTTTTACAAAATTTTACAATATATTTTGAATCAAGGGAACAATAAGAAGATTTAAAAGAAAGCCTAGAAAGGGCTGAGACTAGGATCACTTATTTGAAAGAGAAGATCACTAACATGCATGATACCACTAAGATGTTAATGAAATGTAGATCACACTCTAGGGTATATGTTGTATACTTAGAATAATGGTGGCTCATATTCAAATATGACAAGAAATATAGTGATTAGTCATACATGGTATATGATTCTAAGTTTTTCTTTGAAGTCTATAGGCATGTTGACCCTAATATTTAGGCACAATTGAGTGAGTTTTACATGCATCAGTATGTTGTGCCACATGACACAAATTGGGATCCCAATATATACCTAGGGGATGTCTAATTGAATGCCTTTACCTCATACATCCTCAATGAAATAAGAAGAAAGAAATAGTTTGAGGACTATCAAGAGAAATAAAAAGAGGCTAATTTAATGAATAGGAGTGAATATACTAATTTAGAAGCTATAATATAGGAATGGATTGATTTTATGAATGTAGATACTCCATGACCATGGGTCACAAATAAACAATTAGAGGTTTATAACCACTACTTGAGCCTCATGGAGGGAGATGAAAAACAAATTTTTGTTTCCTATTTACACATATGGGTAGAGCTTTTAGATACCCTAAAATGAAAAGAACCTTATTACCCTCAGAAACTCAGAGAGGCAATATACATATTATATACATGCATTGATATTGTGAGGAAAAGAAGGATAATATGTTTAGGGCTGATGTTTCATCCACCCATGTTTTGGTTTGTAATTCTTGATCAGAAAGGAATGTTTCATCTAATAAAGAGGTAGAAAAAAAGGTGAAAAATCTAGATGATGCTAAAGCTTTTTATATCTTTAAAAGGATGGGCTATACTAAGATCTTAGATTTCAAGAAATATTATGGATTAAAAATGTAAAGAAGGCTTGCTCAAAGACAAGTAAGAGGTTAAGTAGGGGGTGTGATGAAGCCACTAATTGTTCTATTTATAGCCTCATCAATACTCGGTTGCATATATTTTTCCTATATTAATCCATGACTCATGTAAATGAATGAATGAACTAACTATTATATATGTGCATTAATATATACATGTGTTATGGATTAATGATGTTTTTTTTATTAGATTATATTTGTGTAACCTTATTTAATAGATGTTTAAAGGGTATAATAAGACTACAAGAATCTTACCTTGTCACAACACTTATAGAGAAGCCCATAGAAAAAGGGTCTTCTAGCCCATAAAAACTACCAACCTGTAGGTTTCCACCTATAGGCTGCCTATCATAACTATAGGCTTTTAACTATAGCCTTCCCATGGCAACTTTCAAGCTATAAGATTTCCACCTACAGGTTGCCCATAAAAATTATAGGTTTTCACCTATATAAACTACAAACTTTCACCTATATGAGCCCGTAGCCACTACATAGAACCAACTATTGTTGTGATAATAAGTTATTGGTTTTTAAGGACACATATAGATGTCTTAGAAACAAATTAAATGATAGAAGATGAACCTCCATAGCAGCTATTTGGATTTCTCACATGCATATAAAATTAGATGTGCTACCAAAAGATGAATAAGATAAGGATAATGGAAAGGAGAAAAAGAAGAAAAATAGAAAAATGGAATATATTGTCCTTTACCCAATCAGGGCTAAAAATAAGTAAATTTAAGTTACTAACCACCTAAAGGTTGATTGGGTTAGTTGTAAAGTATTTTTACCTTTCCTAGTTTTGTGTCTACTTATATAATTGACCACCTTTAGTTATTAGACACTTATTATAGAGAGTTTCTATGAAATTATCTAGTGAAATAATAGTTGTAGAGTCTTCCTCCTTAAATTCCCTTATCTCTGGTATGTTGAGCTATGTGAACGATTGAAAAAATGGCATTAAATCCCAAGTATATTTTATACTAAGCTCGATCACCTCACTATTAATGTATGTCCATATTTCAATTTTGAATACATGACTTTGATCTTGGGAAATCAAATGGTTCATGTTTAGAGGTGTAATCATTTCCACTAATGATTTAAATACTTTGACATCTTGTACCATAGTAATACTCTATCATATCAAGACCACTTTAGGGTAACGATATGGTAGAGTTAACATTTTACTTTCCCTATTATATTACACACCTTCACTTTTATTATTGTGGGATAATGGGTCAGACAATCTAATACCACCACCCCATGCACACCCTGTTAGAATCTTGCATGATGTTAGGTTAATTCTAGTGGTTTAGTGATTGTTCACCACCATGCCATAGTGTTACTATTCACCCCTTGCAGGGTTGTGGTATTGGATTTTTTATGTATTTCATGTGGGAATATAGGGGTATATTATGAATATAGTATTGTAGTTATTATTTTATTAAAAAGATTAAACAATTTTCCAATTTTTTAGTCTCTTAGTTTTAGTTTTCAATGTCAGTTAGACCTAGGAGATCATTTATTTGTTTGTAATAAGGAATATTAGTTAGGTAGAGAGACTTTTAGCATAATAATCAAGGCTTTAGTCATTGGACTCAAGGCTAGTTATGATAATAAAACTAGACAAATTTTAGAGGTTCTAACATTGGGGTTGTTATTTTTTAAAATTTTGTCTAAGTATAGAACCCTTGTACCTTGAGGATTTTCATCTTATAATTCATCATTGACCTCTTGTTCTAATTCTAATATTTTAAAGTTATTGCACTATAATTTGATGAGGATATTTAAGTCAGGGAATTAATTTACAATCACCTTTGTCATTGATGTCAAAGGAGGATAATTGAAGTAGTAAAACATAGCATGATCTAGAATAGTATGACAGTACTAAAGTTAGGGGGAACATAATAGTGAGGGGGAGAATGACAAGGAATTATAATTGTATTTTCACACAAATTATTTAATAGTATAGGTTAAATATTTTTTTCACCTAATGTTAAGATATCTATATGTATTATTAAATCACATATATTCATTATTGTTTCCTTCACACAAGCATATTCAATACTTGTAGAGGCTAGATGTTGTATTAAAAACTAAAGCTATCCAAATATAAGAGAAATGAGTATAATTTATTGCCAATATTTGAAAGAGTTTTTTACTTTTGCATGTATCTTGTTACATTATTTGATACCTTTAGACCTTGCTTGCTTCTTTTCATATCTAATAGTTCTAGAGAAGTTACAAAAGTCTAGCATCTAGAAAACATATAGGACATAAAAGAAATTATATTCTAACTAAATAAAATTAATTTTAACCAAAGTAAAAAACTAAGAATAATGATTGAACCTAACTTTACATGCACTTCAAATCAACAATAAACATCTCAAGTTTTGTATATAATGTACTAGTAGAATAATGATGATTACATTTAGAAATGTATCAGTAAAAAAATAGTGAATAAACACACCTATACTTAGATCTTTATTACATTAAATAATAAATTACACCATACATATAACCAAAGTTTAGGTGGCAAGCTAATAGGTTAAGGTGATAGGCTAGTTAAGGTGACAAAACATTATCATAATCATTTACATTACTAGCAAGATCAGAATCTTGATCACTCATGTATACATCTACTTGATTTTATTCCTCACCCTCATCTATGACATGCAATACATTCTCTCTCACAATCTCTTCTTTGGTAAAAAAATCTCTTCTTCAAACACTCCATCATCATCTTCATCCACTTCTTTGAATGTTTCTTGTAAATTAACATATTACCCATCATGCATTGTATTGACAAATTCCATGAATTTTCATTTTGAATGAGTCTCTATTTGAATGACATACGACCATCCTGGGATTATTACATAATCAATTATAAATTATTGGTTAATTTAAAGAGGGGAACATATGACTCATCTATCTTTGATAAAAATTATCATGTATTTGCATGTGCAAATCCATACTCATCAAATTCTATTGAAAATGGTCATATCCACTTACATTTTAATAATATAAGACTATTTTAACCAAAATCCAATTGAATAATTTCTTGGATGAATACAATATAAAATTTCTTATCAGTTTCATGAAGAAATTCAGCACTAACAACATAGAATCAATTTGTATTTCCTTTGTCTTTTTCTTCCACTCTTAAATGACTACCATAGGCCCACATTCCACTAAAATGAATAGCCCATAAATGTGGAGATTTTGAAATCTCACTTTCCTCCATTGGTATATCTTGACATTCTTATTTTTCATCACTGACTGCATTAGCAATCCATTCTTCAAATTTTGGAAAAGAATCACCTCCAATCAAATCATGACATCTGCACTTTTGAGGTCGATGTTGAATCCAAGTTTGATTCTCTTCTTATATTTTTTATATATAATATTAACATACAAATAATAATATTAATAATATAAATGTTTAAATGCAATTGAGTAAATAAATTATTATGTAAATTATTTTTTTACCTATGCCACTTATGAAATGAAGATGTGTTTTGAAGAATATAGGCATGTATCACACTTCTTTCTTGATTTGATAGCTTGAAGCAACTTCCATTTCCTTCTAATACTTCACTTGCAACTCTCTCATCTTCATCATCATGCCATACATGTCGATTGACATTCTTAAAATCCTTCATATATTTTTTTCAAAATCCCATGGACTCTTGCATTCAATATCCCTCAGACATATTACCTTCCATTTTTTCCCTAGTATGAACATTTTTTTTTCAAAACCTTTATATATCATTCTATAGGATACATCCATCTCATTCTTATTGGGCCACAATGCTCTAGTTCATATTCTAGATGTATCAAAAAATGCATAGAAATATTAAATATTATTGATGGAAATTCATGTTCCAATAGACAAAGGACTTTAAAAACCTCCTCCCTAAAACTATCAAATTTAGAAGGATCTAATACATGTAAACTCATTCTCTTTAATATTAAGCTCAATCTTGGCCCCTTTGTCAAACTTGATATATTTACCACAATAGGTAAAATATTATCGATTATGACATGATAGTCATGAGTCTTAAGGCCTCTTAAGCTATTGATGTTAGTATGGCTTCTAATACTAATACTTATATATCCAGTGGGAAAGTGAGTCTGAGACATCAACTATAATAATTATGTATTTTGTTCCTTTGTCCAGACATAAGGAGCACTAGGTTTTCTATATTTTTAATCATCATAGTTTTTAACCCAAATATTTCAATGAATCTTTAATTTTAAAAAGTATTCACATGATAAAATAGTATAAAAATCACCAAAAAGAGTTTTTATAATAGCATAGTCTACATTTTTCTTAGTATGCATAAAGTCAATAGTATGCCTAATGGCTATATCCTTAAAGTATGGAAACTTATAGAATATGCACAACTATTTTACACTACTTTAAGTACATGGATCATATCTAATACCAATAATCCCATCATTTTAAATTATAGATGAAATTCTTCTTTGTCTATTCTCAATAACGTAATCACCCATTACTAGCAATGGTGCTTCACGATTCTCTTCTTGACCATTTAAATGTGTTTTTTTGTCAATGATATGGATGATACATTTTAAGGTACGCATTATTTACAAAATAAATACACTTACACAAAATTATTGAATGCCTCACAAAATCCTTAAAGTTGTAAGTAGGACATCCATGGTATCCATGAATAGTGAGACTAGAGAGTGTTCCATATGCAGGAAGATCATGAATCATAAACAATAAGGAAGCTATTAAAGTGAATTTGATTGAATAATCATCCCTTAAAGATTGAATTTCTTCAATTCCTTTCCACAATTCCATTATCTCATCATATAATGGATCTAGATAAGCATTGATTGTATTTGAAGTTACACTTTTCTTTCTTAGTATAATCAATGAGAGCATTAAGAAAAATGGTTTAGATGCTAACCATGGAGGCAAGTTATAATTTATTAAAAACACTAACCAAGTTGACCATCTAGTACTTTGATTTGAGAATGAGTTCACCCCATCTAGAGCCAAACCCAGCCTTATATTATGAGGATCTTTAGAAAAATCAAGCCATTTATTATCAAATTTCATCCACATCTTAGAATTAGGCACATGTCATTGTTTTCCATCAGTGCTCTTATTTTGGGTATGCCATTGCATAAGTTTAGTAATGTCTCTGCACCTATACATTCATATTAATTATGGGATTATCAAAAAATGGTGAAGAACCTTTCTAAGAACTATATTTGATTCTAATCCTTGTCTATACCTCACTTCATGACATTTTAGGCATTCACTCTCACTTGCAAGATTATTGTGAAATAATATGTAACCATTCACACATGTGTGGATGTTTTCATACCTTAAACATAGCTTCATGATTTGATTATTATATTAATTTCATTTTATTGGTAATGTGGAGTTAGTTGGTAACAACAAACTTAATAATGCCAATAACTGATCTACACTCTAATTTGTCTAGCCAAGCACCACTTGTAAGTTAAGAATTTAAATGATTGTTGTCAAATTATTTAACTTTAAATTAGCATACATAGGATTTAAAGCATCCTCCATTGACTTTTTCCAATCATTATTTAGACCTTCATTCAACATTCTATCAACTTCTAACTATTTCCTCTTTATCTATGTTTGGTGCCACTTCATCTATGTTTGTTGCCTCTTCATCTCTGACAATCTATAATTATATAATATCTTCATAATAATTGTAATCCCAAGGTCTTATACCACTATGCCCATATCTTATTATATTTTTTCACCTTTCAATAAAGACAATCATTACATGGACATGGATATTTTTTCATGTCCCTCTCATCAACTACTCTCTCATCATATGCATGGTATTACTCTATAGTCAACCTTTGAAATATATCTATCTATAATGTTTTGCATTCTAGTACTAATTTAGTTTCTTATTTCAAGAAAAAAAACTAAAATATGAAAAACTCAACTTACTCAGGATATAATACATGTAAACTCATTCTCTTTAACACTCTTTAACACTTACCCAGAATTTAGAGCACTTAATAGAATTAAGATACAAAACACTCAATAGAATTAGAATTAGAGCACTCTAAAAGATACAAATCACTCTGTAGTAATTCAAATTAAATAAATATAACTATGCATCACTCTATAGAATTAGATGTTCTTTTTATGATTGGAAATAAATAAATGTTATTTGTATCCATATTTTATCGAGGGCCTTCCTTATCTAGATGATAATTAAAGAAATGATTTAGAAACGGAACATATAATTTATGTTTGTTCTATTGATGAACCACAAGTATTTAAAAATATGGAAATGTTGTCAATGTTAATGAATACACAAAAACTAACAAACAGACAAATGAATTCTTTGTTGTAACTTTGAACATTACTCACTAGCATACATTATTAACATATTGAGATAAGATGACTTGTTCTATAAATTGATATAACCCCATGTGTGGAAATATATTATCAATTAAAATATCTTGGTGACCACATTGATTTGATGAACTAGCATAACTTTCAACTATGTCATATGAGACCATCTTCTAGGATTCCATGCAATTAATAGATTAAGCTTGAACACAATGTTACCCAAGCATTGAGGTCTAGGTTAGGGACATGAGCCCATGGTTTAATGGAAAAGTGATCAAAAGAATTAAAATTTGAATGCATGATACAATTTCAATTCCCATATGCTCCAAAATGCGTAGAGAAAACTAATGAAAAAATAGTTTGCTAAAATTATAATTCCATGTATGGTTCTAGTACTTACCTGCCTATTTAATTATTATAAGTTACACCAACAATAACAAACTAATTATGATGTACATGCACTACCCATGCCATGAAGACTTAGCTAAAATGATCCTCAGGGATTAGTTTGGTGAATCATTTACAAAATTATAAATTAATACCATAGCCATGAATGATAACATGGAATACAAATAGACAACTTCAAGATATCGTCACTACATTATATTTATTATAAAATGAATAAAAGCATCCAATTTTTTCACAATATCAAGAACTCTAAATTATTACATGGTATTCAATGTCCTATGACAAGATACCTTCCTATTTATGTAAATCATCTCTTATAATACATTGATTTTATTCTCCTAGTTAGATATAGTTGCTAATCATAAAGCTATAGATTTTGTGTTTAGTGTAATGAGGGTTTTGAATTACCTCTGAATTCACTATAGAGGGCATCCCAAAATTCAAATTCACTATAGAAGGCCTCATAAAATTAAAATTCATTGCATCAAACTTTGAATTCCTTACCTACCTAAGTCTCTAGATCCTCTCCAAACAAGATTTATCGCCCATGCAAGTAGTTGCTATACTTATATGCTAAAATCCAAAATGCCTCATGCCATCAAATTGACACACAAACCCTCTCTGGTTAGCTTCAACTCTATTAATAATTAACAAACCCTCCTATTTGTAGAGGTACATTACATAAATAATGTCAATTATACTCTCCACTCCTCCATTGAATTACCTCTACTGAATTCTGCACTCTACTGTACTCCCCACTATAGCCAACAAATTTTCCATTCACTATTAACCTTGTGCATGAAATAAAACCCACTCCCACTAATTATTTTTCAATTTGAAATATTTTTTTAATTGTCCACTTTAATATCATATTGTCTAATTTTTTATTGTGAGACTAATTATTTAGTCATTTTTATTTGTGTGACTAACTATTTAGTTGTGTTTTTACCTGACGATCAAATTAGTCATTTATTCAGTCATTTATAGCTATGTTGTAAAAAATTAGTAGAATTTAGTCATTTTTTATTATTGTGACTAAAAGTTTTAGTCACATAGTCATTTATTTACTAAATTCTACTAGTGACTCATGTAGACACTTTTATTTTTCCACTCCATCCATTCAGTAGTATGAGGGGGAATGATGTACATTATACTTCTTGGTGCTGAGTATTCCTTGCATATGTTGTAATTTTTTATAATTTCATCACCACTGATAGTCTTCTTGATTAAATTTATTATGGTGAAGCATAGTGTTAGTTATTTTATGACTAAGTAGTGGATTCAGAACACTTGCATAGATTGAATTATTTTGTGACTTGTGAGCACTTAGAGTGTTGGCTTATTCAACATCATCTACGGAGGGATTTTTTATTATCTCTTCTTTTCTCTATTTTGGGGGAGTTTTTCCTGTGGATTTTCTCTCTTTTTCTCCACTTTAAGAGAGTTATGTATTTTTCACTCTTTTGAGTGTTTTCTAGATTTATCCTTTATACATAGGTATCTTATTCAATCATTTTATTTGTTGAAACCTATATGAGGATTGTTACTTGACTCCATGGCCCTCTTGGTGAATCTTATAGTGACACCAATGTGGTAGCCCCACTAGTATTTATGTTCACTTTTCACTATCATGTTGGAGGGTGTTCAATTTATGCTTCCTTGAGTTCATCATTTACCTAGTACTTTGTAGCACAGTATTTATTTTCAGTGATCCTCATTATTTAATATCATTCGCACTTCTATTTGGTGGTTACAGTGACTTGAAATCCATGTACTCTAACATGATGGATTGGCATCCATAGGGATATGTGACTTCACATTACATCCTCTATTATTATCCCTTAGCTTCACTTGAGAGGGGGTTGGGGGGCCGGGGGTGTTAGAGTATCTTTTACTCATGCTTGCTAAGTTTATTTTATGTGGATTTTAGTCCCACATTGACTAGTATAGCTTGTATTTTATTTTATCTTGCATATATAAGTAAGTTATCTCATTATAATATATATGTTTTACATGATTTTATATTCATATCATTTGAGTATAAATAATTGTTTTGTCAATTAGTTTTCTCTTATTTATGTTGAAGCAAAAATGGTTTTGATAATGTGCCATTAGAGAGATCTTGGATGAAGATTTTTGATAAATCTTTCAGGTTGTGTGTGTGTGTGTGTGTGTGTGTGTGTGTGTGTGTGTGTGTGTGTGTGTGTGTGTGTGTGTGTGTGTGTGTGTGTGTGTGTGTGTGTGTGTGTGTATTTAAAACCTTTTTCAAAAAGTGCTTAAAAAAATAAATGTGTTAATATCTAAAATAACTTAAACAAGGTTCTTAAAGGGTTATAATGGTTTATGTGGTTACTCATCTCTCTATAAATTAAGAAATGCCAAGATAAAACATACATGTAAGAATTTAATACATAATATTTAGAAATTTTGTTAGAAATCACAATATCACAACTTGAAAATAAATATTGTAAGTCATGAAGTCATAATTTTATAGATCACCAAAAACCTATCATAGTCAGAAAACCATTAGCTATTACATCTTAGGAAAAACCATAGATTGGCATGCAAAACTATGATTAATAGGGTAATAACATGATTCACAAATTCATATTATTGTACATGAATAAAAACCTATAAAAAAAGATCATAAGAAGTTAACCCTTGGTGGTTAGTGCAAAACCATAACTTCATGACAAAATTATGACTTTAAAGTCATAAATGTCCCCTGTACATTAATTTTTTTTTCAAAATCTAGCTCTAGTTCTCATCTAATCAGACCTATAAGCTAACAAAAACACATCTAGGATGCAAAATCATTAAATTGGGAGTATTTTCCCACTTTAATCACCAAAATCTAGTAGGAAATTTGAGTGTAAAAGATTTAAATCATACAATTAAAAACCCAATATATCCAACTACCTAAGTAAGATCTAGAGCCATTAAAATCCAAATAAAACTAGATGAATGCACAATTTAAACTAGCATTCAAATCCTAAAGCTAATTTCTCTAAACCATAATTAAATAGATAAAAGAAAACAAAAGACAAGAGGATTGAATTGAGATTATTTTAGCCTCTAATTTTTGACATTATGTTGGCATGATCATGGATTGTTGATGATGGATTCAAGGATTTGATTGATAAGAATATTTTATGGATTCATATTTTGTTAGTTTAGCATGGATATAGCATGAGAATTCAAGTTAGCTTCTACAGGGGGATGGATCTTATTCAAATAAAATGTGGAGGAAAGGATTAAAAGGAATTAAATTTTTTTTAGAAGCCTCTAGATTTCTAAGCTTATAGAGAGGAAGGATAAGAATAGAGAGGATTCTAAAATTATATAATTCTATAATCCTTTGAGGGGTTAATTAGGATTAGGTAGGGGATTAGATAGGTATTAGGTAGGTGATTAGGGACTACGAGTTTAGGAGAGCCTACCAATAGGCTAGTAGGTGAGCCATGGGAATTTGAAATTATAAAATATTAGATAAGTGGGGATTAGGATAAGATAAGAGATGGTTAGGGTACTTAATGATGAAGTTGGATAAGATTATATTTAGTGAAAAAATAAATATCGATTGGGGATATGAGATAAATGATTAGAAGGCGGTGATTTTAGGATGTGATTAGATGAGATAAATTAGATAAGCATAATTAGTGTTGACTAATAGTAATATTAGTGATGTTAAATGAAGTGAGAGAATTTAGATACCTACACTAATAATACTCATTTTTGCTATAAAAGAAAAGGTTTTAACATAGTCAATCTTGGGTTTTTTTAAACTTGTGAGAAACTAACCTATCTTTAAATTTGTTAATTTTACCAATTGAATAATATTTGATCTTATAAATCCACCTACAATTGAAAATATGAATTTTAAGTGGAGGGACAAGATCCCATGTATGATTATTAATTAATGCATTATATTTATCTTGCATAGTAACATTCCATCTATCATCTTGATTGAATTCATCAAATGATTGAGGTTCACATTCATACATAATCATTAATTCATGATAATAATGTTGACTTATAAATAATTTATTAAGGTTATTAACATTAGAATATTGGATTATGGATTTTGCCTATTTATGTATTTTAAAATGAACATGTAACTCAAGGGGTTACTCAAACTCTAAGTTATACAAAACTAGATTAACTTCCTTAATGAAATACATTTCACCACAAGGAAAAGCATGAGAGTAAGGTTCATCAACAAAAGAACACTAAGGATGTTCTATATAGGGCTCAAAAACTATTTTTTGAGAATAAGAACATTCTTATTCTCAATTATTTGACATTTATAAGGATCATATACATTTACAACTTTTGTATTACCTCCATAACCTTAAAATATGAAATAATAGGAAGTGGGATCAAGCTTATTAATTTTAATTTTAGGAATAAAGATAGAAGCAGGACTACCAAAGATCCTTAGATGAGATAGACTAGGTTTATTTTTAGTCCACATTTATAAAGGGGTAGAAAGATTCAAATATTTGGTAGGGACACTATTCATAATATGTACAACAATATTCATGGCTTTAACCTATAAAAATTTAGGAATAATTATAGATTGCAACAATGTTCAAGCCATTTCTATGATGGTACAATTTTTCCTTCCAGTAATACCATTTTATTGAAGTTAATAGGTAGTTGTTAATTCTCTTTGAATACAAAAATTAATGCCAAAATAATCAAACTTTTTACTAAAATATTCATCACCATTATCATTTATTAATCTTTTAATAGAAAAATTAGATGCATTTTCAACAATAACTTTTAATTTCTTGAATTTAGACAACATATTAGATTTATTTTTAATAAAAAAGACTATATCATTCTAGTATAATAATTAATATAATATAAATAACCATTAAGGGATACAACTTCAAGAGTTCTTACAACATCACTATGAATCTATTTTAAAGGATGTGAGGAATTTGCATCATGATTCTTATGAAAGGGATTAGTATGTTGATTACCACACAAAAAAACCCTCACAAGTTCATGATGAGAGGGGATATAATGAAGTCTAAAAACAAGGTTATTTGTAGATATATCATGTAAACTTATAAAATTAATATGTCTTAATTTTTCATGCCATATTTGAGATTCATTCTTACTATAAAATGAATGAAAACATGTAGAAGGAGAAAAGATATATAAACCATTCTTTTGAACGCATTCAACAATCAAGGAAAAAGATTAATTTTTAAGAGATTAGTTATATTTAATTAATTTTACAATAAAATTATTATTTGTAAGTTGAGAACAAGATATTTTTTTTTAAAAAAAGTTTAGGTACATAAAAAACATCATTTATAGTAATGTTTGAAAACACTATCATTATCTATTTATTTAACTCTGAAAATGAATTATCTTCTAAGTTAATTATTTTAGAGATATCTCTAGAATCACATAGAATATTAGATAAACAAGTCATATCGTGTAATGTACTACTATCTAAAATCCATTCATTTTCATTTGAAGTAAATAAAGCAACATATAAAGAAATAACATTCTGATCATGATTGTTATTTTGATTAGAGTTTTGATTTTTTTGTTTATTTTGATTAGATTTTTTCCCTTTGTTATTTTTATAAGATTTATTATTACTTATGTCCTTATTTTTATAACAGGTTTCCCTTGTATGACCAAATTTACTACATAGATTGAAAATTCTATCAAACTTTGGGGGACGGGGGGCAGGGGGCGGGGGTGTTAGAGTATCTTTTACTCATGCTTGCTAATTTTTTTTATGTGGAGTTTAGTCCCACATTGACTAGTATAGCTTGTATTTTATTTTATCTTGCATATATAAGAAATTTATCTCATTATAATATATATGTTTTACATGATTTTATATTCATAGCATTTGAGTATAAATAGTTGTTTTGTCAATTATTTTTCTCTTATTTATGTTGAAGAAAAAATGGTTTTGATAATGTGCCATTGGAGAGATCTTGAATGAATATTTTTGATAACTCTTTTATGTTGTGTGTGTGTGTGTGTGTGTGTGTGTGTGTGTGTGTGTGTGTGTGTGTGTGTGTGTGTGTGTGTGTGTATTTAAAACCTTTTTCAAAAAGTGTTTAACAAAATAAATGTGTTAATATCTAAAATAACTTAAACAAGGTTTTGAAAGGGTTATAATTGTTTATGTGGTTACTAGTCTCTCTGTAAAATAAGAAATGCCAAGATAAAACATACATGTAAGAATTTAATATATAATCTTTAGAAATTTTGATAGAAATCACAATATCACAACTTGCAGAGCAATATTGTAAGTCATGAAGTCATAATTTTATAGATCACCAAAAACCTATCATAGTCAGAAAACCATTAGCTCTTACGTCTTAGGCAAAACCATAGATTGGCATGCAAAACTATGATTAATAGGGTAATAGCATGATTCACAAAGTCATATTATTTTACATGAATAAAAACCTATAAAAAAGATCGTAAGTAGTTAACCCTTGGTGGTTAGTGCAAAACCATAACTTCATGACAAAAATATGACTTTAAATTCATAAATGTCCCATATGAATTAAATTTTCTTCAAAATCTAGCTCTATTTCTCATCTAATCAAACCTACAAGCTAACAAAAACACTTCTAGGATGCAAAATCATTAAATTGGGAGGATTTTCCCACTTTAATCACCAAAATATAGTAGGAAATTTGAGTGCAAAAGATTTAAATCATACAATTAAAAACCTAATATATCCAACTACCTAAGTAAGATCTAGAGCCATTAGAATCCAAATAAACCTAGACAAATGCACAATTCAAACTAGCATTCAAATCCTAAAGCTAATTTCTCTAAACCATAATTAAATAGATAAAAGAAAACAAAAGGCAAGAGGATTGAATTGAGATTATTTTAGCCTCAGATTTTTGACATTATGTTGGCATGATCATGGATTGTTGATGATGGATTCAAGGATTGGATTGACAATAATATTTTATGGATTCATAGTTTGTTAGTTTAGCATGGATATAGCATGTGAATTCAAGTTAGATTCTATGGGGGGATGGATCTTATTTAAATAAAATGTGGAGGAAAGGATTAAAAGGAATTAATTTTTTTTAAAAGCCTCTAGATTTATAAGCTTATAGAGAGGAAGGATGAGAATAGAGAGGATTCTAAAATTATATAATTCTATAATCCTTTAAGGGGTTGATTAGGATTAGGTAGGGGATTAGATAGGTATTAGGTAGGTGATTAGGGACTAAGAGTGTAGGAGAGCCTAGCAATAGGCTAGTAGGTGGGCCATGGGAATTTAAAATTATCAAATATTAGATAAGTGGGGATTAGGATAAGATAAGAGATGGTTAGAGGACTTAATGATGAAGTGGGATAAGATTATATCTAGTGAACAAATAAATATCAATGGGGGATATGAGATAAATGATTAGAAGGGGGTGATTTTAGGATGTGATTAGATGAGATAAATTAGATAAGCATAATTAGTGTTGACTCATAGTAATATTAGTGATGTTGAATGAAGTGAGAGAATTTAGATACATACACTAATAATATTCATTTTTGCTATAAGAGAAAAGGTTTCAACATAGTCAATCCTAAGTTTTTTTTAAACTTATGAGCAACTAACCTATCTTTAAATTTGTTAATTTTACCAATTAAATTATATTTGATCTTATAAATCCACCTACAATTGAAAATATGCATTTTAAGTGGAGGGACAAGATCCCATGTATGATTATTAATTAATGCATTATATCTAGCTTGCATAGCAACATTCCATCTATCATCTTGATTGACTTCATCAAATGATTGAGGTTCACATTCATACATAGTCATTAATGCATGTTAAGAATGTTGACTTATAATTAATTTATTAAGGTTATTAACATTAGAAGACTAGATTATGGATTTTGCATATTTATGTCTTTTAAAATGAACATGTAACTCAAGGGGTTGCTCAAACTCTAAGTTATCCAGAACTAGATTAACTTCCTTAATGAAATACATTTCATCACAAGGAAAAACATGAGAGTAAGGTTCATCAACAAAAAAACACTAAGGATGTTCTATATAGGGCTCAAAAAATATTTTTTGAGAATAAGAACATTATTATTCTCAATGATTTGACATATATAAGGATCATACACTCTTAAAAATTTTGTTTTACCTCCATAACCTTAAAAAATGAAATAAGAAGAAGTGGGATCAAGCTTATTAATTTTAAATTTATGAATAAAGATAGAAGTAGGGCTACCAAAGATCCTTAGATGAGATAGACTAGGTTTATTTTTAGTCCATATTTATAAAGGGGTAGAAAGATTCAAATATTTGGTAGGGACACTATTCATAATATGTACAACAATATTCATGGCTTCAACCTATAAAAATTTAGGAATAATTAGAGATTGTAACATTGTTCAAGCCATTTCTATGATGGTACAATTTTTCCTTCCAGTAATGCCATTTTATTGAGGGTAATAGGTAGTTGCTAATTCTATTTTAATAAAAAAATTAATGCAAAAATAATAAAACTTTTTACTAAAATATTCATCGCCATTATCATTTATTAATCTTTTAATAGAAAAAATAGATGCATTTTCAACACTAACTTTTAATTTCTTGAATTTAGACAACACATTAGATTTATTTTTAATAAAAAAAGACTATATCATTCTAGTATAATAATTAATATAATATAAATAACCATTAAGGGATACAACTTCAAGAGTTCCTACAACATCACTATGAATCTATTTTAAAGGATGTGAGGAATTTGCATCAAGATTTTTATGAAAGGGATTAGTATGTTGATTACCACAAAAAAAAACCTTCACATGTTTCATGATGAGAGGGGATAGAATGAAGTCCAAAAACAAGGTTATTTGTAGACATATCATGTAAACATATAAAATTAATATGTCTTAACTTTTCATGCCATAATTGAGATTCATTCTTACTATAAAATGAATGAAAAATGTAGAAGGAGAAAATGTATATAAACCATTCTTTTGAACACATTCAAAAATCAAGGAAAAATATTAATTTTAAACAGATTAGTTATATTTAATTAATGTTACAATAAAATTATTATTTGTAATTTGAGAACAAGATAAAAAATTCTTTTTAAGTTTAGGTACATAGAAAACATCATTTATAGTAACTTTTGAAAACACTATTATTCTCTATTTATTTGATTCTAAAAATGAATTATCTTCTAAGTTAATTATTTTAGAGATATATCTATAATCACATAGAATATTAGATAAACAAGTCATATTGTGCAATGTACTGCTATCTAAAATCAATTCATTTTCATTTGAAGTAAATAAAGGAAAATATAAAGAAATAACATTCTGATCATGATTGTTATTTTGATTAGAGTTTTTATTTTTTTATTTATTTTGATTAGATTTTTTCCCTTTGTTATTTTTATAAGATTTATTATTACTTATATCCTTATTTTTATAACAGGTTTCCGTTGTATGACCAAATTTACAACACAGATTGAAATTTCTATTAAACTTTGGTGTATGATTCTTTTTACCAAATTTCTTATTCTTGTATTTGCCTTTAGTAAATTTAAGGTTATATTTATAGTATTTATTATTATTATTATAAACATTATTTAAGGTGAGAAGTGTCTGAGTGTCATTTTATTTAGAATCAAAATTGGTCATAACTTACTCTTATTGAATTAGGAGAGCAGACAAGGTGGTAAAGTCAGGTATATCTTGTTTAGTTTGATACTTAGAATTTAAAATTAAAATAAAATTTATAAACTTTTCATTAATATTTATATAAATTATAAAATAAATTAATTGATCCTGAATCAAATTACAATTACATTCATCTAATTGAGCTTTAATATTTTTAATTTTAGCAAGAAAATTCACAAATTTCTCATCACCTTCATAGGTATAGTTAGCAATTTAATGATTAAGTTAATGATTTTTGAGAGTTGAGTTCCCTCATGCATGGATTCAAGGAGTTTATAAGCATCACTAAGAGACTCCTCTTTAGCACTGTGGAGAAATAATTTATCCTTAACACTCTGTAAGATAATGGGCATGGCTTCTGATGATTTTTGTTGAAATTCATTGATAAGATCAAGGGTCACATGTTGTTTAGAAAGGGATTTTTCAATTAAAATGATAATATTCCAAAATTTTCAAGCCATAAATGTAACTTTAACATGAATTTTTTTATATATTATAGTGATTTCATTAATTATTTAAGATTTATCTAAGAAAAAATGATGCAAAGCCATAATTTCCCTTTAAACGAGACAATAAATAAATACCTAAAATGAAACCTTTTAGTATTAATTTTAACTTAATTTAACAGTAAAACAAATTTTAAAGTGTAAAAACATAATAATTTTTCAATTTAACTCTATACAAATCAAAATATTATGACAAAATAAGGTGTTGTAAGTGTTACAAAAATACACTAATGTAAGAATAATTTTAAGAAAAATAACCTTTTAATGAGTTTTTATACTATTTATGAAAACTAAAGTAAATCACAAGTACAACTATACTTAATTTTATAATTTATATGTAAAATAATACAAAAAATGGATTTAGAATTACATTAAACTAGGCGTCAAAAGAGTTGCACTAAAAATGACCACTAAGACACTATTATTATAAAAATTTATAAAAATACTAGTAGAAGGTTTTAAAACATAAAAACTATGGATATATTGGTTGCATGACTTGGAATCTTTGAATCTTAACTTGGAATCTTCTTAGTTACAAGTTTTTAGATTTTTTAACTTGGAATCTTCTTAGTTACAAGTTTTTTAAAAAAATAAATCCACCACCCCATCTAAGAGTTTACTTAAGAGTTTACATGCACTATTTAAGATTTATATATATAGACAACATGTAAATTTAAAAGTGAATCAATTAACCCTTTTTTTAACTTTTGGATTTAAAATATTTAGTTAGGAAGGTGGGACTAAGAGTTTTCTAGCATGGAAATTTGAGAATTAAATAAAAGAAGTATTTTTTAAATAATTTTCAAAACTATGTAATATAAACTACATACTTGTAGCTTCACAATGGTGCCCTGTAGGTGAAGAAATCCTCACAACAAATTGTACAGGATTCAAAATGAAGTGAAACATTACCAATCTCTTGGTTTTTTCATGAGGATTTCAAAATTAAATATTTAATGCAAAAATGAATTTTTTATGTGAAGAATTGTTGGTCAATGTGAAGAAAAAAATTTAAAAATTGTTTGATGTTATATATATATATATATATATATATATATATAAATGGTCTAGATCATTCACAAAACAACCACCAAGAACTTTCCAATCAACTAACACATCTCGTGATTTGATTCCATGATAAAATTTAAAAACCAATGTACAAGATCTAAATTTGTAATTAATTAGCAAAGCATATAAATGAACACAAATCAATACATGACACATGAATTACCATAGGAAAACCTCAAAGAGGTAAAAACCCGCCAATGTGACATTCAGTAATATGAGAAACCAAATCACCCTAATCCAAACTTCTCCTTCTCACTTCTTTACACAGTACTTCACAAAACTCACAGGATTAATAAGTTTGAATATGACAAAAGTTTTATATTTGAGAGATAATTCCACAATAGGGTAAACCCCTATTTATATTGAAATATCAAGGGAGGTGACCATTGTAAAAATAATGGGTCCATCCATCCCGATAAAGACAATTAAATAAAACACTTAGTAAGTATTAAATAACCATAATAATATTATTTATTTTCATGAGGTTTCCACCTCGTGTTAATAAATATTATTTTATTGTTTATTTAATTAATTGCCAAAGTAATTTAAGGGTTAATAATGATCACTTAGACATTAATTTATCTAACTCTCTACTTATCAAATGAAGGTATCTAAGCATCTTATCATAAACAATCACGTGATAACACAATCAAATGAGAGTATCTATGCATGTTCTCATAAATTTGCTCTACTTATCAAATAAAAGTATCTAATAAATTTAGCATAAACAATCAAATGATAAAATAATCAAATGAGATTATCTAGGCATGTTAGCATAAAATTGATCTACTTATCAAATGAAAGTATCTAAGCATTTTATCATAAACTTGTTCTAATTATAAAATGATAGTATCTAAGCATATTAGCATAAAAGATATTTTTTACCAAGTAGAATCCATAAACATGATTATTTTGTCAAATGAAGCATGATTTTATGTATAAAATGCTAACTCATATGAAATTAAAAATATAATGTCTAAATATTTTCTTTTTTTTTCTCATCTAAGACCAAAATACCTTAAAACCTGGATGTGAATTAGATAAGGCATAAAAGTATGATGTGGTAAAATCACCAAGATGATGACACATACCATATTCATTAACACACCTCACAACTAATTCATAGCATGATAAAACACATAAACACATTGATAAAACATCAATGAATAAAATGCTTCCATAAGGAGAAATGATGTTTTGTCAGGGAATACCAATTTCTTCATCTACGAGGTACAATTATGAATCTAAATAACAAAGCCTATTAAAATAAAATCTCAAAATAAACTAACATTTCAAATGTGTTTTGGTGAAAATTGAATATTTCACCCATAATTTTTAGAATAAATAAGGTTTAGAATTGAGTTTCCAAAAAATAACAACTTATTTAAAATAGATAAAATAATGTCTCTTAGGTATTATGATGCTACAATCAAACCTAATCAAGTTTCAATTTTGTGAAATTTCAAGTTTTTCTACTTTAATCAAGTTGATTCTAAAATGACTTTGAAAGTCAAAAAACCAAGTAGGGTGTATTTTTTCTTCAAATTCTTCCAAAATTAGTCTTTAAAAGAAATGCAAGCTCAATAAATATTCATTTATGGTTATTGTTTTCTTATTTTATATGATAGATAAATTAGTTCTAAATCTTAATTGTATAAAATAATGAGTTTAAGTATTTATTTGAACATTCATTATGGGCTAATTTAACATAGGCATAATCAATCATACTAGGTTCACATATCAGTCAACTGATGAATTCATTCGATCATAAAAAAATTGAAAATTCATCAAATCAATAAGTTACTTGACCAATACTAAATGACCTCTTCAATACATTCTCTTTTCCAACTTTCAAGGACAACATAAAAGATGCATTGAGTTTTAAAATCAACACTACAAATTTACATTTTTATGCTAAACTAGAACAAAAAAGGTTTAGAAATTAAACTTTTCAACATGTTGTATACCTGATTTTACAACAAAAATAGATATTCTAGTGAGTAAACAATACTAGCAACTTATTTGATTGTAAAATAATTTAAAAAACATAAATAACCACAACAAGGGCAAAAGTCACAAGTGTCATAAATGTCACAAAGATAACTTAAACACTAAAATTCATTTAAAGAGGATTCAAATCAAAAAAATAAATATCCCAATATATCTGAAAGGTAAAAAAACTTAAAGATTAACTAATCACATGACCATATTCAATAAAAATTATGACAAGTCAAAGGTGTTGAAAGTGTTAAAAATGTCATAAATAGTGTGTTATTTGTCAAATTTGATGTAAAATCAATACTATGAGGTTTTAAGAAAATAATTTTACCACATAAAATTGTATATAAGGTGACAAAACCTATAAATTGACTGTTTGGATGACTATGATCAACAAATGATTGATAGGGGCAAGAATCAAACCAAGGTCAAGGATAGACATGGTTTTTATGTGAATGAAGTCATAGAAATTAAAATAATTAAAAAAAGAGTTAAAATAAGTTATATAATGGGATTTTAACCTCAGGGCCTCCCTAGTTTCAAGTTTTTATAAAAAATTAGCTACCAACTCACCTACATCTTTCACCAAGTTTAAACATGTAATAAACACTTTTTAAAATATATTAAATTTAGAATGCCCTTTTTTAAAAATAAAATAAATATTAAATACATGTAAATATTATAATAAAATAATTTTTTAAAATAATTTTTAATTTAAAAAATGATGACTCATCTTGATGAGGGTCCCACCCCAACTTGTTGGAAATAAAGGTATTTATTAAATACATTGTGTAAACTATTACTAACCATTTATTTTCATATTGTAGGAAACCGAAAGATTCACGGTGCTTTGCATATTATAGCACATTCCACATGCCTTCATTTACCTTTAAAATTTTTCAAAGCCTCCTAATTTTCTAGATGAATCCAAAACAACCTTCAAAACCTTATCTTTGGCTCATAATTTGTTTGTAAAAATCTGCCTGGCTATAAATGGTGCCCATAGGAGAGAAAAAAATTATAAAACTTGATAATATGTTGTAAGTCACTCTCCAAGAGGACTAGGGAAGCTTAATCATTGATAAATCACCATTCAAACACTAGAAAGAGATTTCAAAGGCTTAGTAATAAAATTTTACTAAGTTTTTCTTTGCAAGGGTGTACCAGGACATATAATGGCACATGGGAGGAGAAGAAGAAATTAAACAATTTTTAAAGTCCTCCTGAGAGTCTGCAGGTGATTTTGGATGCTTAATCTTATTTATTTATTATTTATAGGCCATTATAAGGATCAATTTTTTTCCAATTTATTCAATTCTTTAATTATATCAGAGACTGAAAGCATTCCTAAAAAACATATCTTTTGTGATGTTTGTTGTAGAATAATTATATAGGGCATTGGGTAAATTTTAGTTTGGTGATTTGTAAATAAAGTGATTCCATGGATAGTTTTTTAAATCTAAATAATTAACACTTTATATCTTAATATGAGTGATTTTAATTCCTTTCCACATGACACCACAAAAATTATAAGGTGTATAGGCAAAGCGAGCACTTTAGAATGCATTGCTAGTTAATGGTTTTAGCTATAAAATTTATTGTTGTTTTAAAACATTAGAAACTTAATTTTATTTCTTTTGTAAAAAGAGTATATGGGTTCAATTATCATATTTTTATTTTTTATTTATCTTAAATGTATTCAAAGGGTTTTAAGTTGAAA
The DNA here is from genome assembly GCA_037957365.1 of Torreya grandis. Taxonomy (NCBI): domain Eukaryota; kingdom Viridiplantae; phylum Streptophyta; class Pinopsida; order Cupressales; family Taxaceae; genus Torreya; species Torreya grandis. Next base: position 643,144 of record JARHVA010005939.1, on the reverse strand, counting down.
AAATATGATATTCCAAGGATAAAACTAGCAATCTTATGACTTTGAATGCAAATCTAATGAACATGAAAAAGATTCACTCATAAATTACAATGTACCAAATACTAAACATTATTAAATTAAGTGTTATTCTAACACCATCTCCACTAGATATTTCACCCTCTCCTTAATTATAATATTGTCATACTTGATCTTACGATGTATATCTAACTAAGGCTAAAAGATATGGTTAGTCAAGTATCAATATATAAACATAATAATTATACTAAGCTGAGAGATAAATTTTCAATAAAAAATATTCACATATTCACATGTTGTAATGAAGTAAAATATTTAATATCTAATGTGAATACTATCATCATTCATTTCCTCACTTCTAATATAAAAAATATATTATTATGATCAAACAAGGTTAAAATTTTGAAATGGGGTAATTCATGAGATGTTCAATAAAAATAGATTTGATTTATAAACCAATGTGTTTCTCTAACGTAACTCTTATTCTCAAATAAATTCTATAAGGATGTTAAAGAGGGCCTTACCAATAACATTTTTTATGATGGATAGACTCATTATGAAAAATATATCAATATGTAGTCAATAAAATAATGTCACAAAATTTATTTCCCAAGAACACTATATGTTTTATTTAAGGTGGTAGGAAAAAATTATTGACAAAACATTACATTCAATTAAATACCAAAACAAGTTCCTTGCATTACTTATAATAATTTGTAGCATTGTTAATAGTGTTAGTGATTACAAATCTTATCTATTTATTTGAGGATCATTTATTTCAAAAATGTTTGACTTAAAAATCTACCATACAAATCATAATTACTTACTAACACATATTTTTATAATAAATATATAATACTTTCACCATTCATAAGGATTATATAGGAGGCTTTCAGAAATAATTGCACAATTTTTCTCTACATTTTAGAAATTATCCAAGTTAATATTTCATGTGTCAAAATACATTATCCAACTTATTTAAACTCTCATTAATTAATCTAAAAAAATGTTGAGCTCTTTACTTGTAATTGTGTTAGAAGGGGATAGTAATTATTGCATCTAAAATACATTCTTATAGTAAGTATGCCATGACACAAGTTGACAAAGAATGAATCCATTCACACTCTTGATTTAAAAAACTACAATATGAAGGAATGCATAATTGGCATAGGAAATTAAAATTTATTTGAAGTCACATTGTGCTCATAAAACCTAGTGAAAACCAAGATTAATATAATATATCATATGAAAGCAATTCAAGAAATGGAGGAAATACATGTACTCAGTATAACTAATAATTATGTGGAAATTATTGTGGTAATTACCTAAAGAAGTTGTAAAATGCATCCCAAGGGGTTTTTTTTGTGTCACTTAAATAATTTTATCATATTTATTGTATCCAAAAAATCATCTTAGGTATATATAGAGGAAGAAGTTCATTATAAATCATATGCACATGACATTGAGATGTAGTCTCTTGTGTCATATCATTATGAAAAAGGATTGTTAAATATATCTAGCTTTTCATTTAAATTAGTTTGGCTTTGTGAATCCTTTATATATGTATTAATGTTAATTTTATTTTCATTTATTTCATCTTGTATTTTATGTCACAAACCAATGTTTTAGTTAGTCAAATGTTCTCTACCCCAATGATAGTCATGATATGCATAAATATCAACTCCCTTTTCTTGATGCTTACTCATATCAACCTATTTTTTTGAGAGTGAGATAGCATTTAACTAAATTAACTTGTTCAATACCTTGTGATGAGGGTTTGTTAAATATGTGAACTTACTGCTTAGTGGAGCTAAGAGAACAAAAATATTAGGTAGTTGTGAAACTACATTAACTATTTATTTTTCTTCTTCTTCTTCATTATTATTATTATTATTATTATTATTATTATTATTATTATTATTATTATTATTATTATTATTATTATTATTATTATTATTATTATTATTATTATTATCATTTGGTTTTAAACTTAATTTACTTGGAAAATTTGAAGTATAATTAGTTTAATGGTTGGACTCATACTTTAACTTATTCATTCTAATAATTTTATTTATTGTTCCTTAGCCATGTAGCAGACAAGAAATATTTTATTATTTATATGAGATAAGGATATGCAATGTATATAAGTAATTCTAATGTGTGTGTATATACATACATATATATGCATATATATATATATATACATATATATATATATATATATATATATATATATATATATATATATATGTATATATATATATATATGTAGATATGTATATATATATATATATGTATATATATGTATATGTATATATATATGTATATATATGTATATACATATATATGTATATATATATATATATATATACATATATACATATATATATAGATATATATATATGTATATATATATATGTGTATATATATATATATGTATATATATATATATATATATATGTATATATATATATGTATATATATATATATATGTATATATATATATATATATATATATATATATATATATATATATATATATATGCAAACACACACACACACACATGTTGATGTTGATATAACTGATGTAAATCACATAAATGAGTCTTACTTAGTGGCGAAGTCCATATAAGTTTATAAAAATTGGCATTTGTTCTAACCCCCTTCATTCTAACCCCACGTGTACTTTTTGAATGTGCTTAGAAAAAAAGGGGGTTAGAAATAAGTGGGTTAGAATGAAGGGTTTCAAACATTTATGGTACGCATGTAATTAATTTAAATTAAGTAGCTAATGAAATAATGTATTTTGAAGGGGTTAGAATAAAGGGGGTTCATTTGAACCCTCTTTATTATAACCCCATGTGGCATCAAATCCTCACCCATTCAAGAAGAAAGGTACTATTGGCCTCAAATTTCCACTTTGGATGCCATGTATTAGGGTAGAAAATAAAATAAAAACATATGGCTCTATGTATAAATAGGCCTTTTTATGAGCTTTCTAATAATATGATTTTTTCTAAATTTTAATAATATTTAATATTTGTTTTTATTTATTTAGTAAAATAGGCTTATTTATAAAATGAAGTACCATATGTTTGAGGCACTAAAAAAATAGGAGACTATGGCAAAAAAAATGAAAAATATCACTGCACTCAAATTTAATGTCCTTGTTATAGTAGTGAAAAAATCAGTCCATATGTGTGTGTGTGTGTGTGTGTGTGTGTGTGTGATAAGGAGAAATCATAAGTGTCAATTTCAGCCACCTTGATCATTAAAAAAATAATTAAAAAATAAATTTTCATCAAAAAATTATAAAAAATGATCTTTTACTATGTTCATGTTTCTAGGAGAACCTTCCAAGAAATCTTGAGAAAATATTGTGTTTTGAGAAAATTATGAGGAGAAATCAAGCACTCAAAAAAAAATTGAACATAATACATACACACTACATATTTAACTATTAAAAAAATTATTTTAAAATAAAATAAAATAAATGTAATCCACACTTAAAATGCAACATTTCATTAGTTTATACCATTTTCACATTTTATATGGTTAATTCACTATTGTCTAAACAAATTGAGAAATGTTCACATTTTCATTTGTTGCTGTCCCCTTTATACTAACAAGTGGGGCATACTAAAATGACATGCTAAAAGATAATTCATAAAAGGTTGTTTGTTATTAATACTTGTGAGATAATGCATCTACAACTACATTATATTTGCCTATATTGTATATAATCTCTTAGTCATAACACATTAATTTGGTTACCCACTTTGTTTGCTCAAGAGAAGAGAATATTTTCTCAAATAACTACTTGAGTCTACGATGACCTTTTTTAATGCAAAATTTTATCCCTAGTAGGATGAGGCACAAATATTTAATGGCATGAAGTGTAACTAATCTTTATCATATGTGTAATGAGATAACTTATTCTCCATAACATATTATTCATGTAAGAAAAGCTAGAAGTTATAAGTATTTAGCTAGTAGATGAGATTGAACAGCTAGAAAAACCTGATGAAGAAGATTAATTCTATGCATATGAGGTAATAGTATCACTATTATTTCCCCTATATTTAGACATTTGAATCATCTTGAACCTCAGGTGAGGTACTGTAATCCAAAATTATTATTATCACTAAAATTAATAAAAACATAGATAGTGGGAAGTTCTAAACAAGAAAATCCAAGTAAAGATGAAGAGTTAACATTGATGAAGGCTATATATACCTCTACACTGAAAAAATATACTTATACTTTATTTATTGAAGAGATAACCAAGAGGGTGTTTTCAAGTGAAGAATAAGTTGTTTATCTTCTTATTGTCTAGAGTAAGAATAATGAAATTGGCATTGTTGCAACACTCATTTATTAAAATCAACATTAAACAAAGGATAATCAGTTGGGGATATTAAATTTTGATGATTCTAAATACAAGCAAGGTTTGGTGTCATAATTGAGCTCATCAATCTAATGGGTAAAACTTATTTTGTTGAATTTAGGATGTAATTTTGTCATACAAATAACATTGTTGAATATGAAGCATTAATTTATGGACTCTAATTTTATCTTAGAAAGGAATTCAAATACTTGAAGGTGTTATATGATTCATAACTTTTGGTTAAATAAGTTAGAAGCCATTATGCCTGTAATGATAAATGGTTGTCAAGATACCACAAAAAAATATGGAATTTTATAAAAGACTTTGATGCATTCAACATATAAACCATGCCTCATTTGATGAATCACATAGCATATGCTTTGGTAAAAATGCAATTACTTTAGAACAATTACTTATTCTCACTTGAAGAGGTATATAGTAGAACTAATTTCCATTCCTTCCATTCCAAAAAATATTAAAACATTTTAGGTGTTCAATGATGATCAATATATTATTAATTTTATCATTAAAACAAATATATTTGAATCTCATATCATTGATGAAGTTGATAAAGATGACTTTGATCTATATGAATAAGATGTGTTAAACCTAAAATCAAATAATATTTCAAAATCTATGGTCTCTTTGGAAAGGTTTTTTGACATGTACTATCAAGGTGAGAAAGAGAAGGAAACTACTTGCAAATATATGTTACATGAGAAATGTAATCTTGGGAATGCAAATTAATCAAAGAAATTTATATTATGCATAAATTGTACTAAACTATAGAAACATGGAATTTCAAAAGCTTTGAAATACTATAGGTACATCATAGCCTAGATTTATGAATCCTTTAAGGTATTTAAGACTTTAATCCTCACTCATACTAGTCCTTCAAGTTATAATTTAAGTATCTTCATAAAAGACAATGGCCTATGAATCCATTATTGGAACCCTCAATCTTCAAGGAAATACAAAGTTTATTATCACCCCAGACTATTTTTCCTATCAGGCACGTTACATGGATGGCAAACGCTGTTCCCGTGTAGAAAAATATGAGAGATATGCTTGCATGTGGATTTAAATAATACAAATAAAGATTTAAGGAATGATAATTACCCACTAGCATCATTAGGTGAGGTGTTACAATTTGTAGATGGTTCACAAATGATGTCATTTTTAAATGGCTATTTTGGTTACAATCAGGTATTGGTGAACTATGAAGACATAATCAAGCCATATTTTACCACAAAATGTGGAACCTTTGCATATAATAGAATACTATTTAATATAATTAATGCAGGTGCTACATTAAATTATGTAATGGATATTACATTCAAGGATCTAGTTGGTAATTTTATTGTGATTTTTATGGATGATGTAATTGTATTTTATAAGAATTGAGAAAAACATGTGAAAGACTTCAGAACAGTATTATAAAGGGGTAGAGAAAATAATATCTCCTTGAACCCAAAGAATTTTATATATTTAGAGCTACCAAAGTCAATCTATTAGTCCATGTTATTTTTGATAGAGGCATATCCATAGATCTTGATTAGGTAGAAACAATTCTAAAAATCTGCTTACTTGGAAATAGAAAGGAGCTAAAGTCATTCTTCAGTAAGATGAATTTTATACATAAATTCATTTCAGGTTTTGTTGAGATAGTTAGACCATTAAAAAATGTGATGAAAAAATAATATAATATTGAATGGGTTGATGAAGCACAAACTACATTTATTGAAATCAAGAAATCAATTGTGAACACCCAATTGATAATTAGTCTAGATAATATGTAGCCCTTATACATTTATTTTTTTGCCTCAAAACATTCAAGTGTTATTTTTATGACTCAAATAAAATAAGTTAGAGATGAGAATATAGTGTCTTTCATTATTTCTCCACTTATAAATGCTTAACTAAGGTATTCAACCATTAATAGGCAAGTATTGATTTGATTAAAGTAATTAAAAAGTTTAGGCATTAACTAATGATATGTGGGTGAGTTGGTAAAGTGGCTTAGTTTTTTCAAGCTCCACCCAGGTCCAAATCTCACTAAGGTATTTGAGGTTGGATGCAGCTATCATTGGTATTCTAAGGTTGGTTGTGGCCATTGTTATTATTTTTAGGTCAGTTGTGGTCGTTTGTTGGTATTCTTAGGCTAAATATGGCCATTGTGGGTGTTCTCAGGCTAGTTGTGTTCATGTTTAGTATTTTTGGGCTGGTTGTGCCAATTTTTGGTATATGTATGTGTGTGTGTGTGTGTGTGTGTGTGTGTGTGTGTGTGTGTGTGTGTGTGTGTGTGTGTGTGTGTGTGTGTGTGTGTGTGTGTGTGTGTGTGTGTGTGTGTGTGTGTGTGTGTGTGTGTGTGTTTTTGTGTGTGTGTGTGTGTGTCTCTCTCTCTCTCTCTGTGTCTGTGTGTGTGTGTGTGTGTGTGTGTGTGTGTGTGTGTGTGTGTGTGTGTGTATTACATCTGGTAGATGATTACTTGGGGATTTGGTCCCCTAATTATTTCCTAAATTGGTTCATATCTCTGGTCAAAAGTGAATACTAATATAATAAAAAAAATTGGGATTATATTTTATGAAATAAAGTGTTTTCTATTATACCTATAGACACTCAATTTGCATCACTCTTATGTTGTAATTATAATCAAAATCGATTGATAATTAGTCTAGATAATATGTAGCCCTTATACATTTATTTTTTTGCCTCAAAACATTCAAGTGCTATTTTTATGACTCAAATAAAATAAGTTAGAGATGAGAATATAGTGTCTTTCATTATTTCTCCACTTATAAATGCTTAACTAAGGTATTCTACCATTAATAGGCAAGTATTGATTTGATTAAAGTAATTAAAAAGTTTAGGCATTAACTAATGACATGTGGGTGAGTTGGTAAAGTGGCTTAGTTTTTTCAAACTCCACCTAGGTCCAAATCTCACTAAGGTATTTGAGGTTGGATGCAGCTATCATTGGTATTCTAAGGTTGGTTATGGCCATTGTTATTACTTTTAGGTCAGTTGTGGTCTTTCGTTGGTATTCTTAGGCTAAATGTGGCCGTTGTGGGTGTTTTCGGGCTATTTGTGTCCATGTTTAGAATTTTTGGGCTGGTTGTGCCTATTTTTCGTATATGTATCTGTGTGTGTTTGTGTGTGTGTGTGTGTGTGTGTGTGTGTGTGTGTGTGTGTGTGTGTGTGTGTGTGTGTGTGTGTGTGTGTGTGTGTGTGTGTGTGTGTGTGTGTGTGTGTGTGTGTACATGTGGTAGATGATTACTTGGGGATTTGGGCCCCTAATTATTTCTTAAATTGGTTCATATCTCTGGTCAAAAGTGAATACTAATATAATAAAAAAATTAGGGATTATATTTTATGAAATAAAGTGTTTTATATTATACCTATAGACACTCAATTTGCATCACTCTTATGTTGTAATTATAATCAAAATCAATTGATAATTAGTCTAGATAATATGTAGCCCTTCTACATTTATTTTTTTGCCTCAAAACATTCAAGTGTTATTTTTATGACTCAAATAAAATAAGTTAGAGATGAGAATATAGTGTCTTTCATTATTTCTCCACTTATCAATGCTTAACTAAGGTATTCTACCATTAATAGGCAAGTATTGATTTGATTAAAGTAATTAAAAAGTTTAGGCATTAACTAATGATATGTGGGTGAGTTGGTAAAGTGGCTTAGTTTTTTCAAGCTCCACCCAGGTCCAAATCTCACTAAGGTATTTGAGGTTAGATGTAGCTATCATTGGTATTCTAAGGTTGGTTGTGGCCATTGTTATTATTTTTAGGTCAGTTGTGGTCATTCGTTGGTATTCTTAGGCTAAATGTGGCCGTTGTGGGTGTTCTCGGGCTTGTTGTGTCCATGTTTAGTATTTTTGGGCTGGTTGTGCCTATTTTTGGTGTGTGTGTGTGTGTGTGTGTGTGTGTGTTTGTGTGTGTGTGTGTGTGTGTGTGTGTGTGTGTGTGTGTGTGTGTGTGTGTGTGTGTGTGTGTGTGTGTGTGTGTGTGTGTGTGTGTGTGTGTGTGTGTGTGTGTGTATTACATGTGGTAGATGATTACTTGGGGATTTGGTCCCCTAATTATTTCCTAAATTGGTTCATATCTCTGGTCAAAAGTGAATACTAATATAATAAAAAAATTCGGGATTATATTTCATGAAATAAAGTGTTTTCTATTATACCTATAGACACTCAATTTGCATCACTCTTATGTTGTAATTATAATCAAAATCGATTGATAATTAGTCTAGATAATATGTAGCCCTTATACATTTATTTTTTTTCCTCAAAACATTCAAGTGTTATTTTTATGACTCAAATAAAATAAGTTAGAGATGAGAATATAGTGTCTTTCATTATTTCTCCACTTATCAATGCTTAACTAAGGTATTCTACCATTAATAGGCAAGTATTGATTTGATTAAAGTAATTAAAAAGTTTAGGCATTAACTAATGATATGTGGGTGAGTTGGTAAAGTGGCTTAGTTTTTTCAAGCTCCACCCAAGTCCAAATCTCACTAAGGTATTTGAGGTTAGATGTAGCTATCATTGGTATTCTAAGGTTGGTTGTGGCCATTGTTATTATTTTTAGGTCAGTTGTGGTCATTCGTTGGTATTCTTAGGCTAAATGTGGCCGTTGTGGGTGTTCTCGGGCTTGTTGTGTCCATGTTTAGTATTTTTGGGCTGGTTGTGCCTATTTTTGGTGTGTGTGTGTGTGTGTGTGTTTGTGTGTGTGTGTGTGTGTGTGTGTGTGTGTGTGTGTGTGTGTGTGTGTGTGTGTGTGTGTGTGTGTGTGTGTGTGTGTGTGTGTGTGTGTGTGTGTGTGTGTGTGTGTGTGTGTGTGTATTACATGTGGTAGATGATTACTTGGGGATTTGGTCCCCTAATTATTTCCTAAATTGGTTCATATCTCTGGTCAAAAGTGAATACTAATATAATTAAAAAAATCGGGATTATATTTCATGAAATAAAGCGTTTTCTATTATACCTATAGACACTCAATTTGCATCACTCTTATGTTGTAATTCTAATCAAAATCGATTGATAATTAGTCTAGATAATATGTAGCCCTTATACATTTATTTTTTTTCCTCAAAACATTCAAGTGTTATTTTTATGACTCAAATAAAATAAGTTAGAGATGAGAATATAGTGTCTTTCATTATTTCTCCACTTATAAATGCTTAACTAAGGTATTCTACCATTAATAGGCAAGTATTGATTTGATTAAAGTAATTAAAAAGTTTAGGCATTAACTAATGACATGTGGGTGAGTTGGTAAAGTGGCTTAGTTTTTTCAAGCTCCACCCAGGTCCAAATCTCACTAAGGTATTTGAGGTTGGATGCAGCTATCATTGGTATTCTAAGGTTGGTTTTGGCCATTATTATTATTTTTAGGTCAGTTGTGGTCTTTCATTGGTATTCTTAGGCTAAATGTGGCCGTTGTGGGTGTTCTCGGGCTAGTTGTGTCCATGTTTAGTATTTTTGGGCTGGTTGTGCCTATTTTTGGTGTGTGTGTGTGTGTGTGTGTGTGTGTGTGTGTGTGTGTGTGTGTGTGTGTGTGTGTGTGTGTGTGTGTGTGTGTGTGTGTGTGTGTGTGTGTGTGTGTGTGTGTGTGTGTACATGTGATAGATGATTACTTGGGGATTTGGGCCCCTAATTATTTCCTAAATTGGTTCATATCTCTGGTCAAAAGTGAATACTAATATAATAAAAAAATTAGGGATTATATTTTATGAAATAAAGTGTTTTCTATTATACCTATAAACACTTAATTTGCATCACTCTTATGTTGTAATTATAATCAAAATCAATTGATAATTAGTCTATATAATATGTAGCCCTTATACATTTATTTTTTTTCCTCAAAACATTCAAGTGTTATTTTTATGACTCAAATAAAATAAGTTAGAGATGAGAATATAGTGTCTTTCATTATTTCTATACTTATCAATGCTTAACTAAGGTATTCTACCATTAACAGGCAAGTATTGATTTGATTAAAGTAATTAAAAAGTTTAGGCATTAACTAATGATATGTGGGTGAGTTGGTAAAGTGGCATAGTTTTTTCAAGCTCCACCCAGGTCCAAATCTCACTAAGGTATTTGAGGTTGGATGCAGCTATCATTGGTATTTTAAGGTTGGTTGTGGCCATTTTTATTATTTTTAGGTCAGTTGTGGTCATTCGTTGGCATTCTTAGGCTAAATGTGGCCGTTGTGGGTGTTCTCGGGCTAGTTGTGTCCATGTTTAGTATTTTTGGGCTGGTTGTGCCTATTTTTGGTGTGTGTGTGTGTGTGCATATTACATGTGGTAGATGATTACTTGGGGATTTGGGCCCCTAATTATTTCTTAAATTGGTTCATATCTCTGGTCAAAAGTGAATACTAATATAATAAAAAAATTAGGGATTATATTTTATGAAATAAAGTGTTTTCTATTATACCTATAGACACTCAATTTGCATCACTCTTATGTTGTATTTATAATCAAAATCAATTGATAATTAGTCTAGATAATATGTAGCCCTTCTACATTTATTTTTTTGCCTCAAAACATTCAAGTGTTATTTTTATGACTCAAATAAAATAAGTTAGAGATGAGAATATAGTGTCTTTCATTATTTCTCCACTTATAAATGCTTAACTAAGGTATTCTACCATTAATAGGCAAGTATTGATTTGATTAAAGTAATTAAAAAGTTTAGGCATTAACTAATGATATGTGGGTGAGTTGGTAAAGTGGCTTAGTTTTTTCAAGCTCCACCTAGGTCCAAATCTCACTAAGGTATTTGAGGTTGGATGCAGCTATCATTGGTATTCTAAGGTTGGTTGTGGCCATTATTATTATTTTTAGGTCAGTTGTGGTCATTCATTGGTATTCTTAGGCTAAATGTGGCCGTTGTGGGTTTTCTCGGGCTAGTTGTGTCCATGTTTAGTATCTTTGGGCTAGTTGTGCCTATTTTTGGTGTGTGTGTGTGTGTGTGTGTGTGTATTACATGTGGTAGATGATTACTTGGGGATTTGGGCCCCTAATTATTTCCTAAATTGGTTCATATCTCTGGTCAAAAGTGAATACTAATATAATAAAAAAATTAGGGATTATATTTTATGAAATAAAGTGTTTTCTATTATACCTATAGACACTCAATTTGCATCACTCTTATGTTGTAATTATAATCAAAATCAATTGATAATTAGTCTAGATAATATGTAGCCCTTATACATTTATTTTTTTTCCTCAAAACATTCAAGTGTTATTTTTATGACTCAAATAAAATAAGTTAGAGATGAGAATATAGTGTCTTTCATTTTTTCTCCACTTATAAATGCTTAACTAAGGTATTCTACCATTAATAGGCAAGTATTGATTTGATTAAAGTAATTAAAAAGTTTAGGCATTAACTAATGATATGTGGGTGAGTTGGTAAAGTGGCTTAGTTTTTTCAAGCTCCACCCAAGTCCAAATCTCACTAAGGTATTTGAGGTTGGATACAGCTATCATTGGTATTCTAAGGTTGGTTGTGGCCATTGTTATTATTTTTAGGTCAGTTGTGGTCGTTCGTTGGTATTCTTAGGCTAAATGTGGCCGTTGTGGGTGTTCTCAAGCTAGTTGTGTCCATGTTTAGTATTTTTGGGCTGGTTGTGCCTATTTTGTGTGTGTGTGTGTGTGTGTGTGTGTGTGTGTGTGTGTGTGTGTGTGTGTGTGTGTGTGTGTGCGTGCGTGCGTGCATGTGTGTGCGTGCGTGTGTGTGTGTGTGTGTATTACATGTGGTAGATGATTACTTAGGGATTTGGGCCCCTAATTATTTCCTAAATTGGTTCATATCTCTAGTCAAAAGTGAATACTAATATAATAAAAAAATTAGGGATTATATTTTATGAAATAAAGTGTTTTATATTATACCTATAGACACTCAACTTGCATCACTCTTATGTTGTAATTATAATCAAAATCAATTTATTTCAATAACACACAAATCAATAAAACACCCAAATTTGACTACATACGTGACACACATATTCTAAAACATATTAGGGCGTCCTTGAGAGGGACAATGCACAATAACCAAGATTTTTCTAATGCAATTTGATAAAAAATTTTATTTTATAAGCAATGTTCTAGGGTAATTAATTAGAATAAATAGTCAAATTTCCATATTATATAATTCACATGGAAGATAATATAGATTAATGATCCTATTAAATCAAATGAAATGCTTAAGTATAAATCCATAGAAATTGGTTAATTTATATTTATGATGTATGCACCTAAAATTGCTCTCTCTATTACAACTGACTAATATTCCCATTAGTCAACACTAATTCCCCTTCCTAACCATAAATATAATATCCTCTTCCATTAATCTATATTTTTCTAAACTTAGTCCATCCCCTTATTCCATTATTTTCCTTTGATCTACCATTATCCTAATCTAATTTGACTTATCCAATATATAGGAATTTAAAATTCCTATAACACCACCTACCCACCTACTAACCTACTCCCTAGGTATTCCTACATCCCTAGGAATCTTAATCCTATGCTAACCCACATCTAATCCTAGCTTATTACTAAACTAATCCTAGAATACTCTAGAATTGGAGACTTCCCTCCAAGTTCTAGAATCCTCTATTTCTAGAGGATTCTCCAAGGAATTTAATATTCATTTATTAATTCCTAGCCCTTGGATCTCCTCATGCAAGATCAAATGACTACCATTGATCTTCCCTCCCCTTATCTATAAAACTAACACTACCCCTCCATGGAAACTAACTCCTAATTCCATACTAAAACTCTGCCAAAATTATCCTAGAATCACTTAAAGAAAAAATCAATCATATATTATCAATCCAACATCAAACAATCACTTATCAATGTGAGTTTGTAGTCACATGAATTTAAATCTTGAAATGGAGGATTGAGGAGATAAAGAGCATGGTAATAATGTTCTACTGGTTCTAATTTATCTTCCCAATCCTTTCCTGTTGAGTGTCATTCATTTTTGGGCTTCCATTTTCTCTTTGGTGATATTTTAATTGAATCCCAAATTTGGTGCACATTTTGGTGACCACAGTCGAGACTGGTCCATCATCATTTGATGATATTTATACTGTCTCAATAATGGGATTGCCCTATAAATAATAGGACTACCATTCCTAAAATACTTGTAGTTTAGGCTAGTTTAGGCTAGTTTTAAGATTTGGTGGCTTTTTTATCATAAAATAATTGTATTTAAACCAAATCCATATAATTATTTATTTTTTTGGACTTTTATTTACCTAGGACATTTATATATATCACTACAATATCACTAATTTTATTTTTCTATCACTCACAGTTTTGTCAATTAGATTTGTGGTTTTGTGATTTATGACAAAACTGCTACTATCAATTTTATCCTAGTAACAAGATTGTCGTTCTCAGTAATGAGATTATAAGACTACCATAACTTTTATATTTAACCTTCATGGTTATCCAACATTTTTAATTATACCACTTTACTAGTCATGATATTGTCCTATAAGTCATGGTTTTGAATTGTGTAATCATGGGATTATAGTCATGTTTCCCTTTAATTTGGTCATTTTTTAGATCATTTTTAAGTTAATTTTCATGAATTTTGAGTCATTTTGAGCCTCTCACAAAGCCAAAATTTCCTTTAGTGGTGAGTGGCTCCTCCCCTTGACCTCACCCTATACTATAATAAGGAATGCACTTGGGGTACTACCTTCAGACCCCGTAAGCGGCACTGGCCTTGACCCTATTGGGAGTGTTGTCCCTAAACCCCTACGTCATGTCCTGCTCACCCCTAAAAAGTTATAAATCCAAGTAACAATTTTTTTGGGGGGTGATTTTAAGGCATATTTGGTTGACATCTTACTTCATGTAGGGATCATTATGCTAACCATTTTATTGTAGGCTCCCAGAGGATTTTGGCATTCGTATTCGAGATTTAACCTTTTGTGATTATAGGGAGGGGGTGTCATACTTATTTTTTCATATGTTTTATTATCTTTCTTGATTTATATATATCATCATCCTTTCTAATTACTTGTACATACTTGTGTGCATGTGTCTTTGTTTTTTTCTTTTATGTACTAATTTGTCATATCATGCCAAACACACATAGGTAATTAGAGTGGTTAATTAATCATATCATGTTTTTTATTATTTGTTGAGCCCTGCCTTAGGATATCATTAACATGGATTTCATCACCACACAAGTGTCTTAACATTTAGGGGTTAGTGTCATAGATTTCACCACCATGTACTAACCACACTCTATGTTCTGATAGAGTTTAATAATTAGGGACAAATATCATTAGGTTAAGTGGTTGACCCCATATAGGTCATCCATAAAGGGGAGGATTTAATTATCTAAACCAGAAATTAGACAACATCTTATATGAACTTGGGCCCTATCATACCTTTGCATATATTGGGGACTCCCTTAGATCCTTGTGTAAACTTTAGAATAGGAACCTATGGGCATAACAAGTGTTTCATTACTAGTGTCAATATCAACACCTAAGTGACCATTAGGAGAAAGTAAGGTTGAGAGGGTTCAATTGATTATATAGTGGGTCACCAGCCTACATCCTCACTTATGTAGCCATTAGATGGTGTGGACATCAAGTTACACTCTCATATGGTTTACTAATTAGGGTTGTATATGTGCATGATATGTTTGTGTGTTTTAATAAGGCCCATTTTGTTTGTTATCTGAGTTAGCCATACCCATATATTTTGTGTACATAGCTTAGAAAACTTATAATATCACTTCCATTATCCCATTATTCATTTCTTTATCTCATTCCATCATCATATCATCTTGACTATCCATATCACAACATCTTTATTCTTCCCTCCATAACATTTTTACCTTAATCCACCCTCTTTTCATTCCATATCACTCTATGCACTCATCATAATATCATCTCGTATCCTTGATCATTTGTATATTTAACAAATTTTTAACTGTCATATACCCTATCTTCTACATATTCACACTATACTATTCCATCATTCTACATCTAATTAGTAGCACCACTCATCATATAACACTTAGTATCCACTACCCTTTTTGTCATATCACCTTGGACCATCCCACATCCCCATATCATTTTGTCCATATCATTTTCATTTTCTTATCTCACCCCCACCACATAGGATTCATCTCACTTAACACCACCATTTATAAACATCTTTCTTTGTAAACATTATCATACTTTCATCCATCCACAAGAGTTCTCTTAATTATATCCATTCCATTACATCTAGTCCCATTTCATATCTTTGACCACATATTATTCACTTCATAGAAAACTCATTCCCTATAATCCTAGTGTCATCCCACATATAGTGATTATCCCCTTTCCACCCACTCTCCTCATCATCTATTTCCCTTCACATTTTCATCTCATACCTATACCCATATTATACTTATATCATCTCATCCCCTAACTTATTTTTTCTCACATATATATCCATTAATTTAACCATTGTATCCTTAATTCACCATATTTTATTCCATATATAGTCCATTCGCCACATCTATTATTCATCCCTCCATCCATACTATTTTATCTAAATTTAGTCCACCCTTCACATCTATCATCTATTTACCTTATTATTATTTTATCCACATAATCCATATTTCATAACCATCATCCACCTTTATTATCCTTATATTAACTCATCCCCTTGTGTGTGTGTGTGTGTATTTTCATTTATTTATACATCTTTTTGCATATCCCATACTATCTTATCTTCATCCCATCCTAGTCATACCCCATCATCTTGTACATCCTTGCCTAATCATCAGCTCATATATCTTTTTCACCCTTTCCTTGTATATCCTTTTCATTACCCTATCTCCTATCTTAAAATTAGTCACACCTTGTCATAATACCACCTCATCCATAATCAATCACACCTCACTTTGACCTTGCCTTATCCACTAATCACACCATAGTCTTGACCATTCCCATATCATTTTAATTGACATTACCCCCTATACTTAGACATCCACATCTCCCATACAATCATCATCAACATCTTGACCCATTCCATATCCTAGTACCACTTAGTTATCACTCACAAATATTGATTCCCCTTCTTGTGATACAACAAAGTGTCTTCATTACCCATTTTTAACACCTAGTCCCTAGTCCATATGCCCCATATTACCCTCTAAATTCATCACCCTCATCTTGGATCCACATATTACTCTTCTAATTCCTTAATCACATCTGCATAATCCCTATCCAACCATATTGATTAGTGGTCCTTGTCCATACACCTTAATTGCATCCCATCCTCATTCCTCCCTTGACTATTTTATTGAAGAGAAAAGATCAAAATATTGGTGTTCATTCTTCTTTCTACGCATCATCATCCCAACTTGAAATTATTACTGAACATAGCCTTATAATACATCAAGCTATCAACCATCATTATCTTTTATCCATATCAAGTGTCTTTTTTATACAGCACCCATCAACTTGTCCACTTGATAGTTGACAAAGATATTTAATCCAATCATCATCCTTTCTAGTTTGACCTCTTAAAAGAAATATTTTCTCTTGATAATTTCTAGTTATCCTATTCATCAAACTTTTCTCTTGACCACTAGTAGTCTCATCTTTTAGAGTACAATTTAATAGTCAAAGGACCTTCAATAGCACTTCATTCTACATCATCTCCTTTCATCATGGTCATCAAAACCCAAGCCCAATTATGCCAAGGACAAGGCTTCAATCAAGAAGACCATATTAGGGGGAAACTCATAGACCCAAATCAAGAATATGAGGACCTCCATAGTGACATCCCTACATCATGGGAGGAAAATGACAACACCAACCCTCTTCATAACCTCATTAATAATGAAGGTGTCCATCAACTCCTAAAATAATATGTACAACAAAATTAAAATATATAAATTAGGGGCACTTGCTTAAATAATATAAATCATCCATTAACCCCATGACACAATGATCACCAAAAAGTGGACCATGGAATCTTAGATGAAGGTGACCCATAGCCACCTCTTATTAGTTGACATGCTGAAGATAATAGGAGACAATATTCCATTCATGATCACTTAGACCAACTCACACAACAAATTAACCTTCTCCTCCAAGCTCAATGTGACAGTAATAATAATGTCCACAATAACAGTCATACCAATCATACCACTCACAATATCCATCATACCCATATCCTGTAAGGAAGTCAAAACCAAATGATCAATCCTCTTAGTGATCCTACCTTTGCCTAAGAATTGAAGATGATGAAATAGACCCTCCAATAAGTGGACCCCAAATCACAAGTCCTCAAATACAAATATGAGTATTTTTTTCATCACCTTTGGATAACAGTGTACTACAGGTTCCATTCCATCCACACTTTGAGATTTTAAAATTTAAGAAATATAGGGGAAAAAGAGACTTGAGGGATCACGTGCAAGAATTCTTCCTTTCTTACCATGAAATATCACTAGAATATTCTCACCTATTAATGCTTTTTCCTAAAAGTTTGATAGGACTAGCATTAGAGTGGTTCATGCATCTTTCTAAAGGATCAATCTCAAATTTTAGGAAATTTATAGAATAATTTTTTAGATATTTATCCTTTAACATAAAACATGATGTGTCCATTATTGACCTTTATAAAACAAAATAAATAGATGGAAAAAATATGGTTTATTTCTTATAATGATGACATGGATTAGCAAGTTGATTGAGATGCACCATATTCAAGAAGGAGATGGTAAAAATATTTGTGGACAATCTCAATATAGAGTTGAAATATCAGTTAAAGCTACAATGTACAAATTTTTTTGATGAGATTATAGAAAAGGGGATGTAATTTGAAAAGGCCCTCATAGAAAAAAGAACCATTAAGCCATGCTCTCGTAATGGGAACACTACAAATTCAAGAACCTCATTCTCAAATAAGCCAAAGGTCTTTAACAAAAATAAGAATGTTATTGAAGATGGGGTAACAGATTATAAACCATAACTGCAACATGTCTAAAATGTTCATATAGAGGGCATCCCACCACAATCACATGTCTCTTCTATCAAGTTTCTTAGGGGAAATCTAAGACCCCATATAGGAAGGTGACTTCTTACAAGTCTAGGTATCCCTTTGGAAACTATATTAGAGCAGTTGATTATATCCGATATGATTAATTTGCCTAAGATTTGACCTATTGATAATCACCAACCCAAACTAGATTGGTATCATGATGATGAATACTATAAATTCCATAGATTAAAAGGCCATGACACCAATAATTGTATGTAATTCAAACACATGTACAAGATTTGATTGAAAAGGTGATATTGACTTGGAAGGAGAGCTTGCTCCTACTCAATCAAGCAATGAAAAATTGGGAATTTATAAATATCCTCTTCCAATGTATGAGAAAAAAAACTAGAGACCCCTAAGGGACCAAGGTCAGGCATCCTCTTCTAATTATACTAATTATCATAATGTGTCATATCATTATATTAATACCATAAAGCTTCACCAAATCCCCACCTCTGAAGAACCTCCTTCTCCAATTTTGAAAATAAATTTGGCCACCTTTCATTATACTATTACAAACAAGAAAAATAAAATCACCATCCCAATATCCATCCACTTCTTCCACTATACCAAGGGGGAATACCTATAACAAAGCCATAATAGATATGCTTAATAAGTCATATTACATTATTTAATAGTTAAAAAAGACTGATACCTAGATTTGACTTATGGAGCTTCTAAAAACATCTACTTTGCATAAGGAAATATTAAATCAAGTGCTTAATGACCTAAAGGTACCTAGAAACTTGAACACCAATCACTTTCAAGTTTTAGTGGCTCATTTATCCCCCTCCCCACAACTCACCTTTAGCACTCAGGATCTACCACTAGTTATCCCTCATCATAGCTACCCATTGTACATTTATGTTTCCATTTCCCATCATCGTGTCTCCCATGTCCTTATATATAAAGGATTGACACTTAACCTAAATAATATAGATTTATTGAAAAATTTGGGGTATTCTAAATCATCATTGGGGCCCAATATCATCATGATCAAAGCATACAATGATAATGAGTGGCCATCTATTGGGTCTATTTATCTTCCCATCATTATGGAGCTTGTAATCCATCAAACATTAGTGCATGTGGTCAATGTGGACTTGTTATATATTATGCTTCTTGGGAGACCTTAGATTCATGAAATGTAAGTTATCCCATCCAATCTTCATTAGTTCCTTAAGTTACCCCATCTAGGGATGGAAGTCATCATCCCAAGGATTATTGACCCTCATAGCTATTAAATAGATCAAACCCCTTCTCTATCATTATCTTGAGGTACTAATAATTCCATCCTTAGTCCTATATCTACCAAATATGTCTCTCCTGATCAATTAGCCACCACATATAGCTCAACACCTGATCTTATCAAGTTGAAAATCACATCCACAAGGTGTGGTTAATATGAGTACAAAACCCTTTATATTGGCCATCTCTCATTGTCTCCCTGAAGCTATGGGTCCCTCGTGATGAAGGAAGTTTGGACCACCAAGTATCAATTTGGGCTTATGATTTTTGAAAGTGTAGTATTTTTATCAGATGAACACATTGAAGATGGTGATGATTCATGGCTCTTACTTGAAAATTATACCTTCATCTCACCCCAACAAAAATATCCTATTTTCTATCACATGATGGAAAACATGAACTATAAAGGAAAGGGCCTAGGAAGGCAAGAATAGGGTTAAATAGAGCCTATTGATGTTTAAGATAACTCATCCTATTATGGTGTAGGGTATAAACCATATGGTGATGACCCTCTCGATGTCATTATGGATTATATTTTGAGCAAAGAGCAAACTCTCCCTAATGAAGATATTGAAACAAAGTCCATTTATAATCAATTCAAAGAGCTAACTACCATTAACCTATTTTTTAATTATTCCATCTTCACCATTGACATCTCCCTCCATTATCCCTCCCTCATACACTGAGATGCCAAACAAGATCCCACCTTTGATACATTTCAAAATGATGAAGCTATTCTTAAATACTTGGGGGCAAGGACTTTCATGTCATTTGGAGACCAAAAGAAAGAATTCTCAATCCATTTGTGTGAATTAGCATATTTTGGAGAACAAGAGTCACTAAGTGCATAAAGTTATGATGAAACATCTAAATTAAAATGGGAATCTTATACAAAACTTGATAACATTCTAGAAAGTCCCATTCAGTCAGAAGATTATCTAGATGTTGATACTAAGCTACCAAGAATCATTGCCTCTAACATGTCAAAAATAAAATACTCCCCTTATATATTAGAATAATATCCCTCACTCATTGAGGAAGTCATTGAAATAAATATTAAAACTAAAGAAAAAACCAAGATCACAAAATTGAGAGCATATCTTATGCAATCAGAGCATGAAATTCTCACTACCTTACTCAAAGAAATTATTGTTGTTTTAATCTAGAGTTATGAAGATATGCCTAGATTTGACCCTTCACTAGTATTCCATCATCTTGATGTCCATCTTAATTCTAAACTAATCAAGCAAAAATTTTGAAAGATGCATCCAAAAGGTGGCATTGCTAGTTAAGGACAAATTGCAAAAATTCTTGGATGCAGGATGCATTCATCTTATTGACTATTATGATTGGATATCTAATATAGTCCCTATCTCAAAACCACAGTGAGATTCAGATATGCACTAGTTTTTGTGACATCAATAAGGCCTACCCCAAAGTTGATTTTCCATTTCTTAATATTGATATGATTGTATACTCAATTATTGGTTATGAGATGTTGTCTCTCATGGATGGCTTTTCAAGATACAACCAAATAATTTTTTTTTCCTAAAGACCAACATAAAATAGCATTTATCACCCCATGGGGCATGTTTTGCTATCAGGTTATGCCTTTTATCCTAAAGAATGTAGGGCAAACATATCAATGAGCAATGACTATTATCTTACATGACATGATGCATGATATTATGGAATATTATGTTGATAATATCTTGGGAAAGTCTCACTCACAATCTGAGCACCCTATAGTCCTTCATAGGATGTTTGAAATACTACAAGAATATAAGGTACACTTAAACCCCTAAAAGTGTATCTTTAGCATAACATCAATAAAGTTTCTAGGTTTCATTATCTCCAAGAGAGGTATGAAGGTATATCCAACAAAAGTTTAATCAATCACTGAGATGCCACCTCCCTAGACACTTAAATAACTTCATAGTCTTCAAGGTAAGCTCCAAGCTATTAGGCATTTTACCTCACAACTCATAAATAAGTTTCATCCATTTAGTCACTTGATTAAGAAAGGAATAACCTATCAATGGGATGAAAATTATTAGAAGGATTTTGAAAATCTTAAGCAATACTTAGCAAATCCACATGTCTTATTTCCACTAGTTCTAGACAAACCATTATTATTATATATATCCACCACTCCCTATGCCATTAGAGCCTTACTCATGCATCATAATGATTATGTAAGGAATGAGCCATTTATTAACTTAGTCATGCCTTAATATAATATGAGTTAAACTATATGCTAGTTGAATGGACATGTTTAGATGTGGTCTTTGCCTCCCAAAAAATCCATCATTATATGCTCAACAATCAAGTACACCTAATGCAAAGATATATCCTTTAAAGTATCTCCTATCCAAAGTAGAACTAACAAATCATGTGGCAAAATGGATCATATTACTTAGTGAGTTTGATATTGAATATGTCCATTATAAAGTAATCAAAGGATAGGTCATAGCAGATCAATTGGTAGAAGCTCCACTAGAAGTGGCTAAGCCACTTACCTCTCCCTTTCTAGATGAATCCATAATGAGCACCTAACAGGTGGAAAGTTGGAAGTTATATTTTGATGGCTCTTTCACTACTCATGGATTATGGGCTATAATCTTGCTAATCATCCCATAAGGTGATCTCATTCCTAAGACTTTTCATCTCACATTCCTTTGTACCAACAGTATCTCAGAATACGAGGCCCTTATAGTAGGACTTCATCTTGCCATATAGTGGAACATCCAAAATTTTCAATTATTTAGGGAATCTTAGTTAATCATAAAATAGGTAAATGAATAGTTTTAAATAAAGGATGAGAATTTTCTCTCATACAAACAACTGGTTGACCAATTAAAAAATAGTTTTCAAAATATCACATTTGAGCAAATGTTATGAGCTAATAACAAGGCAACTAACTCTATTACTACTCTAGGATCCCTCATTGATCTGTCCAAAGGATTTGTAGAGAGAAATTTTTTGATTGAATAATTTATCACTCTAGCTCACCATTCTTTGGTTCCTACACAAATGTGTACCATTAACAATCCTAGTCTCCCTTGGTATCACATCATCTACCAATACCTCCTTGATAATATCTTACCTCTTGATCTCACTCACCATCAATGGAAATCCTTTCTCCATCAAGCTACTCATTATAATATTCTAGGTATCATGCTCTATTATTGGGGTTATGATGTAACCTTATTAAGGTGTTTGACCTTGGAAGGGGTAGCTCAAGTGGTTGAGGAGGTCCACACTAGAATTTATAGAGGGCACACTAGTGGGATGGCCTTAGCCAAGAAGATCCTCCAAGTTGGGTTCTATTGGCCAACCATAAAACATGATGCCTATCAATATGTGTAGAAATGTGAAGCCTATCAAAAGCATGGAAACCTTATCCATGCACTGGCACAAGAAATTAATCCTATCATGAGCCCATAACCTTTTTCTATATGGGGCCTTGATCTAATCAGTATAATTTAATCCTACTTCCTTATATGGGCATAATTTTATTATCACATCTACAAAATATTTTACAAAATGGGTAGAAGCTATGCCACTAACTTACATAACTAGCCTCTAGATATCTAAATTCATTCTTAATAAAATGTTTTGATACTTTGGCATTCCTACCAATATTATCTCAGACAACAACAAGTATTTCAAGAACCAAGATGTTGAGTACCTTTGTCAAAACTACTGCATCATGCAGCATTTCTCTTCCCCATACTATCCCCAAGGAAATGAACAAGAAGAAATAACCAATAAGACCTTGATTAAAATCCTAAAAAAGATAGTCAATCAAGTTGGGCATGATTGGCATATTCAATTATATCCAACATTATGGACTTATCACAATAATGTCCATACATCCATAGGGGCCACCCCCTATGCCTTAGTATATGGAGCTAAAGAAATATTACCCATCGAAGTAGAGATCCCATCTCTTCATCTCTCATTATGAGGCATAATTATTGAACATAATCATGAACAAGAGCACCTACAAGAGTTAGAAATCCTCAACAAAAAATGATAACAAGCCTTGAATCACCTGTGAGCATATCAAAATAAGATCAAGAAATAATACCACAAGAATATTTAGGCTCAAGAGTTTGAATTAGGTGACCTAGTCCTCAAGTAAAATCAAAATAACACTAATGCAAAAAGAGATAAGAAGGGAAAATTCAAAGCCAATTGGCTAGGCCCATACATCATTATTGCCAAATTTGGCTCTAGAGCATATAAGTTGGCCATGCTTGAGGAAGAATAAGTGGATGATCCTATGAACATCATGCATATCAATTAGTTATATGCCTAGTCCTTATATCTTTTATCTATAGGATCCATCCATCCCATCCATCTAAAAAAAATCCATTCAATGGTGAAAACCAGCTCATTGGCACCTTAGACAAGTAATATGGTAAAAAATAGTGTTTGACACCATGGTAATGATAGCCTGGCCTTGGTCTCAATAAGTGGGAATATATAACAAGGAATTAGAGTCTTCATCATAAAATTAGTAGGGGTTACCTCTAGGATAGTTATTAGAGGTACCTTCCCAAATCATCTATCTATCCTTAGAGACATTATCCATATCCCCAAGATCCTTTATCACTCCATCTATCTCTACCCACTCTTTTAGACAAGATTCTTATGACAAATATGTCTCCTATTAGCCTTATCCATATCATGTCAAATCATTTCCATCTATGCAAACATACACTTCCACTCTCATTAGCATATGTCAATATAACATGGGGGTTACTATGACTTTGATTCCTAACAAGATAGTCTATGCTCCTTTATTTTGGTCTTTATGATTTGAACCTTGTCCATAGATCATATGCACTACATTCCCATATCACCTAAATCAATTATCTATCACTACATCATTATCATATATTTTCTTAGTCACCATCATCATCATCATCACTTTCTAACCATTGATCCTCATCATCATCATCATTATCATCATCATTATCATCATCATCATCATCATCATCATTATCATCATCATAATCATCAACATCATCATCATCATCATCATCATCATCATCATCATCATCATCATCATCATCATCATCATCATCATCATCATCATCATCACCATCATCATCATCATCATCATCATCATCATCATCATCATCATCATCATCATCATCATCATCATATATTAGCTAGAACTACATCAGCCTAAGGTCTTTCAGACTATGTAGGTAACACTTGGTCACATTTCTATACCCAAGGATAGCTCAGTCACTATCACTCTCATCTCTTCATCATACACACCCTTGGCTACCATCCCCATTTCTGAACCATCTAGAAGATTGTGAATGTTTTCTACTTAAGCATGTGTGTGTGTGTTTTATGTGATTATTATATTGATGTAAACATGATGAGATTTTATCTTTTTGATTATTTTACTTTTTATATGTTTGTATATTTTAGGAACAAGGATGGATGGGGTTGACCATTGAAGTAAATAATTATGAATGGCTCATCCCATTTTAAATGGAGTTCCTACTATGCATCTTTAATATAAAAGTCATGGCCTTGTCAAGACCATTGACATATCTCATAAAGATGTGACATTAACATGGATTTCATAGATACTTGACAATCTTCTCAAGCCCTAATACTACCAATCAATCCCAAGCCATATACCCCTAAAAACCATAAACCAAAACTTTCCTATCCATCCTCATCCCATAGTCCTTCACTACAATGATGCAAGAGTGCCAAACCATAAAGGAAAATCAAGAAACAAGAGCCATATTATACAAACATAAACTAACAAAATACCATGATAGACATACTAACAAAAATCACAAAAATATGCACATCACTCATCACATGGTCTATATCATATAATAACATGACATTGTAAATAGAATCAATTACATCACCATATTCATCATCATAATCACTAACATATCCATTAAACATCACAATGAGACCACATAACTAAGGTATCCCATCTCACATATATCATAACACACACTAATAAAAACTCAATCTCATCATATCAATAGGCCATAAGCACCATCACAATAAGTATCTCACAATCACATCATCATCATATTATATTTTACCATAAACTAACATAAAACATCACAACATAATCATGAAATCATAATATACATCACCATAAATAATTACATGTAGGAGATCATCATCATAAATATAAAGAACACAATCATCATGAGTCATCATACAATCACATACAATCACATCAATATGCATAACCATCAAAGCACATGAATCTAAAAATAATGAATCATCATCATCATCATCATCATCATCATCATCATATATATAAGGTCTCTTGTACAATATACAAAAGAATGTCTTCATAATACCATCACAAAACTATCCATCATGGTTGAGGTGATGGCAGTGGCCTTGACCCCATACTCCTTGAGGGATGTCTCACTAACAACTGACTCACCCAAAAATATTCTACCCTACACTCTAAAGTTACTACTACCTCATAAAGAGTCTAGTAATATTGAGCCTCCTATGTTAATACCATGATCTGGTCCATCATCCCCATCATCCCCTATACCTAAAGGCCTACACCTATAGGATCCTAAGCCCTCTCATTTATAGCTAACTCCCCTTATAAAACCTAAATCCATCTATGAAGTGATGCCAGCTATCTTGGGGACCCATCCACCTATCCTTATAAAGTCATAATCTGTGACTATGCTTACTCAATGTGGGTATCCCACTAATGTATCTAACTCTATAAACCTCCTATCTTCACCCATAGTTGGGATAACTCACTCTCTCATTGAGATACATGCACCTATAAGCTAATAATATATCCCTATGTTTAGGTTAGTCTCCCATCCTCTTGTGCCCTCACAACCTATAACTATGCATGAAGCTGGTCTCACTCTCAACTAATACCCCCAATATCCACCACTTGAGCTTGAAGCTCTACCTATAATATAGAAATCAATTCCTCATCATCAAAATATCAGCTAGGGTGAAATGGTCCTGCTCTTCTAAATGTCTCTTTAGGAATCTATGGTGCCTGAGATGATCCCACTCCTCTAGATGGTTACTTGGGAATCTATGGTGCCAAAGGTAGTCCCACTCCTCTAGATGGCTGCCTAAGAATCTATGGTACTTGAGATGGTCCCACTCCTCTATATGGATACTTAGGAATCTATGGTGTTTGAGATGGTCCCACTCCTCTAAATGGTTACCTAGGTGCCTATACCACTCGTTGATCTAGACCTTATCACTACCCATCACCCTATCCCTACTTATCACCCCTTGTATCAATATCCATCACATCTTAGGTTAGTCCCTATCTCTACTATCATGCTCACTCCTAAATGTGGGCTCATGCTACTATAACCTTCCATACTGATCTCCTCATCATCACAAGAGGTTGAGTCAACTACCTCAATACTCATCCCTACCACCATGCTTGATACTTGGTTATAACCCCTGGCTCTGGTATAACCATCATAAAATCTCACTAAAATGGCATTAAATTTTGATATTCAAAGATAACATCTAATCTTGCCACTAGCCTCCCCTAATGTGGACACTCCTACACAATCTGTGTAAAAATATGCTCAGGATTAGGCACATCCTAAACAAAATCAAACTAGTGATGGACCTGATCTAGTTTATATCTCTCAATCACATAGTCTCATCTCTTAGTAATACAATAGGGGGTTATCATGAACTAAGCACATACCTCATCTCCCCACCTAAACACAATGCCTCAATTTGGCATCCAAGTAATCTACTTAAGCTACAAGCTATCAAATGCCTCCCTATAAAAGATTAAATCCCCTACATGATCCTATGCCACACCTACCACCACATGCCATCAACATACATCACCTATCCTAGCTCTAAATTAGTGATAACCCCCAATGGCCACTAAATCATAATATGCTTCTAGCTCCATATCTATAATAATAATGTTGGATTAAATCTCCACGTATCCCTATAAGCACTAAGATATAACTCCCTATATAAGTGAACTAGCACAACATGTCCCCATGTAAATACTCAATGATCATGAACCATGTCTACCACCACCTCTCCTAAGACAAGATGAAACCATCTCCTACTCTTACTTAGTAGTATAATACCACATATAAGATCCATAACCACTAGTGTTAGTATATCTAAAGACCCATCCCACTGACAATGATCAAGTTTAATCAATCTATCATGCACACCAATCTGTAAACTACTACCCAACCACTACCACATCTAGATCATCATATGCAACCTATAGTAGATCTTAGCACTAGTCATTAGTAAATGAAAAATCCTATAAACATCCTCCAAGGTAATGGTCATCTCCCTAGTCACAAATTGAAATGAACTAGTCTCTGTGTGCCACCACTCCACCAGTGCCATGATTAATGCTTGATCAATATAAATTGATGGCATGGTCACTACATCATGTATCCCTATTAGATCCAAAACCTTATACTCTACATCTATCACTTTTCACATCTCATGTATTACCTTTGGGTGCCTTGATTGAGATGCCAATATGCCTAAGCGCTCCTACATCATGAACACATAATTAGTCCACTCATCTCCCCATTTTCCCTATTTGCCTCATCTTACTATTATCCTACCACTTAGCCTAATTCTTTGACCAAAATCATCTCCTCCCTAACTAGTCCTCCCAAGTCCTTTTTTCCACCTATCTGATATCATGACCCCACTAATATTTATAAGCAACCCCTAGTAATAGTATTGCAATAACATTACTTATTATTTGTGATATTATAATACCACTATTCCTCTCTCACAAGATTGAAATCCCATGATTCCCTAGTAACAAGATTTCAATCCTACTACTCCCATAGTAGTGAGAATACAATCCCAAGAATCTCCATACATGGTATTGTTATCTTTCTATTTTCTACCATACTCCCACTACTTACGTCTACAATACTATAATTGTGGGCATAATTCATAGTCACAGGATTGTAAGTTTATGATGCCCTAATTATTTTTTACCCTAAAAAGACCAAGATAATCAACAAAAATAGATAATGGTAGATATACTCATCGATGATCCTACCTCAGGCTCCCACTAATACATCTGGACTCACTTAAAAGATGTGAAGATCAAAGACTATGTTCTATGGTTCTCATCTCAAGCTCTAGATATTTTGAAATAAAGAATAAAAATGACCTCCCAAACTCACCATTGGCCTATATCAAACCCCCCCTCTCCTAGCTAGCCTTCCTATCCACCTAATCCAATCTAGATTCCTATCCTCTCCAATCCCAATTGACCCCTATCACCCTTTTGCATGCTCATTTACTTAGGGCATCATCCCACTCATTTGGTCACTCGATCACATCCCTTACTCTTTATTTTCATCATCATCATCATCATCATCATCATCATCATCATCATCATCATATTGATCAATTTTATCCTTCAGCTACACCAATCGTATCTTATCAAAACATCTTATGCTAGCCTATAGCTCTCCCTTGCATAAGTATTTAATCAGGATATGTCTAAATATTTTGGCCTTCTATCATATCATCATCATGTTACAATTAATTCCCATGCATGTGTCCTTGTTTGGGATATGTCTACAATTATGACACCTATCACCTCTATTCCTTATGCATGTGTCCTTGCTAGGGGCATTATTATCAATTTTTAGCTCATTTTTCATGTTGACCTCATCCTCTTAATCCTCTATCCCACATATAGCATCCTAACCCCTTCTATATCCATTACATCCCACCCCACATTTCTTATTTTGAGTGGCCATCTAGTTCATTCTTCCTTGCATGTCCCCTCAAGGGGGCATCATATCCCTTAATATTAGCTACTAACAATCACCCACAATATAATTTTTCTTTTAAATACCATTACTCCTTTTGCTTCATCTAATCACAATGCCCTTTCAAAGAGGGGTAAAATATATACACCTAAAATTTCTTGCTCTATTACAGTTGACTAATATTCCTATTAGTTGACACTAATTCCCCTTCCTATTCATAAATCTAATATCCCCTTCCATTAATCTATATTTCACTAACTTTAACCCATCCCATTATTCTATTAGTTCCCTTTGATCTACCATTATCCTAATCTAATTTTATTTATCCAATATATAAGAATTTAAAATTCTTGTAACCCCACCTACCCACCTACTAATCTACTCCCTAGGTATTCCTACATCCCTAGGAATCGTAATCCTATGCTACTCCCCACCTAATCCTAGCTTATCCCTAAACTAATCTTAAAAGTCTCTAGAATTAGAGACTTCCCTCTAGGTTATAAAATCCTCTATTTTTAGAGGATTATCTAAGGAATTTAATATTTCTTGATTAATTCCTAGCTAGATCTCCTCATCCAAGATCAAATGACAACCATTGATCTTCCCTCCCCTTATATATAAAACTAACACTACCCCTCTATGGAAACTAACTCCTAATTCCATACTAAAACTCTACCAAAATTATCCTAGAATCACATAAAGCAAAAATCAATAATCTATTATCAATCTAACATCAAGCAGTCACTTGTCAATCTGAGCCTATAATCACATGCATTTGAATCTTGGAATGGAGGCATGAGGAGATAAAGAGCATGGTAAAAATGTTCTACTAGTTCTAATTTATCTTCTTTATCCTTTTGTATTGAGTGTCATTCATTTTTGGGCTTCCATTTTCTCTTTGGTGATATTTTGTTTGAATCCTAAATTTGGTGCACATATGCAACATTCAAATTTTTAGAAAATATCTAAATTATGACATAATCAAGACATCACTCAAAAAGTTATCAAGCACTAGCATAAATATAATTAATATCATTATAAATTCAAAAATGTAAGCCAATCCTAATAAATTCAAACCCAAAACCCAAATATTAATGACATTTATTACTTAAATTTGGATTGACTCTCCACTACTCATCTTGATTTTGATATAATGACTATAATCAAACTAGATAGCATATAAATACAAGGCTCACCTTATGCCTTTAATAAATATATTTTGTGTAATTAAACTTTATAAAACTCTATTGAAAGACTTCAAAATTTCTTCCACTCTTTCAATCAAACCACTCGTAGACAAGGGGAGATGTTGTTGAAATGAACAAGTGACATTCATAAAGAATCCTAACTCTAAAATCTAGGCACAAACATGCTTACAATCCAACTCAGAGAATGAATTCATGGGGAAGGTATAAATTTTGATTTATGTCTTTCTATTTATTTTCATTCTCCTAAACCTTGCCTCTCCGAAGGATAATGCTTGAGATGTTATTTTTATGAATTTGTCTTGTTTTGAACAATTAACAAAAAAACAACATATCTTATACTCATGATATACATTTGGCATGCTCGGTGGGATTAACGCACTCTATAATCTTCTTGATAACCTTCAAGAACCTTCTAAATTTGAAAAAAAGATCTTTTTTGACATTTTTCTACTTATTTAACTTGGAAGGGATTTATTGAATGTAACCTAGGTTTTTAAAGGGTTGGAATGATAAATTAGGTAATAAATATGTAGTAAATATAGCCATTAATTTATACAATAACTGACTTAATCTAATTATTCTAAAAATAGAAATAAACCACATAAGTATGTACTTAGCTAAAAACTAACTGATACAAATGAATTAGAGGTTAGAAATTGGTACAAAGACTAATCAAAGTGTTATAAACAAGGAATAAGTCTTAGAACTCCTCTTGGATAGTAGTATGATCTCCTAAATATTAATTCACTATGTTAATGTCCTCCTTACCATTCTAGTGTCTTCTTGTTGAAAACTATGTGATCTTCTAATATTAGTCTCACCTAAGTTCAAGAAACATGTGTTTGTGTTAACGAATCATGATTCACTACCTGTGACCTATTTTGACTGATTTTGGATCAAAACCTAGACCTCCATGTTGTTAGGCTATTTAAGGAGAAGGAATATCAAAGTGTATTACTAATTGGGTAGTTTGGACATGATCTCAACACCCCATTGCATTGAGATTTGCCTACATACCAATACCTCAAGAGGGGAAATGTAGTTCTCCCACCTAAGTACTTGATGAAAGTGCAAGTGAATGGTAGTATGAGTGTCAACTTGAGTGTGTTTAAGACTATAAATATGATTAATATGAGCTTAAGAGTGTTTTATATGGCTATATGCAAAAGTAAGGTAGAATAGGGATTGATGACATTGACTTACACTACTATTTTTGATTTTTTTCATGAGTATTTTCATCTGATTTTTCCATCTAGTGGGTAAAGGGATAAAAGTGGTGTGTGTGTGTGTGTGGGTGGGTGGGTGTCTATATATATATATATATATATATGTATATATATATATATATATATATATGTATATATATATATATATATGTATATATATATATGTATATATATATATATATATGTATATATATATATATATATGTATATATATATATATATATGTATATATATATATATATATATATATATATATGTATATATATATATATATATATATATGTATATATATATATATATATATATATATTGATTTGGTGCTTTTTGATATGTGATTTGAGTATAGAACAAACCTAAGGTACCTTTAAAATTTTAAATATGTCCATTTGGGTTAAAAAGAGGTAAGGAACACTAACATGGTCACTTGGTCACTAGTGTAGTATGCTAGAGTCCAAAGGGGAGCACTAATGTCCAGGTGAAAGAAATTTGGTCACTAGGGGCTTCGATGCAAAGAAGAAGGTTTGGGACTATTTTTGGAATGTCTAGGGATGGGTTAGTCCTACAAAAAAGATAGGTAAGGATTGAAAGAGGCCCTAAGATAGTTATAGGGATAAACTAGGTGTAGGGTGGTCTCATATAACACTCATTACACTCGATTGACATTTTATGTGATTACATTTCCCCCACTTTATTCTATAAATGCAATAAATCTAAATGACTAGGATAAAGGAAAAATAATTAGACTTAGACATACCTAAGAGGTAAATCCCTTGAATCTAGGTCTAAGTATGCAAATAATGCTCTAGTATATTTATTAAAAATGAAACATGAATGAATTAGTCCTTACTTAAGAGATAAATATCAAATACAAAATTGAGTAAAAAGATAATAGAGGAAAGGAACGAATACACCTCACTAAGTATGCAAATAAATGAAAGAACCTGGTGACATCATGTGTGTATATGGTGATAAAATGGTAAATAACTTGAATTGAGATGATGGATTTATCAATCCTCATATGTGGGTGACTCAATAACTCAATTTGGTTTTGAATCCATCATTTCCCACCTCTGCTTAGTGGATCATAAACTATGAATAAATTAGATTGGTCTAATGGATTTTATGACCCTCATATGTAGGTGGCTTAACAACTCGAGTAGGCTATGAATCCATCATTTCCCACCCATTTGTAGTAGATGCATCTAGAACTAAAACTAAAAATTCTAACTAAAGCTATGTGATTTAATTAAAACTATATGGGATGGCTCTAGGGCCACTCAAAAGACTTGAAATGAAAAGAAGCGTAGTGGCCTCTTAGGCACTCAAGTATGTATTTTAGGGACTACTTTGTAATTCTAACCATTGCTTATGGATTAAGGCATAAATTTAGTGAAAAAATGGTGCATATGGTGTCTAAAGTATACAATGTGGAGGATGACATGGATTTTCCATTTCATATGAAAGTATTGGTGTCAAAACTAATCATGTGGAAATAATGTTCCATGCACATTCCCCCAGTTATAATATCTATGTATATATATTTTGGAAGGAATTATAGTAATCAATATCCAATAATATATGAAAATGAAATGAAAGTGATCATGATGCACATAATACACCCAATCTCAGCCAACTAGTATGATTCTATGCAAAAAATGATAATTAACTGAGAATAACTAATAATTTGTGACTAATATTGTGCATACATGAACTTTAATTAATGTACCTTTATAAAATATCTATATTTTCCTATTTATAGGGATACTTGGCATTATCATGGACCCTTAGATAGTATCACACTGCACTAGTGTCCACTAGGCCATGATAGTGTCCTTTTGTATTATTTATGTTCCAAATAATACTTGATATGTGTCTAATTATTTTCCATTATGTTTTCTTGATTATGATCTTTGTAATCTATGTTTTCATGATGAAAAGTGTATTCTAATTACACACAATTTTCTCGATCTTTGCGATAAACCTCTATGAATTCCCCCTCTTTTAAGGGGTGTTATTAAACCTGTCCAATAACTATCCTCAAAAGAAAAGCCATGCAACTTAAATGTTATCATGAGTATATATGATATCTACATAATAAACCAATATAATGTGAATACATGAGATAAGAATGTAAGATAATCTAGGCATAAGTTGTTAATGTATGATGTACGTTATATATAACATTCACAAGGTTGTCAAGATAGATATAACAATGTAAGCATGTGTATGAATAGTAATTCTAAGTAATAATCTGTGTAAACTACCTAGGGGGATGGGTCATGATGTCCATAAAGGAATATAAGGAGGAAGGATAATATACATGAGGTCACTCATGGAATCAAAAAATAAGTGTGAGAGTAACCAGTAAGATGCTATTAGAAATATTGACATTGATGTCAAAGGTCTAACATTATTGGTGATAAAGGCCCCATTGCATTTAATTGTGTGTTTAATATTCATATATTAGCTAACGTGTGTTAATATTTATTTAAAATTAATGAATATATTTTTGGTTGCATATAAGTCAAAAGAGGGCCCATGGAGAAATCAAAGAGTCACAAGGTAAAAGATGAAAGAGGAATGGGACACATTTTCTCATGAAGAGTCATCTTGAGGAATTCCAAGAGTCACCATGTGAAGACAAAAGAGGTATGGCACATTTTAACATGAAAGGACACTTTGAGGAATATGAAAAATCACCAAGATAAAGACAAAAGAGGAAAGGATGGTTTTGCTTATGAAGGGTCACCATTTGACTTTTTAAATGCAAGGATACAAAGGGTCATGTAAGTTTGGCACAATTTTCCATGAGGATTGAAGGGTCACAAAGGGTGAATTCCAAAGGTTATTTGGAAAGCTATAAATAAAGGATTGAGAATCCATTTGTAATATGCAAGAGAGAGCATGATTTTTATTTATTTTTGAAGAGTGAAAAGTAGGAGATATTGTAGAGTTCTATCATTTGTTGAGTAAGCAACATCAAGAGATAGTTGTGTTTTATACATAAGAAGGTTTGGTGCTCCTATGGTATGGTTCTCACAAATATCTGTAAGGGTTTGGTGCTCCTGTGATTTGGTGCTCACAAATAGTTGTTGTGTTGGTGCTCAGCTTGGTACTCCTACAAGTTGGTTCTTGCAAACTTTATATTTTGAGTTGGTGCTCATTCATATACTTGAGATTGTTCTCCATGGTTTTTCCCACTTTGGGTTTCCATGTAAAAATATGGTGTATCTCTCTCTCTCTCTCTCTCTCTCTCTCTCTCTCTCTCTCTCTCTCTCTCTCTCTCTCTCTCTCTCTCTCTCTCTCTCGTGGTGAAAATTATTATTTTAATTTTATTGCATATCTTGAATGTATGATTGAGTGGTTAAATAAAAGAAATCATATTAAGAAAAAGACATATAATATACTAATTGACCCCCCCACCTCTTAGTATATTTCATGCCTAACAATTGGTATCAAAGTAGGTTCCTTTTGAAAAAATTTTATAGCTTGAAGGAAGATCGAGAAACAATGATAGCCGGATCACATGAAATATTTTATACAAATAAGTCACCCTTTTTTTTAACTAACCAGGGTCAAAATTTATTCATAAACAGGCAAAACCAAAACCATTACATAGCCTTATCCTGCTCCACCAGAAGATTCAACTTCTGGGAGAACTGCAAAGGCAACAAATCATAATTCAGGATCTCCCACTGGGGTCCCTATTCGGAGGCCCACTTGGCCAAACAGTCAGCAACCCCATTCCATTCATGGGGAATATGCTTG
Source organism: Torreya grandis (assembly GCA_037957365.1). Taxonomy (NCBI): domain Eukaryota; kingdom Viridiplantae; phylum Streptophyta; class Pinopsida; order Cupressales; family Taxaceae; genus Torreya; species Torreya grandis. The sequence goes on along the minus strand of JARHVA010005939.1, from coordinate 607,374 downwards.
AAACTAACAGGATCCAACATAAAACTTAACTGAAGAACTTGTTGCACAACCTTAGCCAATCACCACTCGGCATTAAAAAAATTATGATTAGTGATCAAATCAATCACTACCTGGGAGTCTGACTCACAGCTAATGTTTTGCCAGCCCAGATGATAGCCCTGTTGCAACACCTGAAGGATGGCCAGTGCCTCCATATAATTATTGGAATGCCAACCTTTATAGATGGAGAAAAAGAATTAATATTTTTGGAACTATCCCGCCCAGCACCATCGATTCCTGCATCCCCTGGGTTCCCATGCGAGGAGCCATCAGTATTAATCTTCAAGAAACCAGGAGGAGGAGGAGTCCATTGACCAAGTCTATTAACAGGTTTGTGCCTCTGCCTATCTCTAATCAATGAACTCCTAGAAGAAGTAGAGGGAGTAGCATCCAATGGCTTGCCGGTAATGTTATAGAGAATATTATAATCCTTCATTCCCAGCCCTTCCAAACTAATACCTTTGGAAGTGAGAGTTTCCTACAGTGTCATGTAAACTAACTCCCAAATGGCATCCACCTTCCTCTACTCAGCTCAAAAAATGCACCTGTTTCTTTCTATCCACACATTCCACAGAATAAAAGCAGGTCTAACAAACCAAGCAGCCTAAAGGGCCGACGCTTTAGAAAGGGGAACATTAAGGTGATCCCAGAAGTCTTGTAAAGAGGAGACACGCTAGTAGGGTCTATGCCAAGCTTGCCACCATCTATGCCAGATATTATTGACAAAAGGACACTGAAAGAATAGGTGCACCCCTATTTCCACCTCCTCACAGTAGAGCACACATTTGGAGGGCCCCTAAAATCCATGCTTGCGTAGGTTGTCCCATGTGAGGCATCTATTATACGCAAGCGTCCACAAAAAGAAATTACATTTGGGCCAGGTAACAGGATTCCAAATTTTCTTCCCCTAGAGGAAATTCATTTCCCCATAAACTTGCTTAGACAAAGCCTGATAACGTGCTGAGATAGAGTAGCTTCTAGTAGACCTGCCTCCCCAAGCGAGCACATCCTGCCCCAGAAGAGAATTACAATTCCTAGAAGCTAATATTTGAGAAAGCTCAGCCATGTTCACCAAGGACCCACCCGACGGCCATTCTAAAGAATTTTTTGATCTAAAGCCTGTAGCCAGGCCCAAGCTATACTCCTCCTTGTAGTGTGCCACATTGGTGCAGCCAGCAACATGAAACACCTCACATAAGGCCTGTAGATGCGGGTGAGAGGACAAGAGTTGGGGCGCCCCATCCCACAAGTCTTCCTAGAAGAGAGCTTGCTCCCCTGTCTTACAAATCCAGAATAGGCTGTGTTTAATTAGCTGAGCTCTAACTTTGAGGGTACTCCAAATCATGGAGCCTCCCCTCTCAAGAGGCATACGAACAATGACAGAGGGATCCACCCATGGAAAGTACTTACAAATAAGTCACCTTTGTTTGATGGGACAAATTATGTTTTTTGGAGCATAAGGATGAAGACTTATTTGATGGCCCTTGGATTCGACATAGGGCAAGCAGTGGTGGAGGAATATGAAGAATCAAAGACACTTGTAACTACTCCAGTAGAAAACAAGGCAAGTGAAAATAATGCTAAAGCTTTAAATGTTTTTTTATGTGGTTTATGTGAATCAAAATTTATTAAAGTTATGCAATGTAAATCTTCTCATAAAACTTGGGTAAAACTTGAGAATATTTACAAAGATAATGGAAAGGTTCAACAAGCTAAGCTTTAGACTTTTAGATGATAGTTTGAGAGTTTGAAAATGGAAGAAAAAGAAAATATAGCAAGTTATCTCTTATTGGTTGATCAAATAGTCAATCAAATGCAAGGTCTTGGAGAAAATTTAGATGAATTGACTGTGGTTCAAAAGGTTTTGAGATTTCTACCATTGAGATATGATGTAAATGTTTTGGCAATTGAAGAGATGAAGAATTTAGCCAAGCTAAAGATTGATGAGTTTCATGGTATTCTTATAGCATATGAGATGCAGACTGAATAAGATAAACCTTCAAAGAGAGAAGTGACTTTCAAGACATCAAAGAAAGATAAGGTTAAAATTCAAGAATCAAGTGCTAATTCTAGAGATGATGAAGATGAAAATGGATCTCTATTCGTTCACAAGACAAAAAAGGGGCACAGGTAAATATCAAGAAAAATTACCTTTTAAATGTTTTAATTGTGGAAAGATTGGACATTTTGTAGTTAAATTCCCAAATAAGGGTAATGATGATATTGAAGAAGGAAAGTCTACATACAAGAATAATTTCAAAGGCAAATTCAAGAAGGGATTCGAGAAGAAGAGTTTGTATTCTAAAGATCCTAGCTTAGCTGAAGATAGTGGAGTCAGTGACTCATAAGAAGAAGAGATTATATTCATGTCCAAACATGAAGATGCCTCTACAAGCAAAAGTATATAAGATCAAAAAGAAGAATAGGATAAATCTAAAGTGAATCTATAAGGAGAACTCATTTGTGCCTTAGAAAAGTTAAAAGATCTTGAAAATAAGAATCAAAGATTAAAGCTCCAGATCAAGAAAAATGAAAAGGAGTTAAAGGAAATAATTGAAGATCTACAAGCACACTTTAAAGAAGCCAAGAATAATGAAGAATATTTAATGGCATAGTTGAAAATAGTAACTAAAGAACGTGAAAGGTATGTTATTGAAATTACTTCTTTAAAAGTAGATCTTGAGAAAATAAATAAAGCAATCAATGATAGAGCAGTCAATGATTCAAAATTTAAGAATAACATTAATATGTTGAATAAGATATTATAAAATCAAATATCAATGTTAGATAAGATAGATATTTGATTTGAAAAAGAGAAAGAGGAGGTCACTACTTTCATAGACAAGGAAAAAGGAAAGAGCTATGTTGAAGCTCTTATAAAAGAATAAATAAAAGGGGAAGAAGATAAGAATACAGAGGACATCTCAAATAAAGAAGGCTGGAGGGAACAGAGCTACACAAGGCAATCAGGTCAGAGATACACAAACAAGTCCTATTTTTATGGTTACTATTTTTATTGTAATATATATGGTCATAAGAAATTAGAATGTCAAAAAAGAGCTAACAATTTCAAAAATAAGGAGAAGGAAAGTCATGTAGAGTCAAGTAGAAGCCACAACTCTTTTGCTCCTCTATTAGGCTTTAAGGAAGAGGCCATAATATGTTACAAGTGCAAACAATTTGGACACATATCTTGGTACTATAGAAGTATGTTCAAGTCAGTCATGAAGGACTAGAGTTTCAAGGCTCCATTCATCAAGAAAAAAGTTTAGATAGGTTCATGGCAAAATAATTAACCTGAAAAATCTATGTTGGTACAGACCGCTTTACATGCAAGAAATGAAGAAAATCCATGGTTCATTGATAGTGAATTTTCAAGGCACATGACAAGAGACAAGAGTAAGTTCATAACATTAAAAAAGATCAATGGTGACACAGTGAAATTCGAAGACAATACTAATACCAGAATTGTTAGAAAAGGTACACTAAGTTTAGATAATTGTAGAATTAAAAATGAAAATATTTTATATGCAGGTCTTAATCATAATATTTTGAGTGTAAGTTAAATGTGTGATCAGGGGCACACACTAAATTTTTATGCAGAAGGTTATGAAATAAGAAGAAAAGATTTAGATATGTTGGTTGTAGATGCTCAGAGAATAGGCAATAATTTGTATACACTATTAGACATCAAAGGTCAAAGATGTTGTTTGAGCCACATTGAAGAAAGTTGGATATGGCACAAGAGAATGGGGTACATAAATTTTGACAATCTTATCAACATCAGTAAGAATCAAGCAGTCAAAAATCTTCTATAGATTACAAATCCATCTATCACGCTTTGTGAACCTTGTCAGCATGGGAAGTAGGCTAGAAGGTGGTTCAAAACAAAAGAATACTTGACTACTCAGATGTTATAGCTTGTTCACACTGATCTATGTGGACCTATGAGAACTCAAAGTACTCAAGGTGATAAATATTTCATGTTGCTCATTAATTATTTTTCACATATAACTTGAGAAATGTTTTTAAATAAAAAATTAGAAGCTTTTAGACATTTCAAAGCTTTCAAAGCATTAGTTGAGAATGAAACTAGTTAGAAGATTAAGTGTCTAAGATCAGATCAAGGAGGATAATTCATGTCAGATTAATTTATTAAGTTTTGTAAAGACCATGGGATAAAGAGACATTATTCAGTAGCTAGAATTCTATAACAAAATGGATTAGTTGAATGGAAAAATAGAATAGTTTAGGAGATGGTGAGGACAATGCTAAATAAATCCAAGATAGCAAATAAATATTAGAGAGAGGTATTTGCTAAAATAGTGCATATTCAGAATAGAGCATTATTGAGAGTCAATAGTGACAAGAATCTTTATAAGTTATGGAAAGACAAACCAACAACAGTTGATTATTTTATAGTTTTTGGTAACAAATGCTTCATAAAGAGAACCACTAAAAAAATTGGTAAATTTGAATCCTGAGAAAATGAAGGTATATTTTTTGGTTATTCTTTCAAAAGTAAAGCTTATTTAAAAGTGCAAGTGTCAAGATAGAAGAAGATGGAACATAAAGAATTAGTGATCCAGTAGACATTCTTGAAATCATTGAAGAGGAAGGTTTTGAAGAATAAGATGAAAATGAGAAGAAGGAGAAAAAAGGAACCAAAACTCCATCCAAATATGTTTAGGGAAATCATAATTAAAGTGACATCATTGGGGACATAAATGAAGGAATTTTCACTAGAAGAATGATGGTAAGTGAATATGAGTAAGTTAATTTCTCTTTGTTATCCAAAATTTAGCCTATAACTTTTCCAAAATCTAGACATGATAAGCATTGGGTTAAGGCTATAGATGAAGAATTAAATTAGATAGAAAAGAATGATACTTAGGAATAAGTGCCTAGACCAAAAGATCACAATGTGATAGGAACAAAATGGGTTTATAGAAATAAGTTGAATGAACATGGAGAAGTGACCAAAAATAAATCAAGATTAGTATGTAAAGAATATGCTCATATTGAGGGAATAGATTTTGAAGAAGCTATTAGAATATTTCTTGCATATGCAGTGTTTAAAATTTTCAAAGTGTTTCAAGAGTGGATGTCAAATCTGCCTTTCTGAATGGGAATCTAGAATAAGAAGTCTACATCGAGTAGCTTGAGGGATTTATTCTCTCAAATATTAGTAGCCATGTATGCAGATTGAAGAAAGCATTGTATGGATTGAAAAGAGCTTGGTATGCAAGACTTGATAAGTACCTACAAGATCAATGTTTCAAGAGGGGATTTGCTAATAGTAATCGCTACATCAAAATAGAAAGTGAGAATCAATTGATTTTTTATAATATATGTTGATGATATCATTTTTGGATAATATATTGAAAAGATGATAAAAATAATTTTCTGATAATATGTAAAAATAATTTGAGATGTCTATGCTTGGAGAATTGTCATTTTTCTTAGGATTGCAAATATTTCAGTCAAATAAAGAAATTTTCATATCTCAACGTAAATATGCCAAGGAAATGTTGAAGAAATTTGGTTTTTAAAGATTGTGCACTAATTGGCACACCAATGTGTACAGAAAATAAGGTGAGCAAGGATGAAGATTCACCTAGTATACATCAATATTTCTATAGATCTATGATTGGTAGTCTTTTATATTTGAAAGAATCAAGGCCAGACATCATGCATGTAGTAGATATGGTTGTAAGATATCATTCATCTCCAAAAGATAGTCATGTTTAGTTGGTGAAAAGAATATTTAGATATATCAAGGGGACATTGGATTTATAGATTATGGTATCTCACAAGTAGATATTTCACTTTGGTTGCTTATATAGATTTAGATTGGGTAGGGTGCTTAGATGATAGAAAGAGTTAAGTGGAGGATCTTTCTTCCTTAGTGATAGCTTAGTATCATGTCTATGTAAGAATCAGAATTAAGTATCACTTTATACAGTGAAAATAGAGTATTGTGTTGTACTCAAGTTATTTAGATGAAGCAAACTTTGGAAGAGATCAAGGTAAAGAATGGTGAGCCTATTTATATTTTTTATGATAACATAAGTGCTATAAATATTTCTAAGAATCTAGTGATGCATTCAAGAACAAAAACATATTCCCATTTAGATATCAATTCTTGAGAGAGCAATTTATATATCAATAGGTTAAGATGGAGTGTATCAGTACTACAGAGCAAATTTCAAATATTCTCATAAAGGCACTACCCGAAAGAACCATTTGAGTATCTATGAAAGAAGTTGGGAGTAATTTATTTTACTTCCTACGATTGAGGTTTAGCATCAATTGAGGGGGAGCTAAGTGTTACCTCCAGGTAGGCCCTTTACCATTGATGTCAAAGGGGGAGAATAATAGGTACAAGTACAGGTGTAGAAATAGGTACAAGGAATAGTTATAGGTTATTACAGTAAGGGGGAGTTACTATATGTTTTTTAGATGATAGTATGTGCAATTTTTAGGATGTGGTAGTTTCAGTTTGAGGTTGCCACCAATGACAAAATGGGAGATTATTAGAAATATTATCATTGATGTCAAAGGTCTATCCTTACTGGTGATAAAGGTCCCATTACATTTAATGGTGTTTTAATATTCATATCTTGGATAATGTGTGTTAATATTTATTTAATATTTATGAATATATTCTTGGTTGTATATAAGTCAAAAGAGGGCCCAGGGAGAATTTAAAGATTTATAGGGTAAAAGATAAAAAAGGAATGGGATGCATTTTCTCATGAAGAGTCATCTTGAGGAATTCCATGAGTCACCATGTGAAGACAAAAGAGGTATGGCACATTTTTCCATGAGGGTACACTTTGAGGAATACAAAAAGTCACCAAGATAAAGAGAAAAGAGGAAAGGATGCTTTTACTTATGAAGGGTCACCATATGCCTTTTCAAATGCAAGGATACGAAGGGTCATGCAAGTTTGGCACCATTTTCCATGAAGATTGAAGGGTCACAAAGGGTGAATGCCAAAGGTCATTTAGAAAGCTATAAATAAAGGCTTGAGAAGCCATTTGTAATAGCAAGAGAGTGCATGGTTTGTATTTGTTTTAAAAGAGAGAAAAGTAGGAGATATTGTAGAGTACTATCATTTTTTTGAATAAGAAATATTAAGAGATAGTTGTGTTTTATACACAAGAGGGGTTGGTGCTCAAAAATATTTGTAAGGGGTTGGTGCTCTTGTGGGTTGGTGCTCACAAATAGTTTTTGTGTTAGCGCTCGACAAAGGGGTTGGTGCTCTTGCAAGTTGGTGTTTGCAAAATTTGTACTTTGAGTTAGTGATCATTCATATACTTGAGATTGTTATCCATAGTTTTTCCCACTTTGGGTTTCCATGTAAAAATATGGTCTCTCTCTCTCTCTCTCTCTCTCTCTCTCTCTCTCTCTCTCTCTCTCTCTCTCTCTCTCTCTCTCTCTCTCTCTCTCTCTCTCTCTCTCTCTCTCTCTCGTGTGGTGAAAATTATTAATTCAGTTTTATTGCATATCTTGAATGTATGATTGAGTGGTTAAAGAAAAGAAATCAGATTAATAAAAAGATATATAATATACTTATTCACCCACCCCCCTCCCCTTATTAGTATATTTCATGCTTAATAGATAATTATGTCATGGACATGATGCATACATGAAATCATACATATAACACATATGAGGCATGCAAAATAGGCTAAGGGACCAAAATACAAGGGACATCAACACATGTCACTAAGTCTAAGAAATTAATACATATAAGGACATGTTCAAATATACACATATGAAAAAAAAATTAGGTTATCTTAGATACACATGGAAGGAAATATTTAAATGCCCACATACACAATCAAAAGGCATAAACAAGGACATGGGAACATAGCATACACATAATGAAATAAATTGGTGTAGATCCATAGAATAATGGTGCATTAATATGGCCTCAAATAGATGTATAAACAAAGATACATAATGAAATCAAAAGTAAGAAAGCTATAAATGAAAGTATGCATGAATATGTGGTACAAATGTACATAAGATCAAAGATGCACATTAATGAGTCTATAATAGTAGTAGTCAGAAACAATATGAGTAGTATAGGATGGTCCATATCAATATATAATCAGTATTAAATATATGATATGGATTATAGCAACATGTAACCTATAAAATTGGAATCTATGTAGTATGATGACCCCAATGTGTGAATGTATCAATGTTGAATCTATGTATCTATGTATGTACCTCTAAAAGGTAAATAGTAGAAAATATGGATCTATGTGAATTTGTGAAAACTTGAAGAGGACAAGTGAAGCATGTATGTATTATAAAAACCAACTATAGTAAGATAGATAATATATGTAGTGTCTAGAAAATTTAAGGAATGTAAACATGAAAATGCATACAATTTGAATTTTTTTTGTTTTTTGAGTAATATTTGAATGTTTTTGTGTTTTGAACATATTATATTATTTTTTTATTTTCTGGTTATAAGGTATGACAAGTAATTATGTACAAACAAAATGTTAGTTATTTATGTATATAATATCTATAGATGCATGATGTTTAATGGATTATTTATTATTTTAATGTCAAGTGAAGCTAGATATCATACCTTTGGTATGATATTTTATTATTATTAAGTAGGGGCCAAGATAATTTGGTTTGAACTTGCCTTTTGTTTCTTCCTTGGTATTGATGTTTCTAAGGTTATATTTTATTATAAGATCATTGAATTCTAATAATATACTATGAATAATTCTATTTTAGGTCCATTAGATTCATTTTTGGTATGCTTAGAGGTGTTTTGTAGCTTAGATGTGTGTGCGATCCAACTTTTTCTAATTCACAGAGACATATTTCTATGTATTGATAATATATAATAATACATTTTATGGATACTCATATGGATGGAATTTCTAATTATAGTGGGCTAACTTCTTCAATTTCATGTAGTAATGAATAAAGAGTAGCTCCTGTCAGTGTGTGAATACTAGTGCATTAAGATCATAGTGAATAAACAAGATGATTATGTTAAGCACAAGCTTATACTAAGAGGGGGATTGAATTAGTATAAGATTTTTTTTTTTTTTTGTTTTTGAATATTAATCTTAAATCCAAAACCTCAAATTACTCTACAATTAATATATTCAAAGCAATCAAAGAATACAATGCAAAACCACACAATGCAAATAGACATAGATTTGCATAGAAACCCTTTTGGGAGAAAACCACATAGAAATTATCTTAATATAATTTTCAAATATTCATAGACACTAACCTATAGGAGACACCAATACCCAATTATAATTTATGTGCACCAACCCATAGGCGCACTAACCCCTTCCACCAAGCACTAACTTAGCTTTAATTCATGAGCATTAACTCATAGGAGCTCCAACTCCTTACAAAAATTCTTCTTACCACTGTAGATTTACTATTAACTCAACTAATGATGGAACCCTTCTTTTCTCTCTTTCTTCTGTCAATGATTTTTTAATGCATTTTTAGATCTTCTCCCTCACTTCTCTAAGACTTAAATGATATAAACTATATTTCAAGTGCTTGTTCATATATTTTTTCATCTACTCATCTATCCTTTTATAGCTTTTTCTACCTTTTCCCAATAGGGGCATCCATTCCAAGAGATACCTCTTCCCAAAAAGATGTGTCTTTTTAATTTACTTACTATAAATAACCCAAGTGGTTTGATTTTCCTTTTCTTTTGCTTAGTCATGCAGTTGTTTATTTAAGTGTTTCCCATAAATTAATTTGTTGCCTTCTTAAGATAAAATGTTGGCCCATTGAACAAATCACTGCCCCATAGAAGAAATTGTTGGCCTATTAAACAAATCACTGGTCCTTTCCATAGGTAAAGTGTTGATTATTTATTGTTGGCACATGATCGCTGCTATGCATATGATGATCGCTGCTATGTTTATGCATTTGACATCAATGACCATGTTGACATCAATGACAATATTTCCAACAATCTCCCCCTTTGTCATTGTCATCAACCCTCCAAAAAGATCTTTTCTACAAATCCTCATCTTCTTTTCTGCAATTCCCCCTTGTTGTAACTCCCCATATTGCCATTCTCCCCCTTCGACATCAATGGAAAAGGGTCTTATAAGGAGCTAAAAATAAAGTTTAGCTCCCCTTTAACTAATGCATATCTTGATTTTTAATGAGTAGAGGCAAAGGATATTACTCCCAACTCATATCATAGGTACTCAAATGTTTCCTTTGGAAGTGGCTTAGTGAAGATATCTGCCATCTATTTGGATGTGGAAACATATTCCAATTTTACTTGTTTTTCCACCTGTTCTCTCAAGAAATGATATTGTATAGGGATATGCTTAGTTCTAGAATGCATAACTTGATTCTTTGAAATACTTTTCACACTAGTATTATCATAGAATATGAAGATTACATGATCATAATCTACTTTGATATCTATAAAGGTTTGTTTTATCCATAGAACTTGTGTACAACATAGCATTGCTGCTATGTACTTTGCTTCTACTATGGATAGAGATATAGAATTTTGATTCTTTCTCAACCATGATACTAGGCTACCTCCAAGAAAGAATGCTCCTCCACTTGTAATTTTTTTTTCATCTACACAACCTACCCAATTTGAATCTGTGTATGCTACCAATGTGAAGTCTTTACCTCTTGGGTACCATAACCCATAATCCAAGGTTCTCTTTAAATATCTAAATATACATTTCACAGGTTACACATGTGTTTCTTTTAGATCTACTTGAAATCATGCAACCATACCCACTACTTGCATGATATTTGGCCTAGATATCATCACATATAGTAACCTCCTAATCATTGATCTATAAAGATTTTAGTCAATATTCAGAGATTCATCATCTTTTATCAACTTCATTCATATAACCATAGGTGTGCTAATAGGTGCACACTCCTCCACATTGAGTTTTTTCAACATCTCCTTCACATACTTACTTTGGGATATGAATATTCCTTTGTTGGATTGAAATATTTGTAAACAAAGGAAAAATGACAACTCACCTAACATGGACATCTCAAATTCCTTTTGTATATCTTTGACAAATCTCTTAGACATTTCCTCATTGTCTCCTCTAAAGATTATATCATCTACATATGCCACAACAATTAACTAGTTATTTCCTTTAGTTTTGATGTAAAGATTACTATCAACATATCCTCTCTTGAATCTTTGGTCTTGTAGGTATTTATCAAGCCTAACATACCATGCTCTAGGAGCTTATTTCAATCCGTACAAAGCCTTCTTCAACTTACACACATAATCCTTATTTTTTGATAAGATGAATCCTTCTAGTTGTTTTATCTAAACTTCCTCTTCTATATTTCCGTTATTTGATAGAATTTGAAATTTTTGGAGACTTAAAATGCAAGAAATATTTGAATTAATTCTAATCTAGCAATAGGAGCAAAAGTCTCTTCAAAATATACACCTTCTACTTGAGCATACCCCTTACATACCAACCTTGCTTTGTTTCAAGTTATCCATTTTCATTCAATTTGTTTCAAAGAACCTACTTAGTACCAATCACATTCTGATCCATTGGCCTGGGCACAAGTTCCTAAGTCTCATTCTTCTCAATTTAATCTAACTCTTTTTCCATTACTTTTACCCAATGTTTATAATGAATAGCTTCAAAAAAATTATTAGGATCTACCTTGGATAACAAAGATAAACTTACATGCTCAGGTATACTTATAGTTCTTTTGGTTTGCACCCCAGCATTAATGTTGCCAATGATCTAAATTTTAGCATGATTCTTATAAATAAAGCGAGATGTTGCTTTAGTGTCTTGCCTTTCAGATTCACTCAATTTCTCTATATTTTCTTCCTCCCCTTCTTCTTCTACAAGATTAGGTATTTCTAAAGGCTCTTCTAAAGGTTTTTTTGCTTTTGATTCATGATCTATTCTATTCTAATAATATCACTTTCTACAATAGTTTGTAGCCTTTTGTTATAAATCTATAGGCTTTGATTTTGATGGAGTGACCAAGAAAAATTCATTCATCAGCTCTCGAGTCAAATTTTCCCAAGTTTTATTCATTCATATTGATAAAACATTTACTCCCAAACACTTTGAAATGTTTGACGAAAGCTGGTCTTCCTGTTATTCCATATGAATACCATTTTTAGTATGAAATTAATCCTCCTCCACTCCAACACCATAATCTATTTTATAACTTATTAATTTTTATTATACTCAAATAACTTATAATAAGATAGTGGATTCTCTTAAACGACCATTACTACAATTTCCATTACTTATTGGATTCTTCTAGAGGACAAATTAAAATGCCCATTATATATATATATATATATATATATATATATAAGTCTCACAAGATCCACTATATACTCTATAATGTACTAGATTAGAGTTACAAAATTATCCATGTGTACCTTATATTGCTATACATAAGATTCCATGTAGTACTATGGTTCATAGAGTTTTGTAGCATACACAAGATCATATGGTTGATTATGACCATGAAAAATATGACACATCACAAGATTATTTATCATATTATGAATCAAATACACATGTCAATACTTGACTAATACATTTAACATTAGCCTTTTTTAATATAATACATACATGTCAATATTCCATTGATGGGATCATTGGTTATCATTAAATAATATTAAAAAAATAAAAATAAAAATAAAAATAAAATGATTAACATATTATAAATAAATAAATACTAGGACCTATACATGACATGTATTTCTTTTTACATAATTACCTTATGATTTATCATATATATTGCATTATATATCTAGTTTTCTATACAAAAATTCCATGGTATATATTACTGAGATGTGAGACATATAGGTCATCTATGAAAAATATCATAGATTTATGACTTTCCTAAGCCAAATATCTACCTTCCTACATTGGGGGTATGTTTTTACTAAGGGAATATTCTTAATTTATAAAATTTTAATATTTTAATGAACTTTTCCATTTATCATAGTTTACATAATTACTTTATGATTTATCATATATACTACATTATATATCTAGTTTTATATGCAAAAATTCCATGGTATATATTACTGAGATGTGAGACATATAGGTCATCTATGAAAAATATCATAGATTTATGACTTTACTAAGCCAAAGAGCTACCTTCCTACATTGGGGGTATGTTTTTACTAAGGGAATATTCTTAATTTATAAAATTTTAATATTTTAATGAATTTTTCCATTTATCATAGTTTACATAATTACTTTATGATTTATCATATATACTGCATTGTATATCTAGTTTTATATGCAAAAATTCCATGGTATATATTACTGAGATGTGAGACATATAGGTCATCTATGAAAAGTATCATAGATTTATGACTTTACTAAGCCAAAGAGCTACCTTCCTAAATTGGGGGTATGTTTTTACTAAGGAAATATTCTTAATTTACAAATTTTTAATATTTTAATGAATGTTTCCATTTATCATAGTGCACTATTTTACATTTATTAAACATGAATTACTCCGACTCATACTAGTTATATTTTTATGTCACTAGATAATTTATTTTACTATCTATAATCATGATAGATTGATTGTGTATATTAACTTTATTGTTTTATACATTATTGATGTTTCTCATTCTTTTCTTACTTTTATTTTTGGGTTTGTCACTATATTGTAATTTATATGTGGATTTAATCCTTGTGTGATATGTGTGGCCATAATCCTTGTATTACATTGAGTGATATTGTATATTAGAGATTATTTAGTATTACATACACTTTGGTGAACTTATATAAATCTTACCCCACATTTGGTTGATCTATTTTTATGTTTTATTTATTTTAGCTTCGTATATTATCTTTTTTTATCATTCAAATTTTAATCATGAAATCTCCTAAGGTTTATCTAGTGATACTCAACCCATTTAGATTCTATCAGGATTGTTTTTTATGCCATCTATGTGCACCATTAAAGGTACCATCTCATGGTAAAATATGTCTCAATCTCAACCTACACCTACCATTGACTTAAATACAGATGAAATTACTATATAAGATCCAAAACAAAATTCCAAAAATACTTTCAAAATCAAATATCTATATAAAATTTTTATATATGCCTATGCAAAGGAAAAAACTCATTAAAATTCAATATGTCCCTTAAACCAATCTTACATCAATGTCAATATCATTAATAAATTCCCTTGTAAAAGTCTTAGTAAATATCCTAACCAAAATACTTCATTAAATAACACATAAATTATCATCAAAGTGTTAGACCAAATAGCTTTTTTGATACCTACAAATCACAATCAAAAATCCCAAATGAAAACCCCAATTTAGTAAATATAAAGTCAACAACAATTTTTTTTAGTGACCACATAATTCCCACCTTTACTAAATTCCTCATAGACAATAACAAAAATACTAACCCCAAACCTCAAATTTTTAATACAATGCTTTGAACATTAGATCTTTATATTTCGTCCATGCAAATTGAATTAATTTTTCTAACTCTCACTAATGATGGGTCTACCAATCCCACTCTACATATTATATAATATGGAACTTATACAACGAATGGATAAAAGGAAATAATGTATTTTTATGATTCTATAAAACAATTGGTACACCTATATTTTATCACTTTCAATTGTCATACTAAAAGACCTATTCAATGCTTAAGTCAAAATATTCAATATTAGTAGAAAATAAATTATCTCAAGAATAATCCCACTATTTTTTTAAAATAATATAAATCCTTTATTTATATGTATACATCCAATTTTTTTATAACCTATGTTTTAAAGATGATTTAATGTAAATCTACATATATACACTCTTAATACATATATACAATTTTAATGAGGAAAAGGGATTTTTTGGGACAATTATCTTGGCCTTGTGTCTTATTTTATATTTTATTTGAGTAAGTAATATGTTTTTGAGATATATTGGGATTTATTAATTTTTTCATAGGAATCCCTTGTCTTATTCTCTTGTATTGAAATTTTGTGTGGATTTAGGATAAGTTTTGACAAAGCCCATAGCCATCAATGTCTGTATTTAGTACATTTTTAGCATCTCTTTCAAGTATGTTTTTTGGAATTCTACCATTTGGGTTAATTTATTTTACTCTTTTGGATTTTAGGAATAAATTTAGAGAAAATAACTTAGCAATTAACAAAGGCATACAAATATAGCATAAACATCTATCTTATTATTATTATTCAAACATTAATGTTTCTTATAGATAAATATAATTATATGATATTACCAAAGGAGGACCCAAGTGAAATCTAGTTTATACTTGAATTTACATGATTTGGCATACACACATAAAAATTTGATAGTTATATATGGTTTGAAGATCTCTTTAGAGTATTAGAAATGTAGACAACACTAAACCATTTAATGGGGAGTGGCTTACATTAGTCCAACCCAACATTACATACCTCTTTTTCAAGTCACATTAATCTCAAAAGTGAAATCTAGATTTCTATATCATAGATAGGTAACATAAAACTATTTACATAGGGATTAATTTAACTGAATACATATAAGTCACTTGAAAACATAGGCACAATGAGCTGAAATGTTACAGATTTACATAGTCCTCCTAGATGTTTCCGGTACATAATATACAAAATCAATTACTAAAGGTGTCTATAAAATACTATGAATGTATTACTAAGATCAAAGAGTGTTTTCCTAGTTTGAGGTAAAATAAATATATTACACAACATATTTGATGATTGTGATATGATTAGAATTTTGAATAAAACCATAAAGTAGTTAATTTATTCTATCTTTATATATGTTTTATGATTTATTTAAATAATAAATGTAATTTATAAGTTTTAATTTGATAATTTACATTTATATCTATATGATTTATAAATAATTATTATGATTTGAATTGGTCTAAAACAATATCTTAATCAAATTGCAATAATAAAAATATAATAAAATAATATAAATCCAATCATGGCTAGAATGAAGTGTTAGGGTTCTATATTTGCACCCTAGCTAAGGAGGGGATTGTTTAGATCTTCCTACTCAAATCTAGTCTAATATGGGATTGATCCTAGGATATCAGTATCCTAAAAGTGGATCAGACCTCTAGAGAAGGCTAGATTCCTTATGGATCTATCACCTATACTTAACCTAAACTAGCACCTACTTAGAAAAGGGAGAGAGAATTGACAAAACTTATAAAAGAATGTAAAAATGTGGTCATGCACCAATGATTTGATCACTCCAACTCCCATAAAACACACTATGAAACACTTTTAAAACCAAATAACATTAATCTCACATAAATATTCTAGAATAAGGCATTAATCAGTTGCTAGATTAGTAAGAGAGGGCAAATATCTACTTTCAAACTAGACAATAAACTGTAGATTGTGCTTAAAATGACTTGTGAGACTATTAAGCCCTTCTTGAAGGTGATTAAAACTTAGACACAAGTGAGGAACATATATTCACTTAATAATAGTGCATGAATTCATAGAACACACTTCAATCTAGATTAAAAATTTATGGAATTCAATCTTTATTACATCCAAAGGTGTTGCAGTACAAATTTTGGTAGAGTCTGGTCATACTAAGAATAGAGATAGATGATAGAGGGATCAATTTTAAGGCTTAAAATCCTTCATTGATAGACAAAAAAAGGAGAGTGAGAGAGCTATGTGTTAGAAAAGGACCAACTACTTAAAATGGATTAGCACCAATTTGAGGATGTAATTGATTCAGGGTCTCATCAAGAAGGTACTAATTTACAGTCCTTTCAAAAAAATTATGTTCACTATCCTTATCTGGCCACCAAGGCATCACCTCAGGATTCCATGTTAATTTTACCTAATCTGATGGCAAGGACCAAGTCTTAGAGTTGGTTGAAAAATGCCACATCTATATTAGGTGGTCAACTATAATTACATTATCAAAAATGTTTAATGATGATAAGTGATACACAAGTCCACTATAGGTGAAAAACACTCTTAGATCATTGGTTTTCATATAGTCACAATATCTATGAAAGTCTGAAAACTACCTAACTTTGCTTCATGGTCACTAATTTATCTTTAAATTTTATATTAAACACAAAATATATATTATATGGAGTATTGATGGTAATGCTTGGTCTCCAAACTATGGCCTTAGTTTACCTCTAGTTCAAATCTGAGCTTGGCTCTTTGACATTTGCTTTGCCTAGGTCCATTTAAAATTCTTTGACTTTCATCAAAAATGTCTTGAGATCACTCTCACTCATTGGTTATCAATCACCAACTTAGACTATCTGCATCATGCTCAACCATATTTATCTTCATTGGCTCTACAGATACACTAATTTATTGACTCTACTTCACTCCATTGATCTATCTATGCATAGATGCCTATGAGCCATTAATTATATACTAATTGAATGTGCTTATGTCATTTGTCCTTGAATCATTATCTCTTTGAATTTGTTGACCAGTTTGACTCGTGCACATCATTCAATCAATATGTATGAGTTTACATACACCATAGATCTCCTTGGTCCCACTTTCCTATCAGTTCTTGCACTCTACTAGATCATTATTATGATTGAATATGAGCCCTTGATTTAGCTTAGACCTACCCTTTTGTGAGTCCTTTTTCTATGTCAGATCTTCACTTGATTATCTTGCACCATTAGATTATGTCCAATTTGTAGATGTTTAAAGGCTTTAACCCTGGGACCTTTGACTTAGTTAACTCTAGAAAAAATCATTAGATCTTATGTGTCAGTATGAGGTCTCCTATAGACCATTAGATCTCAACCAACTTCAAACCTTTTAAGGACATTTTAAACCCAATTGTTTAATTGCCTTGATTAAAATTAACATTCACACTAACGTCATTTGACATTTGCACAGACATATTTGACATTCCATAGACCATCAATTTTAAGATCACATGATTTTTCCTTGAGATTTATTTTGACATCTATGCAACCATCTTATGTTGTATGTCCAACTTATAAGGCCTATAACTTGAAGTGCAAAATTCATGGAGGCACTTAATTTTCAAGAGATGTTATTAAGACTAAAAGGGATAAACCCATTTGATCCACTAGTCCCAAGAGCCCTCTAAGTGAATATATAAAATTTTCAAGTTGGTTGATCTATTAATTCCCACATGACATATTGACAATGATCTAGTTCATTTGACTATGGGAAACTTAGCAAAATCTGACTGAGGAGCCAACTTTGAACATGCATAACTTCTACCATGCTTCGGTAGATGATCTAAAACTTAGCACATAGAAACTAGGGACCAAGATGGAAAAATTCATGTGATCACTTTTTATTGAGACTACCATATGTACAAGATATGGCCTCTAAAAATTTCCTATTAAAACTTTCTTCTACTTCCACTAATTCCTCGACTAGGCAAAATTTGGTATGTAGACCAAAATTAGTCAACATATCTGGTGGCTTCGTTGGTTAACATGCCTTCTATGTTTAGACTCATACCATTTACATGAATTCTAACTCATAATAGATACATTTACCATTACATGATTGTAAGATAGCCTCTTGACTTTTAAAGATAGAAAAAATTCCAACAACATGGAAAGAAAACTAACTAAAAGGGAAACTAACCTAAAAAATAAAGGTAATTAAACTACTAAATGATTGTGTAAGAGAGAAGCACTTATTTATAATAAAACATAAAAGAAACTAACTAGTTCTAAAAAACACTAGAAAACACTTGAAAACATTGTGGGATTTGAAAATGGAAACTATATATGGTCCACTCTAGAGAGAATCAAATTTTGTGTATTTTCTTGGCTTGGATCTATCCTAATCCCACTTGAGGACCAAATCTCCTTCTTGGAAACTTCTTGAAGAAGTTCTTTTGTCAAAAGATATCTTTATCATTGCTTAATGAGCCTCTATAGCTAACATGGATTAATGACTTTTCTACTTTATCTCCATGATCTTAGCATATATTATTTTCATTGGTTTAGTCTCCAAAATCTCAAGCTAATACATTAATTCTAAAACAAAGAATTGAAGAAAAATAGGCATTCTTGCTTCCTTACAATATACTAGTTTGTATATAGAATTGGCAATTGATATTTTATAGGTTATCCCATCAACACACAAATATAGCTTAAATTTGAGATGCCATAATATTTTATTGTCTTAGACAATCATCTTTATGATCTTCAACACTTTTTTGTTGGTAGACTTAGTAAGGACATTGCCTTGTGGATAATAGTTTGATGAGGTACTAAGAAAAATACTATATTGAATTGCCCACTGGTTGATATTAGACCCTAAAAAAGCCATAACATTATCAAAAATTATAATTGAAGGGACCCCAAATAGGGTATGTAAACATTCATATAATTCTAAAACACTAGTTTCATTATCTTATTTTAAGGCTACTACCTCTATCCATCTGGTAAAATAATTTATGGTAGTCAAGATCCACTTGTGTCCCGAGCTTGATGGGGGGTTGATAACACCAATAAAATCCAATCCTCATTGGATAAAAGTTTGATTAACTAAAATTGGTTGGAGAGGTAATGTTTTAAGTATCAATTTTACAACAAATATGGAACACTATCTACATTTCTTGATCCATGCATGGCAATCACCAAATAAACTTGGCTAGTAATACCCACCTCTCATGATCTTGTGAGCTATAATCCTAGCTAACTAATGTCCTCCACCATTTACATCATGGAATTACTTAAGTAACTTTTGTGTTTGACCTATTTCTATGGATCTTAGCAATATACCATTGATATCCTTTTTAAATAATCCATTATCACCAAGGATAAAAGGAATTGACTATAATATAAAATATCTCCTCTTCGAAGGAGTGAGATTAGAAGGATAAATGTCATCTTGTATATCTTACAATATCTTGGAACCAGTTGGAAGTTGAAGCTTGATTATTTACAAGTTCTTGATCATTTGACACCACACCCTATTCATTAAACTCCTACAAGTCTTGGGCTATATGTTTACAAAGTCCTTTACCTCTAACCATGTTTGTGACTTTGATCTCAATATCATATTCCATGACCTTGGTTATCCAACTAGATATTTTGTCACTTATATCTTTATTCAGAAGAAATTCCTTGACACTTGGATGTGCAACCATCAAATGTATCTTATTATTGGACAACAAGTACCTAAACTTTTTAACAAACCTTATAACTAAAAGAATGTTCTTCTCAACAAAATAATACCTTGTTTCATATTCTTATAAGCCTTGACTAAAAAAAGCTATTGGATTCTCTAAAGTCTCTTTAATTTTTTTCATGAGAATACCTAATATTGCATCAAGGTTAGCATATCTATATAAGAAGAAATATTTTATAAAATTAGGGTTCAATAGTGCAAAAGCACTGGCTATAGCTTTCTTGATTTCTTTAAAAAATTTCACTCCTTATTTAGACTAATTTAAACTCTGACCTTTCTTTAACATGGTTGTAAGTGGAATAGATAAAGTAGAAAAATTTTAAATGTATCTCCTTATGAAGTTAATCTTGCCTACAAATATTTATAAGGCTTTCTTATGCTTAGTCAATAATAGTGCAAGAATTGATTCTAACCTATTAGGGTCTATGCTTGCACCTTTATTTGAAATGACATGTCTAAGAATCCTACCTTCATGAATAGAGAAAACACACTTTTTTGGGTTCAAAGACACTCAAAATTCTATGCACCTTTCAAACACCTATCTGAGATGAATCATATGCTCATTTGTGCTATTAGATAATACTATTACATCATCTAGATAAACAAGAATAAAATTATTGAGGAGACCCTAAAATGCCATGTCCATAGCTTTCTAAAAATTGGCTCTAGCATTAGATAAACTAAGAGGAATATTTTTGTATGTAAATGTCCCCCACTTTATGGTGAAGGTTGTTTTGTACTAGTCTTATTCTTAGACCAAAATTTGGTTATATCCATTATAACCATCCAATAAAGAGAACCTTTATGAACCTACAACTAGATGTAATTTTTTTTCCATTGATGGCAATGGATAGTGATCTTTGAGAGATGTCCTATTGAAGTCATGAAAGTCGACACATAGCCTTATTTCACCATTATTTTTCCATACTAGAATAAATTTTCTTACCCAAATTGAGTGTTTAATTGGAAATATTATGGCTGACTCAATGAGCTTATGTAATTCAAATCTTAGTAGAGGTTTAATCTTTGGATTGATTGTCTTTTTCCTTTGTCTAACTAGCCTAGTCTCATCTTATAACTCAATGGTATGTTGAGATAGACTTGGATCAAAACCTTTAAGTTCATTGTACTACCATGAAAAGACATCTATAAAATTTGAACATAACTTAATAAAAGCTTATTTCTCTGAAAATGTGAAAACTTTACCTAGATTTAAAATTTTTATAGTTCTAATATCTACATTTGTGTAGTATTCTTCCTTGGTTGATAAATCAAACTTTTGTTGTATTAATTCATCATCTTTTCTAAATATATTTTTTAGGGTGACTAGTTCTTTAGGTAACTTGTTTGTCTTTAATTGTATACTCTAATCATCATACTATTGTGAATACTTGTCTTGGTTCCTTAAGGATAATTCAACATCCTCTTGTAAGAATCAGACAATCTGGCTATCATCTTTAAGTACTTTTCAATTATCATGGTTGTCTATGATAGAATGTCACATGAATATATTGATGTGTGATTAGAGTTTTTCCCTTTTTATATTATCTGGGATACTTGATTCTAATCCAATAGTAGCTAGCCTATATGTATGTTTGTTCTAATTTATTAGTATGGCTTGAAAGTCATTAACTAGGTCCCATACTCTATGCTTATAAGACCTAAGTAGTGGGTTCTTTCATATATTAAGTCCCTTTACTTGGTGACCTATTAGTTTACTATCTCCAAAGAATTGTAAGGAATTAACCTTCATCTTTCTTCCTCATTGCAAACCATATACCAATGCTTCATAGTTAGTGAAATTATTGGAAAAAACAAACTAAAAATTGAGAGAAGAGAAATACCTTTAATTATTTGGAGAAATTAACATCATTCCATCTTCAGTTCCATGTTTTTTCCTAGGTCCATCAAAATATAGCTACCACAGTCCATCACTAGGTTGTTCATCTTTCATCAATGGTGGAATTTATTCATCATTTTCATGAAGACAATAGACACCAAGTCCTTTTTATTCAATTAACTTATAAAGGTCATGATCATGTAAATTAGAGGCCCATTCATCAAGTAAAATATATGGGACTCCATCTAGACATGATGTAGATTTGACCTTACTATTTTTTAACACCTTGTTTGAGATAACACAATTAGTGTTCACCATAATTGACATATATGGTTCTAAATGAAGTCTTGAAATAGGTTTATAACACATTGTCACCTTATTTCCATACCTATTTCTTAAAATTATATAATTCCAATCAACTGATAGATATCCTCAAATTTTGGAAGTAAAATCTCTTGATAGACACATGGTAAAATAGGGAGGTAGGTATACTATAGCTACATCTTATTGAACAATAACATTGGGGAAAGAATGTAATGTCAACTTTAGGTATTTTATCATGCCTAATTTTTTAAATCATGATCCATATAATTTCAATACTCCTTTGGTATTTATCTCATAGATAAGACCAAGCTTGTCTACAATTTATTTAGAAATGATAGTGTTACTAGCTCCACTATCTACCATACAATTATAGAATAAAAAATAAACTAATATCAAAGAGAGGTAAAATGGAGGGGTATTACTCAACTTGACATTGTATTTATCAACCTTTTTAATGTTATTTATCTAATGATCAAGTTGATTTATTTGCTAGTTTAAATTTACCAAGATAGCTTCTTATTTCTTAGCTAGTTCTTTAGATACCTTTAGATTTGAAAGTTCTTGAATCAACATGTAATTTTGCCTTGGGATGGCAAGGGAATCCCACATGATAATACTAACATTTGATTTCTTCATTTGATCAATAATTTTAAAATATGTTCCATTAACCTTTGGATGCAACTTCTGAGCCACTGGTTGTTATCTAGTTAGGGGCATTTGTGGAACTTTCACTATATTTATGTTCTAAATATTATATTATATAGGAACAAAAACTTAATCTTTGAAAATTATTTGACAAAAAATTAGAAACACTATAAGTATTTCTCACATCTTGAGATCCTTCAACTACTCTTTTTTTATTTCTAGTCAGAACTGCCAATTGACCATTTATGTTGCTAGTTTCACTAACTTGGTTGAATGCAATGTGATCACCTAAATGCCAATTAACATTGATAGCATCAGGATTCCCTATAAATTTTTGATCTTCTCCTTGGATTTCCACATTCATATCATGATATTGACCACCTTGAAGAGGGAACTCTTCTTATGTCATTTATGGCATGGTAATCTCTTGTGATACCAATTCTTGATTTTGAATGTCATTTGGTTTGGAAGGCTATGAACCTAGATCTTTCATTAAGCTATTTTGGGGAACAATATATTTTGAGATTCAAGGCACATTGGGATAAAGGGTTTCATATGGCTTAGTTTGGGTTATAGCTCATTGATTTTGATAAGGTTTCTTATTGTCCTTAAAACCTTGATAAGGTGGTCTTTTGTTATTGACATACTGATAGGTACTCTAGTTTTGTTGTTGATAAGGTCTACCTTGGTACCATTGTCTCTTGAATGAAACAATTTTATTTTTAAAAGCTTGTAACATGATTTTCAAATCATGAATCTCACTATATTGATTAGGAGGGGCTACAACTTGGACTTTTGGAGATGGAATAGGGGCTAAAGATGGAATTTGTGGAACTTGAGGGGGAGTAATAGGTTTTAATTCCAAAAAAAGGGGAATTAGAGGCCTTGGAGTAAGTTTACCAGTTTGAATCAAGTTTTCCTCTACTCTAGTAACAATCTCATAGGCATTTGGAAAATTATTACCACCCATGGACTGTATCCTGACTCTTATATCAGAATTAAGGGCTTAAGGAAGTAAAAAAAATGCATACTCTAAGGATGATCTAACCAATATAGGGATCTTAATCCATATATTTTGGAATCTAAGGTTAATGTCCAACAAGAATTCATGGGGGAACCTTTTTATGGTAGTTAATTATTTAACCAAAGATAGATTATTAGACTTTTCTTCAAATTTCTTAACTAAAGTTGCACCTAACTCATCCCAAGTAGACATGGATGTCAAAGGAATATTCCTATACCATTTCAATGTTTTTCTCTTGAAAAAGGTAGCAGTAATCTAATAGCCATATTATCTTGAGTAACATTATGAACATAATATAGATTGGCAATATCTTGGATATGCTCAATAGTAGTAGTTTTATCCCATTCTCTAGAGAATAAAGTGATACCTTTTAGAGAAGACACAATAATGTCATCATACTGGACCAAATTTAGGGGACTACCCTTATTAAATGGTACAAACACTTGATTCCTAATAACAATTTGGGTAAAATGGATTTGGCTTATGGGGACAATAGATTGGACTAAAAAAATAGACTGAATAGAAGATAAATACTTCTTTGGAGGATAAGGCATTGTGTTATTTAATTTTTATCTTTTATAAGAAGTAAGAGGCAATTCAATATGTTTAAAAGAAGTACCTTTACTTGATGCTCTTGTTGTAACCTTTGGCATGGAAGCATTGTCTGAAAGATGTTATGAGACTTCAACCCTAAAGTATATTCATATTTTTATGAATGTGTATCTCTCCTACTACTATTAATATTTATTCTCAATCTTCAAACTTAAATTATACCAAAGAAACTTGGGTTCCCACTGGGCATGCCAAAACTATTACAGTTCTAGATTTGTACCCTTGCTAAGGAGGGGATTGTTCATATCTTCCTACTAAAATATAGTCCAACATGGTATTTATCCTAGGCTATGGGTATAATAAAAGTGGAACAAACCTATGGAGAAGTCCAACTTCTTTATGGATCTATCTCCTACACTAAACCTAAACTAGCACATGCTTAGAAAAGGAAGAGATAATTGACAAAACTTATAAAAGCATGTAAAAAAGTGGTGAGGTACCAATGATTTTATCACTTCAACTCATATAAAACACACTAGGAGACATGTTTTAGACCAAATAACATCAATCTCACATAAATATTTTAGAACAAGGCATTAATTAGTTACTAGATTAGCAAGAGAGGGTAAATATCCACTTTCAAACTAGATAATAAACTATGTATTGAGCTTATAATGACTTGTGAGACTATTAAGCCATTCTTAAAGGTGATAAAAACTCAAACATAAGTGAGGAGCATATATTCACCTAATAATAGTGCATGAATTCATAGAGCACACTTCAATCTGGCTTTAAAAATGATTGAATTCAATCTTTATTGCATCAAAAGATATTGTAGTACAAATTTTAGCAAAGTCTGATCATACCAAAAAGAGAGATATATGATATAGGGATCAATTTTAAGGCTTATAATCTTACATTTATATCAAAAAAATATGAGAGAGAGAGAGAGAGAGAGAACTATGCATTGGAAAAGGACCAACCACTTATCATGGATTATCACCAATTCAAGGATAAAAATGAGTCAATATCTTATCAAGAAGGCACAAATTCAAAGGCCTTGCAAAAGAATTTAATGCTCACTATCATTATCTAGTCACCAGGTCATCATCTTAGGACTCCATGCTACTTTCACTTGATCTACTAATGAGGACCAAGTCTTAGCGCTGGTTGAAAAGTGTCACATCTGCATTAGGTGGCTAGCTATACTTGAAAATTATCAATGATGATAGGTGAGACATAAGTCCAATATAGGTGAAAACTAATGTTAGACCATTAGTTTTCACATAGTCATAATATCTATCAAAGTCTGCAAACCACTTGACTTTGCTTCAAGGTCACTAGTTTATATTTGCCTTTTGTATTAGACCTAAAAGATTTAATATATGGAGAATTAATGGTAATGTTTGGTTTTTAAATTATGGCCCTAATTTAACTTTGAGCTTAGATCTTTAACATTTGTTTTTCCTAGGTCTATTTAAAATTCTTCAAATTTCATCAAAAATGTCCTAAGATCGCTCTCACTCATTGGTTATCAATTTCCAACTAAAACTATATACATCATTCTTAACCATCTTTATGTTTATTGGATCCACATATATACTAATTTATTGACTCTGATTTTCTTTATTAATTTATCTATGCATAGATGCCCATGAGTCATTGATTTTCTACCAACTGAATGCACTTGTGCCACTTGTCCTTGACTCATTATCTCTTTAGATTCATTGACCCATTTGATTCATGTACATCATCTAATCAATACATACAAGTTTATACACACCATATATCTTCCTAGTCCCATTTTCCTATCAATTATTACATTTTATTGAATTAGTCATATGATTGAACATGAGCCCTTGATTTAAGTTGGACCCACCCTTTTGCTTGATTATCTCACACCATTGGATTATGTTTAACTTGTAAATCTTTAAAGGATTTAACCCAGGGACATTTTGACTTTGTTGAATCTAGTGTAGATCATTATATCTTATGTGTTAGTATGAGGGCTCCTATGGATCATTAGATCTCAACCAACTTCAAACCTTTTAAGTACATTTTGAACCCAAATGGTTACTTACCTTGATTAAAATTGATGTTCATGCTAACATCATTTGACATCTATGTATATGTATTTGACATTCTGTAGATCATCAATTTTAAGATTGTAAGTTTTTTTTCTAAGATTTATTTTAATTTTTGCATGACTATCTTATGTTTTAGGTCTAACTTTGAAATCCTATAAATTGAAGCACAAAAGTCATGGAGGCACCAAATTTTCAAAATATTTTCTTGAGACTGAAAAGGATGAACCCATTTAATCTATTGGTCCTAGAATCCCTCTGAGTAAAGATATCAAATTCTCAAGTTGATTGATATATTCATTCCCATATGACATCCTAACAATGGTTTAGTTCATTTGGCTAAGTATGGGAAACTTAACAAAATCTGACTTAGGAGCCAACTTTGAATATGCACAACTTCTATTGTACTTTAGTAGATGATCTAAAACTTAACATGTAACAACTAGGGACCAAGCTCGATAAACCCATGTGATCACTTTTTCCTAAGACTACAACACATGTGAGATATGGCCTATGGAAATTACCTATTTAGACTTTCTACTACTTCCACTAAATTCTTGGACTAGGCAAAACTTGGTATGTAGACCCAAAATTGTCAATGGGAAGTCTATTTAATATTTTTATCTCCACTTTAAAACCTAAACTACAATATAAATAAAGGAATTCTATCTTAATATGTTGGGCTTCCTTTGACTAAATGAAATGATAAGACCACCTTATGGATTGACTAGCTCAAAAATCCAATAAAGAGTATTTTTAATAAAAATATAAACACTATAGCCTCTAAAACATCTCAATCAAAACCTCTCCCATTATGTGAGATGAGAATATCACTTCTCTGAAGTAACTAAAATCCATCCCATCCACTCTTCAATTTAAAATAACTAAACAAAATAATACCAAAGCCTCGATCTTATAATATTTATCCTTCAAAATATTTACCTAAATGACACAACCTTATTAAGTGTTTTTGGTGTCATGTTAACTTGGCACATTCTTATGACTATTCATAATATCTAAAGGCTCACTTATAAAAATTGACCTATTGATATAAGGATATAAATAAATATTATATAATTAAACCTAAGATTCCTTCTTATGATACTAATATGGATCTTTAAAAAAACCCAACTAATGTAATTTCCTCAAAGAATTTAAGACCATGCCTTGTAAGATACATGTAGTGATCAAAATCATGAGAAAATCACCTCATAATAGTAGTTTTCTCACTCAATAATTGAAATCTATATAAAAGTGTCCATCAAACCTTTGAAATGATAAACCTAGTGAACCTTCACAAGTTCCAAGGGTGAAAACATGGAAATGTGACACACTTTTGAGTAACATGAAAATAATCACTTACGACATACATAAGTGTAAATACATTAAAATATTTATTTTTTCCTTGAATAATATCATATTTTAATACATATGTAATTTCTTAATATTTTAAAATATTTTTTGTATAATTTATGTAGTGCATGTACCTTTTTTTTAACTATCATAAAGTGTACCATACTTCATGCTTTCAATGTAGAACACCTAATAAAATAAATAACATTATAACCATATATCATACTTAATAAAATAAAATATATATTCATTGAACTATCCCTTGAGTGAATGATTAATGAATAAATCCTCTCCCAATCCAATGATCATCTTCTTTTTATTAATTTCATGATCAATTGTACTCAAGTCAAGAAATTTATAATAGATGAAGGTTTAAGATTTAATGTTACTTCTATGTATTAAAAACTATAGGATACACTCCAAAAAATATCAAGAAAACATGGTTCAACTTATAAGGATTTGAAAAAACAACCAAAATACCATTTGATGTATTTATATTTATATAACCATGGGACTAAATTGTATGTATCGAGGTCATGGTATTTGATGTCCCACTCTATTATAATTTCTTCTTTAGATGGAATTGAACACATATATTGAGAGTAATTTCATTTTTTACTATCCAGTATAAGTGGGAATTTTATGTGTTAATTTCCCACAACAACAATATGACATCTTTCTAATTTTATCCCAATAACCATGCATTATTCCCATTCATTATATTTTACAAAAATCAGTAACATAAGGAATTAAATTAAATTATAATTCTAAAAGTATTATATAATATGCTATAATTAATGTTTACAGGGAACTATAAAAAACCCAAATGATTTCAAATTAAACTATTCATATCTTATATATATTTTTACCAAAATGAATTGAACCCAAATGTAAATTCTAAAATAAAAACAATAATCAAATACAACATATAAATAACACTTAGAATATATCATGTTCTAAAGTGTTTATTCATAGGGTAAAAACTCAATAAAAATTATGTCAAACTCATTCACAAAATATCAATTCACTATATTATTTAAATATTATTAAGTTAGTAAGTTATTTATGCTTGACCTTCTAATACAATGCCCTAAAGACAATATATGTCAAGTTAAATATTATTGAAAAAATTATATTGGAGTCCCTAATTAATAATGTGTGGATCATGGGTCAGGGGGCGTAGTCGGTTGGTTGGGTATTTCCGTTGTGGCTCTGTCAGTCAAGCGTTTGAGTCCCCCCCGGTCCCGTGGTACTGATATTAGGCATATCTAGCTAGCAGTGCCAGTCACGTTAAAAAGTTTACCAGGCTTTAAAAAAATAATAATGTGTGGATCATAACTTTAATGGTTAAGTGGAAACAATATCATATAATGAATTCATAGCGAATATAATCCATTCATAGCTCTATGACCATGATCTGTATAATATATAAAATTTAAGGGAGGTGTATTTATACTCATTGATTATGAATTTTTAAGATTTAATGTTACTTCTATATATTAAAAACTATA
Organism: Torreya grandis; assembly: GCA_037957365.1. NCBI lineage: Eukaryota > Viridiplantae > Streptophyta > Pinopsida > Cupressales > Taxaceae > Torreya > Torreya grandis. Next base: position 577,793 of record JARHVA010005939.1, on the reverse strand, counting down.
TGATATACTCAATACGATGCTACAGGGAAAAATTTGAAACTAGTTTTTTCTTGCCTAGTAGGGCCCCCTGACTATGACCAGAGTGATCACGGATCCAATGGAGGCTACTACCAGTGGTAGTGCCTCTAGGGACCTAAATAGGAATATAATAGAGGACATTCCATCCAATGGATGGAAGAAAGCACTAACGGGTGAAAAGACGTGTTCCCCTAAAAACATGTTGAGCCTCCCTGTTTCCACTGACGGCATGACCCTGACTATCCCAGATGATCTGGTGAAGGAAATTATGGCATCCATGGACATTTCATTGGTAGGTAAGTTTTTCACCTTCCATCCTAATATTGAGATGGTAAGGAAATGGGTTTTGTCTAAGTGGAAAGTTAAGGGTAGTTTTTCGATCACTGCTATGGCAATAGGCTTATTCCTATTTAGATTCACGAATAGGGAGGATATGATAGCTATTCTTACTGGAGGAACATGGATGTATGGCCCACATTCCCTTGCATTATGCTCGTGGAAACCAGGATTTGATCCTAACTTGGAACTCAGTAAGGTTGCTCCTACTTGGGTAAGATTGTCAGGGTTCCCATTGGAATTCTAAGATGAAATTGTTTTTACAGCTATTGGCAATTCTATTGGCCAATACGTCACTGTAGATCATACCACTAGAACAAAGTCTAGATGTGTGTATGCTAGATTGTGTGTCAATGTTGAGATTAATCAGACTCTCCCTATGTTTATAGAGCTAAACTCTAAATATGGGACTTGGACTCAGCGGATCACATATGAAAATACTACCACTTTCTATCAAATATGTAAAAAAGGGACATTTAGTGACACAATGCAAGGTGAAGTAAACAAGAAGGAAAGATGATTCCCTAATTGAAAGTGAGGATCAGTCTCACAATCATAGAAATTTTAGCAATCAGGGAATGGGGAGTAATGTGGAAAACCCTAACAATACAAAAAAGGTAGGGGATAAGCTGGGCAAAGAGCATGTCTCTAGTAATGGGGGAAAACATGTCCTAGAGGAAAATAATAAGAAGATATCAGACAATGATAGTCAGAAGGCTATAATAGACACAGCTAACCCATTAGAGCAATAGGCTAATATGTCTAAGGAAGGAGAAATAGGTGTCCAACTGATAAAGGAAGATAAAGTAGAAGACAAAGTCTCAAGAGAGGGACAGGGAAAATTAAATTCAAAAATATTACCTACTAAAGGATAAGCAAACTTACAGTTAAACATATATATCTTTCATACTTTGGAAGTCGGAGACCAAGCAGGCAATTATTTAGCAATAAGTGAAATAGGACAAGATGGTAGTAATGAACAGGAGGAATGGGTTAACCCAAAGAAAAAGAATTGAAAAGGTAAAAAGTCTATAGATGTTAGCACCGATCCTAAACAAGGGAAACCAACCCTAAGAGAAACAAGATAAAGAGAAATTGCCAGGGAGATTGCCAGTGGTAAACAAAAAGCACTAGAGACTCATCTTATCAAATCCTCTAAATGAGAATTTTATCTTGGAACTTGAGGGGCTTTAATAGTCCTTCAAAATAGTTTGAGGTTAAAAACTACATTTTAGATAATAAATTAGATATTTTATTACTCCAAGAAGTCAAGATGAATGAGGAGAGTTTTAAGAAAATTGCTGACTACATATGGCCTAAGGCAGCTTTTTGCATTAATCCAGCTGAAGGGGCTTCAGGGGGGATTGTAACTATGTGTAATAGTGCTAAAATTTAGGGATCTCTTATGGCTTATAATAAATACTTCTTGATTATCAACTTCTCTTTGAAATCTTTTAACTGGTCGTTGATCAATGTCTACGGCCTGAATAACAGAGCTTTGAGGTAGAACTTATGGATAGACTTGAGCAGTCTCAAGAATAATTCCTAGAACACTAGATGGATGATAGCTAGAGATTTTAACACTCCTCTATACCCTTCTAAAAAATAGGGTGGGATTATTGATTACTCAGATAGCATGTTTGACTTTGCCAAATTTATTAATGATTGGGGACTATTGGATATAAAATTGTAAAATCAAAATTTTACCTGGTCCAATAGAAGAAGAGGAGATTAAATGATTTAGGTTAAGTTAGATATATTTCTTATCTCAAGTAACTAGAATGATTATCATAATATGCATCTGCATGCTTTTCCTAGAACCATGTCCAATCATTTCCCAATTTTCCTCAGTTAGAGAAACCAGGGACAAAATGGTCCTTTCCCATTTCATTTTGAAGCTATGCGGATCAAACATAAATACTTTAGACAAATGGTGGCCCAATGGTGGTAAATTCCAATTCAAGGCACTCCTATGTTCATAATAGTCAAAAAACTTTAGCATATCAAAAAAGAAGTTCGTAGATGGAATAGATACAGCTTTGGTAAGGTCTTTTAGTAGAATTAAGACATAATAGGAAATCTCAAAGATATTCAATGATGAATGGCTCAAGGAGATGATTCAGAAGAGACTTTAGAAGAATAGAATGTCTTGTCTTCTAAATGGAAGAATCTTATGGAAAGAGAAGAGGTTTTCTAGAAAAAGAACTCTCGTGTTCAGTGGCTTAAAGAGGGGGATAGGAACACTGGCTTCTTTCATCTTTCAAACATGAAACATAGGAAGGCCAACTCCATAACTAAGCTTTATTTGGATAATGGTGACATTATAATAGAAGATAATGAGATAGGGGAACAAGCCAAGGGTTTCTTTCAAAATTTGCTTACTAAAGAAAACAATGATGATGGGAATGATAGACCTATGAACCAATTCATTGATAAAATCCCCTATTTGATAACTGAAGAAGATAATCTAGAGATGTTAAAGCTTATATCTGAGGAGGAAGTCGGCTATTTTATTTTCCATGGGTGCAATCAAAGCTCTGGGTCTTGATGGGTTCCCTCCTATATTCTTTTAGGAATATTGAGAGATTGTGGGAGCAAACTTTACAGCTATTATTCATGACTTTTTTAGATCAGGCAAACTTTTAAAACAAGCTAATAATACTTTCATAGTACTTGTTCCTAAAAAGTCACAACCCACACACCTTATGGATTTTAGACCCATTAGTCTATGAAACACTATTTATAAGCTATGTACTAAAGTGTTGGTTATGAGGATTCAACCCTTATTAGACAAAATCATTTCCACTGCACAAAAAGGCTTCATCCCAGGCAGGAAGATTATTGATGTTGTGATCACCACACATGAGACTATTCACTCCATGGACAAGAGTAGAATCCCTGGTATGGATCTTAAGCTAGATATTTCTAAAGCATATGATAGGGTCTCATGGACTTTTCTATTTTAAGTCATTATAAAATTTGGGTTCAATGATAAAATGTCTCACTTGATATGGAATGATGTCTCTTCTGCAAAATATTTAGTTTTGGTTAATGGCATACCTAGAGGGTTTTTCTCATCATCAAGAGGAATTAGCCAGGGGGATCATCTCTCCCCATACTTATTCATCATAATGGTAGATGCACTGGAAAGATACATACAAGTAGATATAGCTTCCAAAAAGCTCGTGGGCATCAAACCTGGCTGCTCCCTTTATTCGGTGGCAGTGTAGCAGTTTGTGGATCATACCATCTTTTTCAGCATATCCTCAGTGATTGAAGCTCAAAGATGGAACAATATTTTAAATAATTATGCCATAGAATCTGGGCAAAGTATAAATCTCCAAAAAAGCAATGTGTATTTCTTCAACACTCCTAATGACCTTAGACAAATAATCATTGATATATTGGAATGTGTTGAAGTTGTTCTACCAGCTACCTACCTGGGTCTCCCCCTCATAGTCAAAGAGGTATCTCCTAGTTTTTGGAATGGAATTTTGGAAAGAACTCAGAGAAAACTTCTTGGTTGGAAGGGGAAACTCCTCAGCAGTGCTAGTAAACTAAAACTTCTTTAGGCCTCTCTGCAAGGGATTCCTACATACTTTTTGTCTCTCTTTAAAATTACTGCGTATGTTGCTGACAAACTAGAATATATTCAAATAAATTTCTTATGGACAGAGCTAGAAGATAAAAATAGAATGTCTTTAGTCAGATGGGAAAAAGTGTTTCTTCCAAACTCACATGGTGGCCTCAATATTAGGTCTACCAGGAACATGAACAAAGCCCTTCTCTCAAAGATTAATTGGAACCTGATCCATAAAAATAATGATTGGGGGGAAATAATGTATGCCAAATATATGCATAGCACTGATGGGTCCAACTTTATTCAACAGATAGGGTTACCACAGGGATCTGTGATATGGAATAAAATTCTAAAAAGCAAAATCCATCTCAAGTAAGGAATTAGATGGAAACTAGGAAATGGCCTGCATATTAAATTCTGGGAAGATATTTGGTTAAAGGACAAGGCTCTAATCACATAAGGACACTATAGAGAGATTTCTGACTTGGCTACTCAGTTTTTTAGAGATAGATTTAGTGATTACTTGGATAATAACAATGGTATGTAGAGTTAGAAAAATATATTGGACTATTGTGATCACCAGCCTAAGCTTTTCCCTAGAGTTTGAGAGATCCAACAGTGGATGCAAGGGACCAGAATCCCTCTCTTCCCCCATGAACATGATCAGTACTAGTGGCCAGATAAGAATGAATCATTCTCTATCAAGTCAGCTTATCATCTACCAAATCCTGAGGCTCAGAATAAGGATGTATGGAAAAAGTTTTGGAATTGTAAAATTATTCCAAAAATTAATATGTTCTAGTGGGCTGCTACTCATAATAAAATCTTAACTCAGGACAACCTTCAAAAGAGAGGGTTTACCTTGGTCAACATATGTTATTTGTGTGGTTGAAAAGAGGAAACAATTTCACACCTCTTCATTCACTGTGATTTTGCTTGGGAATGATGGGGCATAATTCTAAATAACTTTGGAAATGAATGGGTCTATAATTCTGACCTTAAATAAGTAATCCTCAGCTAGAATCCAACCTTTACACATCCTTGGCTCATGGAATTATGGAATTAAACTCTACCTTGTTTGAGTTGGAGTTTATGGAAAGAGTGCAACCACATAATTTTTAGGGACACTACTAAAAATGCATCTCAGGTGTTTCATTCCTTTTTTAAGACTCTTATGGAAAGTGTCACCACTACCCATATTAATTCTAAGGAGAAACCCCTATCTCAAGTTGAAAATCAAATTGAAGATAAATGGAAGGTTTTAAACTAGATCCCTAATTATAATAACTACAAAATCCTACAGAGACTAAATACTAAATGGATTCCCCTAAATCCTAACTAGATGAAACTCAACTTCGATGGGGCATCCAAGTTAGATGGTAAAGCTAGTGGAGGAGGAATTATAAGAAATGATAAAGGAGGGATGATTGCTATCTATGCTGGTGGTATAGGATTCTAGGGCAACAACTATGTTGAAGTAATGGCTCTCTTATGGGGGTTAAAATTGGCTATATCCCTAGGAATAAGGAACTTGAGTATACAAGGAGATTATAAAATGGTCATAGATGTTAATAAAGCATCAAATGTGGGAATTAAGCTAAAATATATAATTAGGGATATCCAATTGCTTTTACAAAAGTTATCCATAGTGGAGATTTCCCATATTTACAGGGAGGGAAACAGTGTTGTTGATGCCTATGCCAATCTTGGTTAGCAATTTTTAGATTGGTGAGTGTGGTGCCAAGTTGTCAATATTCCTTTAAACATCAGGGATATTATTCAAAAGAAGATGACTTGTCAAGGATGAGTCAAACTTATGAGGAGGATAGCTCTCAGAGGAGGTCCATGTGGAGGGGGCCATCATGGATCTCAAAACTTGTTAATTCTTGTACTCTCTTGACAATCATTCATGATTTATTATATCAAGAGGTTAAGGCACATGGGGATCATTATGAAGATTGATGGGATATGATTTCCAAGCATGGGAGTAGCCAATGTCACCTTGATATGGTATTTTGAATTATGATCCATTACATTTTCATTATGCATAAGTGGGAGCAAGGGTTTGTAACCGCATCAAAGTTGAAGGTTAAACTGAGGAACTCCATGGGTTGGGTCTGCAAATCCAAAATGGGAGGAGACCAAATTCAAATAGAACTAGTCTCCTATTGCAAATTTAAAGATAATTCACTAGTTTGGCATTACTGTAAAGAAGGGGGAATCAACCCATATCTGGAAAGGCTTAATGGGTTCGATGAAAACTTGTCTGAGCAATTTTTGAGGTCCTAGTTAAATAGGCATGTCACTTTTGGTAGAATTAGTTTTGAAATCTCTGAAAAGGTGATTGCTATGGCTAGTTTAATGACCATGCAGGGGATAAAGCTTCAAAGGAAAACAAAAATTATGGATCTTGCAAGCCATAAACTATTCTTGGGAAAAGGTGAAGAACTCATCCCTTATCAAGGAGGATTCAATCATGCTAAACTACTTGAACCATGGGATGGAGTGTGATTCATTCTCATGAAGTACTTCACACTTAAAGGAAGATTTACTAGGTTCTATAACTACCATCTCCCTCTTTTAAATCACTTCAGGTACAATGCTCTTATTAGTTTTCCTTTTTATCTACTCTCCTCAAAACATTCTATCCTTAGGGTGAGAACAAAAATGTCTAAAAATTTGGATGTGAACCCTATTCCCCTACACCAAGGCCTCATCTTCTGCTTGTATAATTTTCACTAAGCCTTGAAGCCATCCAAGACTATCAGAATTGATAGTGGAGATATTCATTCTAATTTGTTGTCTGGTGGTGCCATTGATGAGTCATATTTTTCCCCTGCTCCTACCAAAACTAAAGATGTATCTTTTTCCACCCTAGAAGAGACCCCTGTTGCCACCCAGGCTCTTCTGCGAGCAAGAAGAGCAAGAAGAGGAAGGTTGATGTGGAAGAAGAGAATATTTGGGGGACCACTGAGATGACCCACAAAAATCTTGGTAGGACCACGGGGGGTCAAGGTGGTAAATCTTATAAGTCTCCTAAGGTTAATAAGGAGGGCTCATCCTCTAGAGTTCAAAGGTTGGGGAGGATTATTGGTAAACCCGTCCCTAAAGCAAGACTTATTGAGTATTCGGAGAGTGCTTTGAAGGAATCTACCCAGGAGGAAGAGTCTAACGAATTGGAAATCTAGGAAATTTTTGAGGACACTGAAGGGAAGTAGCAGACTAGGGAATTTGAGGTTACTGAGGAGGTTGGTGCTGACATTACGGATACAGCTGAAAAAAAGAGGAAAATGTATGTCGAGGAAGCTAGTGAGGAAATAGAGAATGATATTGGTTAGAAATTTGAAATTGATGCCCTGAAGGACTGTATTCAGAATTTGGAGTAGAACTTCACCAATGGGCTCCGAAATACAATTCTCCTGAACATGTCTATGCTGAAAGAAGTGGGTAGTACTGGGCCTGTTGTCAATGCAAAAAATACTGAGAAACTAAATGATTTTCTCAAATCAATGGCTATGTAAGGAGAGACCTCTCTAACTCTCATCTTTTCATCTCTTATTTATTTTGTTTATGTGTCTGTTGGTACTCCGCTAGTGTCGTCTCCTCTTAGAAGGCATATTTTGTTTGATTGCCTTCTTGTCTTTTTTGCTCTGTAATGGGTCCGGCCCATAGTCTACCACCTTAATTTATCAAAAACTATAGGATATACTCCAAAAATATCAATAAAACATGGTTCAACTTATAAGGATTTGAAAAAACAACCAAAATACCATTTGATGTATTTATATTTATATAACCATAGGACTAAATTGTATGTATCGAGGTCATGGTTTTGACATCCCACTCTATTATAATTTCTTCTATAGTTGGAATTAAACACATATATTGAGAGTAATTTCCTTTTCCACTATCTAGTATAAGTGGGAATTTTATGTGTTAATTGCCATCTTTCTAATTTTATCCCAATAACCATACATTATGCCCATTCATTATATTTTACAAAAATCAGTAACATAAGGAATTAAATTAAATTATAATTCTAAAAGTATTATATAATATACTATAATTAATGTTTATAGGGAACTATAAAAAATCCAAATGATTTCAAATTAAACTATTCATATCTTATTTATATTTATACCAAAATGAATTGAACCCAAATATAAATGCTAAAATAAAAACAATAATCAAATACAACTTATAAAGAACACTTAGAATATATCATGTTCTAAAGTGTTTATTCACAAGGTAAAAACTCAATAAAAATTATGTGAAACTCATTCATGAAATATCCATTCACTATATTATTTAAATATTATTAAGTTAGTAAATTATTTATACTTGACCTTCTAATACAATGCCCTAAAGATAATATATGTCAAGTTAAATATTACTGAAAAAATTATATTGGAGTCCCCTAATTAATAATGTGCGGATCACAACTTTAATGGTTAAGTGGAAACAATATCATATAATGAATTCATAGAGAATATAATCCATTCATAGCTCTATGACCATGATCTGTATAATATATAAAATTTAAGGGAGGTTTATTTATACTCATTGATTATGAATTTTTAATATTTAATGTTACTTCTATGTATTAAAAACTATAGGATATACTCCAAAAAATATCAAGAAAACATGGTTCAACTTATAAGGATTTGAAAAAACAACCAAAATACCATTTGATGTATATATATTTATATAACCATAGGACTAAATTGTATGTATCGAGGTCATGGTATTTGATATCCCACTATATTATAATTTCTTCTTTAGTTGGAATTGAACACATATATTGAGAGTAATTTCCTTTTCCATTGTCTAGTATAAGTGGGAATTTTATGTGTTAATTTCCCACAACAACAATATGACATCTTTCTAATTTTATCCCAATAACCATACATTATGCCCATTCATTATATTTTACAAAAATTAGTAACATAAAGAACTAAATTAAATTATAATTCTAAAAGTATTATATAATAAGCTATAATTAATGTTTATAGGGAACTGTAAAAATCCCAAATTATTTCAAATTAAACTATTCATATCTTATATATATTTGTACCAAAATGAATTGAACCCAAATGTAAATGCTAAAATAAAAACAATAATCAAATACAACATATAAAGAACACTTAGAATATATCATGTTCTAAAGTGTTTATTTGCAGGGTAAAAACTCAATAAAAATTATGTCAAACTCATTCACGAAATATTGATTCACTATATTATTTAAATATTATTAAGTTAGTAAATTATTTATGCTTGACCTTCTAATATAATGTCCTAAAGACAATATATGTCAAGTTAAATATTATTGAAAAAATTATATTGGAGTCCCCTAATTAATAATGTGTGGATCATAACTTTAATGGTTAAGTGGAAACAATATCATATAATGAATTCATAGAGAATATAATCCATTCATAGCTCTATGACCATGATCTATATAATATATAAAATCTAAGGGAGGTTTATTTATACTCATAGATTATGAATTTTTATATATTTAGTTTCTTATTCTGCTTATTCTGCTTGCCCATTAATAATGGATTGAGAAGACTTGAGATCTATTATAGTGAGCCATTACTTACCATTGCATCTACAATGAATTTATATTCCACTAATGTTACATATTTAACATCATCTCATATATTTTCAACCAAGAAATCTAATTTTAATCTACTATCTATAGTTTTAGGAAGATGTTCAATCACTTATTTCATCTAATCATGTGTATCATGAACACCACATTTATATGTATTGGACGTTTTTATGCCTAATTTTATAAGGTTCCAATGACTAACAATGTTTTTGTTCAAAAATAATCTCTGCACATGTTTTTGAATTGGCAGTGGATCATGGGGATCTTACCTATTTATTTAATAGTTTAAGATGCATTTTTATTTGATTGAAAATAATGGCATTTTAAAAATTTGGCTACCCATAATTTTAGTTGATCTCTATTAAGGCACACATTAACATGGTTATTTGTCAAAATTATTGTGTTATCTTATTATTATGGAGGTAGCCTAGGTTTGTCTTGACCTATGTGCATTTATATTCATTAATTTTAAGAAGCCTTTTTATATACAACCCACCAAAATTTGGATAAATTATCATACCTATTTTAATGCTAGTGATAGCTATATTTTAAATGTGAATGTGTGTTTATTGAATTATATTTTATCTCTCCATAGACATATTTTAATTATATTATCTATCCATATTACAATTATATTGAGAGTTGGACATGATTCATTGTAGATTATATTTCGATGGACCATGTTATTTGTATGTATTATATTATCCTATATTTAGATCTCAAAAATAAATGTTTACAATGGTTTTTTATTTTTTAGACTCACATCAAAGTATTTTTTTATTAAATTGTATTTTTTTTTTCCTTTTATTAATATGTGAGTATTAAAAATGTGTAATATAACCCTATTATCCATCATATGTGTGCATGAGTATTTAATTCAATCTAATCAAATTGTCAAATATATTTTAATATCATTCTAGATATAGTTATGAATAATACTTGGTATTGTTTGATTACATTTGAAATTTTATTATTAATTTCTATTCATCTAAAAGTTTCTCTCTCATCAAGTGATATGATTTGAGATATAGATATAGTTATTGATAGTTGATAAATATTGATTATTTGTCATGATCTAGTTAGATGTACTATTATTAGCATACATAGATATGGTGCATACTTCTTAGGATACCATACATGATTATAAGTTATATTATACATGATGTCTAACTTTTATGGACTAACCATGTCATTGTTTTCGTTGATTTTAAATGATTCATGTAGTTTTTTGTGGTGGGTTACATTGTTGCATCCATGTATGTTATTAGTTTATACTCTAATGACATGTTGAATGATAAAAATAGGTTTTCTATCATGATGCATGGGAGTAACTAAGGGCCACAAAATTTATTGGTTTTCCTATGCAAAAAGGAGGAGCAAATGGTTATGGGGACATTATTGATTCTTCTCCCATATTATTAAAAGATCATTATGCATATTTTAATCTTCCTAAAAGAAAATAATTATCTTACTTAGGAGAAGAGAATACATTCACTTGAGTAGGTGGTTATACTACTACAAGATTCATTTTTTGCTTCCATTTACTAAAGATCATGTAGAATTCTTAGGTAGAGTCAATGTTAGATCTAGAAAATGGGTATCCTTATATGATTTGTAATTTTTTAACTTGTTGATAGTGATTGACATCCTATTTAGAGTAGATGTTAGCTCTACTAAATGAGTATTGATAGTGATTGACATCTATTGTGTTTGTTTTTTTAATTATTAGTAAAGTGGGGTTTTAGATAAGGACCCTACCCTTTACAATAAATTGATAGACATGGCCATACATGCTAGATAGAACAATAAGTTTACCCAACACAACCAAAAGGCAAAAGAACAATAATGGAACAACATAAAGATATTAACAAAATAAGAGGCCAAAGATCCCTAAGACCCTCTCAGCTAATTTTAATTGTGAGATGTGAGGGTCATATTCAAAGTTTTTGACCCATTTTGGTCTTTCCCTTTCTTATTATACCTAAAAATAGTCAAATCACCACCTCCACCTACTTTAGGGAAGATATGAATGGACACATCTAAAATATTGAAAGATTTGATATTTTTTAATAGAACCAAAGCCATCACACCCTCATTAGTCTCTAAGGAAGAAACATTCATTTTTTATACATATTCAGCCTTCAACAAGGATGTACATTGATCAAATTCCTTCTCCTTAGCTGGATATTCAACATAAGGTACATTAACTTTTTGCGTTGGATTCATGCAATCCACTAGCATTTCTTGAACCTCACTCTCATAATATGAGTTTAGATCCACCTTATAACTATTAACATAATATGTATCTATATCTTGGGGGTTATTTCTACCATGAAACCCAAAATCTATGATTAACCATAAAATAATCATTGATCTTTATTGTGTTTATTATGCAGGAATAAGGGTTTGTATTTTTCAAGTCTTCCACACCTAAAATCAACACACAAAATAAAATATTAAACCCTTATAAATAGGTACATGGAAAAATATAGAAAAATTATTTTCACAATAAAGTAAGGTAGAATCATAGTCAATAGACAAGGCTAAATTGCATACCCATCATCCAAGTGTAGTTTATATTCTTGATTTCTGACATGACATAGTCTATAAGTATTTTTCATCTAGTTACTAGTCATAATCAACCTACATAGTTAGCATAGGATATATTTTATGGAGGTTTTCATATTTATTGGTAAATTATTTTTAGCTTATTCCTAATTTTATAGATTATGTATTTACCAGTAATCAATTGTATATTTTTGTATTTCAACTTTAATATTTTAGATCTACTATTTCAATCAAATTCAATTCAAAATAGACTAAAACATTCTTGTGAACCCATATTTTATTTCGAATATGAATTTTTATTTTATTATTTTTGGTCATAGGATTTCCATCAAATATTGTCCAATCTAGATAATTAAATCACAAAAACCATTGAGGATCCCAAATTCATCCCATAAAACCAACTCTAACAAGATATCCAATAAATAAAATTTGATAAAGTCACACAACCATCCATCAATTTGAATAAAAAATCTTCAATAGTGTATTTATTTTCCAATATGACTTCATTAGCAAAAAATCTAGTAGAACCATCTTCACAACCTTTTTTAGTTCTAACAACATAATTTGTGCCTCCACCTTTCTAAGTACTATGAGGTCAAAATTTTGAATATTATTTTTTTGAATTAGGCCTTAAGAATTAGGAGTGGGGATAGGATGGTTGAAAATCCATAAAAGGAAGCCTCTTGATTATTCCAATCTATTGAAAACTTACATGGCTAGTAGATCAGTATGTTGCTTAGTTGAACGCCTATAAGAGTGGCTAAGTAATGCACAAGAGGCGAGATTCAATAAATGACACCTTGATTGATTATTATAACTAATATTTTTAGATAAGCCCATTAGTGCATGTAATTATACTAGATCAAACATAAGGTGTACTTCCTTCAACTTTGTCTTGGGATGAGATAATTATTTAAGTCTGGTAAAGTAATGGTATTAGACTTAGGATTGTAAAATCATAGTGTAGATGCATGAAAATTGTGTAGTGTATATCAATTTATATAAATTATATATTTGTGTATGTATTCATCATATGTATGTATCCCAAAACATTCCAAAATATTAAAAGAGACCTTTAAGATATAAATGGAAATATATAATGTGAAGCAACAAAAATTTGGAGTTTATATATATATATATATATATATATATCAATTGTAAAGGAAAATAGTTTCAAACTATAGAGATAAATTAGATATCCAATGATGTTGGTTTCTAAATGTATTTTTATACTTGTTATCTATATAGTGTTTACTCTTTTTTTATTACTTTTATTTATTACATAACATGATTAACCACTCTATATAATTCAAAATTTTCATTTATGAATATAAATGTAACTTACAAACTAAATTAATGCTTTATATTTCTATAATTTTGTTTGTGCTTTGAAATTGTCACTTCTTATAAAAACACATATTATCATGTTTGAATGGGTTTCTTAGGAACCTCTTATAAAAAAATGAAAAAATCAATCCTAATACAAGGGTTTTGTGAATATTTTTGTAACCTAGTCATCTATTCAAAAAAAATTAATGTCAACAACCTTATCATGTATCAATTGTCAAATATAATGCATGTGAATCTCAATGTGATTTATGCATTGGTACTCCATTAGGTTACAAAAAATGTGGATAAAACTCTAATTATTACACCAAAGGAGTGGATTGGGTATGTGAAAGTCAGAATTTGTAAAATAAGTGTCAAATATAAAATGACTCATGGCGGGTAGAAATATCTCCATTAAATTCAACTTTCGTATTAGATAAAATAATAGTAGTTTATTTCTTATAAGAACAAGTCATAGTACCTGCCCCAACATGATAGATATATTCTAAGGTTTACTTATGATTTTTATGATATCCCAACCAATCACTATTTGCATAGTTGATAACTATTGTTTTCCAACCAAAATTTTAACAAAAAAATAAGGATTATCTTCCTAACTTGTACTTGATCTCATAGTTAGTAGTACCATGAATATTCATTAAAATAAGGTTTTTATCTTATTAATTGATTATATGGGGGTCATGAGAATATCATGATACCAAGTTCATATTAAATGAAATATCACGATGAGGATGAGTCAATTAAAAATGACATCCCACAAATTTCTTATAGAGTGTACCTATTGACCAAATTTGACTTTTAGGTCAAATTAGGGCACCTATAGGTAAAATCTTGACTTTATAGGTCTATAAGGGTATAATATATTTTCATGAGGTGTTTTATAGGTTAATTTATGTCAACTAATGTTATATTATCTTTGGTTAATTAGTTTTTTAATGTCTATTTATCTTTTTTAGGTCATTTAAGGGGTCAAAATAGCACATTTAATGCTTTAAATGGGTTTATTGGGAAATGTGCAAGTGTAAAAACATTATTTAATTCCTAATGTGTCACTATAAGTCATATATAACTGGTTTTAACTGAAATATGGTAGTTTGTTCAAAATAAAGTTAGTTTTCTTGGGAAAGAAAGAGAAAGTGGCACTTGTATGGCCTCCATGGGAAGTGTGCCACTTGGAAAAAGTGTAAATGTGAATATTCAGATTCTCCACACCCACATACATTTTTTTTATTTTATATATGTCATTTATGATCGAAAAATATTCTATTGAATTTTTTGCCTTATTTGGCATACAAAAGTGATACTCAGGTTTTTGCTCGGTATGAATAACATAGGGAGTTTCAACACAAAGGATTTTGGGAGGTGGTATTAAAATTGGGTAGATAATGTTTCATATAAATAATATTAATAATGATCAAATGTGATTTATGAATCATTCATTTTAATTTGACCTTCCAAAACTGCCTATCAATTTGTGCACCATCTAGGTTTTGCTCTTGTTTTTGCAATTTTGTACAAACTAGATAAGAAGGTGGATTCCAAAGGATGTGTACTATGTTATATTATGTATCCCATAATTTATTTCATGTTTAAATTTTATTTTATAATCATTTCACCTCAAGTTTGTAGAGTGGTCTATTATATGTTGATTGGTAGTTTTCCATTACCTCCTAATTTTCATGCTTTGCAAGTGTCTTCCAAGGGTTTTGATAGTTAATTAATTATGTTTTAAATATATTAAATTATCATATATCACCTCAATATTAATTTTTAAATAAATCTCCATAAATGTGAAATTATTGAATGCCATACATCTAGTTTACGTTATGACTGTCATATATAGCCAGTTAGCTACCATGAAAGAAAGGAGTCTAAAAGTTGGAATGTAATATAAGAGATGTTTTCATCCCTTGTAACATTTTGATGTGTAATTGGAACACCATGAAGGATTATTATATAGTCATAAAATTACATATTTTGAGTGTATTGATTGTCTTATGCTTGCTCCCCATATGCAACTCAAAATACTCATCTATAATTGGTGTCTCCATGGGATTGATCATATTGATAAGGATCTCATAAGAATAATAAAGGTTATAGTCATTAAATTGAATGAAATTGGAATCATAAAGGAACTCAAAACTCTTTTATGCCTTGTAAGCTACATATTCTTCCAACCCTTTCTCCCCACTACATATACATGAAATGTGCATCTTCAGCTGGCATGAGCAGAGTGTCTAGAATTCATATAAAAGTTTGAAACATACGATAAACCTTATTCATCATATTTATTAATTAAATAATCCTGGAATACTTGTTTGGAAGGGCTAGATTGGCATATGAGGTGTGTAAACCATCTCAAACACAAATTGACTGTATACAAGAATCCTTTCCCTAAAATGACAAAATAGTGATCCTTAAGGTTTTGTGGAGACTTCATAATGAGGATGAAAGGGAATATGATGCATTGTGATGGTTTTGATTTATAGAAAATATTTATGAAAATACATTTGTGTAATTTTAAAGGGAATAAATAAATTAAGAGGTATATTTTTTAAAGCCTAAAGTTTCCCAGGGAGCCACTAAAACCAGACAGTATTGTCTACATGCTTATAAAGTATTTAGTAACATTAATACTTAAAAGTGTTGATGAAACATACTTCATGGTTTGAATGAATTTTTTGAGTAAAATTATTTTATGAAAGTAAATACCATGAAGGATAAGGATGGCATATCGTCTTTATCCCCCATACACTCTCCTAATCCGTACATAGGCCTGAATTAATACCTATAGCTAATTTTAGGAAAACAGTGAGTTAAAATTTTGTCTTAAATGATGAGTTAAAGTTAAGTTTGAAAGAGACAAGTTAAGTAAAAGGTATAATAATTATAATTAACCTATTAATGGATTCAAAGGAAACAATTTCATGAATTAACCTAAGTTTAAAAGGCCACATACATCTAAATTAGTCAAGACGTAGAGGTGTCTCAATTAGGGCAGAAAGGGAGCTAAGTTAGTGAACCTAGAGTGTGTGTAAAGGGTATAGAGAGGTTTTAGTGAAGAAAATAAATTTTTATCACCTTTTTCAAAGTCATTATCACATTAAGTAGTTACAAACAATGATAAAATAAACCTATAAGACCCTAAAAAGACTCCCACATAGTTAGTTATGACTATCTTAGATAGTGAGTATAGAGTTGGCATTCTTGGCATGAATAAGACATGTACTTAGAACAAATGGACCCAAGCTACTACTAGATCACCATGAGAGATCTTAGGAAGGAGTTATAAGCATGTTTTTAGGGTTCAAAGACTACAAAATGTATAACATAGAAGGGTCATTCTTGAGTGGGAAAAGCAAGACACAACCTTGTGAGTTCAAGTGTATAGAGGAGTGTGTGATAGGTTGGAAAATAAAATGGAGTTTTGAATCACATTAATCATGATAAATATAACCTTAAAAAACTCTCACCAACATAAACCAAGTATAGGGAGGGCACATTTAAGTGCATACACAATGTACTTTTGGAACCCTACACTTTCTTGCTTCTCTAGAAGTTTGTTTGAAATTTGGAAGGGTTAGAAGGTCATATGACCTAGTTAGGAGATAAAATTTTATACAAGGAATATTTTCCACTTAGAGAATCCTCTATAATACCTAGTTTTGATGATTAAATATGGGAATTTCCCCTTGTTTTATCTCAGATAAGGGGTACTTTCCCCATACATGAAAATTATAAACCTTGAGGTTTGGAAGCAAAAGAGTAAATAAAGGTTGATTTGGCATTATAGAAAGATGTGGAAAGTTGAAACACATCTATAAAATCATGATGAACCTGAAAAAGAGTATGAAACCAATAAAAATGGTCCAAAGAACTAGGAATGTAGGCAAGATTGTTTGAGGCCTAGAGCCCAATTAAGAATCCACTCTCACTTTTATTATGAAACAAGCTCTCTAACAGGTTTGAACATGTTTATGGGATAAAATAAGATGTGATAAAGTTGGTTAATGAAAAGAAGATAAATTTCATGGAAACCATCAAAAGTTGTAGACAAGCTCACCAAACATGGTTATGCTTAAAATAAAAACAAGAAGACATTCTTAGTTTTTGGACCTAAGCAAGCATTTAAACTAGTTAGAACATTCTCTTGAGTCAAATATATAATTTTTTGAGATAATTAGAGATATGGGAAAACAATTAGAGGTTATTTTGAGCTATGTGGTATAGTTAAGCTTATTGGGCATGCTAATGTCTATATTCCAAATGAGTAACTAGTTACACTCTTAGCATTAAATATGAGTTGTAATATATTTAATTAGGTTCATAGGGTGACTAAAAGTGTGTCCATATTATATATTATTGGGAAACTATCAAAATTCATGTTTGGAGCTAAAAGCCAACTCAAGCCTATTTGGTAGGGCTTAAGCATAAAACTAAAGGGTCACTTACAATTATATCATGAGATGAACATTACCATGAGTTGAAACATGTTCATGGAGTCTCAAAATATATTGTAAATCCTTCACTTTTTAGGAGAAATCATAGAAGGGTCACTTTTGACTAGAAAACTCACTCAGACCTACAAAAATAAGGGAAACAAGCTCGATAGGCAATTTTTAGAATCTCACATATTTTTGGAGGATTTGCATGGTTTCCAAAGGAGTTAGGGGAAGATATTAGGGGTCTTTATCAATGAGATTGTGTAAATTTATTATATATTAGATGTAAAATCTTTATGAACAATATTTAAGACCAAAAACTACTCTAAAACCCTTACAAACCCTTGCCTGAGACCAGTTTGGAAAAATGGAGTTGTATAACTAATATAATGATATATTTTTAATATTATGGTGATTGTAAATTTTATAATACTTAGTTATGCTACTCCCCATGATTTTTGATTGTACAGACTTGTATGGATGGGGGCAAAATATGGTTTTTCTCACTATTTTATGTATTTTGTAGGATATAAGAGGATTTAAGAGATGAGAAAAGATTTGGGTGAAATATATTGGAGTTGTTGCTAGAATCCAAATAATGCGAATGAAATGGAGACGTGATCAAATGAGATGAAGCAAGTGAACACCACATAGATGCTAAAGCATTTTAAAATTATACAAGAAGCTAAATTGTACAAGACAAAATGGAGAAAACCAAAATATGATTAACATGAGATGGCCAAAGTGGGGAATACATATAGGAGAGAACATAAGTAACTCTTCCACAAAAGGTGATCAAGGCACCCCAAGAATAGATTGTAACTCCTCCATGAAAGGTGGTGACAAGGTGCTAAGAATAGAGAAGTAACCCCCATAAAGGGAGTTATTTATGACATTCTTATGAAACCTATGACACATCTATGACACACACCTCCACATAAGCTAGCCTATCCCACAAATGTAGGTAAACTCCATGTATGCACACAAATACAATTTCCCTAATTAAAAATAGGGAAAAATAAAAAACTACACTAATACCCCCCCCATAAGCACAGCTTAGGTGGGAAGTGTGGAAATATAAAATGGGTCCTGATAACTAGGCCTGATGAGGTATCAATGTACAAATGCAATCTCCCATTAGATAGAGAAAAGGAGAAAAACCGTAGGAAAAAACTCCCCCCCAAAAGAGAGACATAAAATAAAGAAGAGGCTAGTGGGCCCCCTAAAGATGATGTTGTTGTAGATGTGGACCGCACCCCAATAAGAGCTCATAGATGAATGAACTTGCTCTTAGTGAAAGGTTTGGTGAAGATGTTTGCAACATGCTCTGAAGAATGGTAAAATATCAAGTCAATGACCTGACTATGAATAAGCTCCTAAATGAAATTCATGTGAATCTCTATGTGCTTGGTCTACTAGTGCTGAACTAGATTCTTACAAATCTAAATGGTACTCTAGTTGTCACAATAAATGATGGTGGGCTACCTGATAGGAATGCCAAACTCAAAAAGAATCTCCTGAATCCAAATAACCTTAGTAGCTGCATTAATAGCTCCCTTATACTCTGCCTCTATGGATGATATAGCAATAGCATTCTACTTCTTGCTAGACCAACTAATATGACTAGAACCTAGAGAGAAACTATAACTAGAAGTGGACTTGTGAGTCTATGAATCACTAGCCTAGTTTGAATCTGTAAATCCAACCAAGTCAACCTCTATGCCAAATCTGTAATGAATCTCGTATCTATGTGAACCCTATATGTAATGTAAGATCCTCGTAGCTGCTTTCAAATATAGTTCATGAGGTTCTTTCATGAATCTAGAGACAAGTACCACTATATATGATATGTCAGGCCTAGTGTGAGTCAAGTAGATGAGACTACCAACAAGCTATCGATACCGAGTGGCATCAACCAATGGTGAAGAGTAATCAGCCTCAAGCTTGACTCCTGATAGAAAGGGAGTCAGAGATGGCTTGCAATCAACCATGTGAAATTGAGCCAATAAGTCAAGAGCATACTTAGGCTATGTAAGGAAATCCCTGAATCTGATTGTGAGATCTTAATGCCAAGGAAGTAGTGTAACAAACCCAAGTCTATCATGTCAAATATATCTTGGAGAGATGCCTTCACCATTACAATAGCTGATGAAGAACTCCCAGTGATCAAAAGGTCATCAACATATAGAACCAAAATTAGGTGTGAATCATCCTACCATAAGAAGTAGACATTGGGATCAGAATGGCACCTAGCGAAACCCACTATGAGAAAGAAGGAATCCATCTTGGCGTACCATGCTTGAGGGGCCTGTTTGAGGCCATAGATAGATTTCTTAAGTTTACATACTAAGGAAGAATCCTAAATAAATCTTGGTGGTTACTCCATGTAGATCTCCTCCTCTAAGTCTCTATGAAGAAAGGCACTCTTCACATCCATCTGATGCACATCCCAACCATGTGTTGCGGTAATAGCTAAGGTGAGTCATATAGAAGTCATCTTTGCAATGGGTGCAAATTTCTCTGAGTAGTCAATGCCTACCACCTATGAGAAACCCTTGTCAACCAATCACACCTTGTACTTATCAACTAACCCATCTACTACAAACTTGGTCTGATATATCCACCTACATCGAACCATCTTTCTTCCCTTAGGAAGTAAAGTCAAATCCCAAGTGTGATTTTTGATTACAGAAGAATATTCTTCCTCCATAGCACTATCCCACTCAGGGACCCTTGATGCCTCTCAAAAATTATATGGATCTGAAACTAAAGTAAAGAAGGCATGTGGATCTCTCTGAAAATCCCCCTAGTATGTCTGTCATCTACGATATCTCCTGCCCAAGTGCCAACACTCTCAAGTGTCTGTCTAGGCCAAAGTGGCCTAGAAGTGGGTGAGTCAGGTGATAACTCCTCATCCTCTGACTAGCTAGAGGTGGATGACACTACATCACTATCCTCATTGTTTGAACTCAAGGAAGAAGAAGATGTCTCTGGCTCAAGAACCTACTATGGCTGATCTGAATCTGATGAGGAATCATCATGAAAAAGTAGATCCAATGAGGGAGAAGAAGTGTAAAGTGTTGAGTCTCTAGGACTCTCCTAAAAATGGACACTTCTCTCAATGAACAACTGATGAGTGACAGGATATAGAAGATGATACCCCTTAATACCATCCAGATATCCTACAAAGATGCAAGGCTTGGATTGACATTCCATAGCCTTGTGTTTCTTCTTCAGAATATGGGCCATGGTTGGGGATCCAGAAACTCTAAGGTGCTCAACATTAGGTTTTCTTTTATGCTAAGCTTCAAAGGGTGTTATCCCTTTTAAAGATTTGTGAGGAACCCTATTTTTAATGTAGCAAGCACAATTGATGGCTTTAGCCTAGTACTATGGTGCTAAGGATTTGGAGTGAATCATATAGCTACCCATCTCTTTCAAGAAACCTATTTTTGCATTCTACAACCCCATTCTATGAAGGACTATAAGTGACTGTGTGCTACAAATCAATCCCCTTTGTGGTGCAAAATTGCTCAAACCTGTTGCTAACATACGCCCCTCCATTATCAGTTTGAAGAACCTCGATGGATTTCTCATTCTGTTTCCCAATAAGAGCTTTGAAGTCTAGAAAATTTTCAAACACTTCAAACTTTTGTTTTGAGAAATTATATCCAAGTGTACCTAGATAAATCATCAATGAAAGTGAGGATGTACTTGGCCCTTGTGAAAAGATGGTTTGAGAAAGGGTCCTGATACATCACTGTGGACTAACTCCAAAGGTTGTGAAGCCCTCCAAGCTTTGCCTTTGTCAAATTTTGCTTCAAGATGATTCCAAAGGGAGCACCCCTTGCAAAGTCCTTTTGAGAATTGAAGACGAGGCAAGCCAATGACCATGTCATTTTTGAAAAGTTGCTTAAGGTAGTGGTAGTTAAGGTGGCCAAACCACTCATGCCACAATTTTATAACTCCATCTGAATGGGAGTCAACAATGCTATTGGAGAACAATCTGATGCAAAGTGTGAGAAGGTGTATAACCTTGCTTTATGATTTGTCCTACCCACTGCCACTGTAGTATCACTTGTAACTTCTTGATAGCCACCGAATCTGGTGAAAATTCAACTCTCATGCCTTGACCAATGTGAGTGATTTGGTACACTGATAGGAGATTTGTTGAAAGAGAATGAACACTTAGAACATTATTGAATGTTCCTCCTTCCATTTCAATTAACCCTCTCCCTATAACAAAAACTGATGTGTCATCACCCAAACTAATTGAAGTCATGCTACAAGGCTCTAAAGATGAAAACTCAACTAGTGAAGAAGCCCATGTGGTGAGAAGCACCTGAATCAATGACCCATGATGATGTAGAAAATGTAGTAGCTACAAGGGCCTTGCCCTTTTGTTTCTCCTTACCCTTGCCTTTTGCCTTGGTAGAATCTTGGGTAGATGAATTATGCTTGATGGACTCAAGAACAACCTATGTTGTTCTTCTCTAGAAGATGAGTTAGGTGATCTATTTATTTCTTTATGAATTTGTGTTCATCATGCCCAGTCTTTTTAAAATAGGCACACTTAACCTTCTCCTTCTTAGGTTTAGCATTGGAGGATGAAGACTCAGTGTTGTTTTTTGTAGGATTGTTGTTTTCTTTCTTCTTCTCCTGGTCCTTGTTCTTTTTCTTCTTCTCCTTTGTTGACGTTTTATCCTTACCATTTCTAGGTATCAAAGATTGGGGTTGATTAGACTTCATTGTGCCCATTTGAATTAGCTTATCTTCCTCCCTAGTCAAGTTGGCAATGAATGAATCCAAAGAAGGCATTTTCCATGTAGTGCCAAGGGCACTTTTTGTGGCATGGAAAGTGGAGACAAAGACTGAATAGCTTAGACCTAACTTTGCGAGAATAGAAAGGATGAGTTGATCATCTTTCTTCTCTATCCCACATTCTTTCAATTGCAATCTAAAGGCCTTAAACTTAGTGAATAAGTCCTGTAGGGTGTCAAAGTTGCTAGGACTTAGACTTATGAGTTTGTTTTTGAGCTCATGACCTCTCATCTCATCAAGTTTCCCAAATAAGTTTTCTAAGGTGTCCCATATGTCATTAGGAGTCTCAGAGGATTCTAAATGGAAGAGAAGTTTTGGAGACATAGACAAGCTCAGTAATCCATAGGCTTCATCACTACGGTTGTACCACTTGACCTTTTCAACATCAGTGTTGGGTTCTACTTCAGTACCCATGGTGATCCTATACAACCCTTTACTTCTAAGAATGATTGAAATTTTAACCTTCAATTAATGATATTTGAAGGGTGTTAGGGGTTTAAGTTGAAAAGAATCCATTTTACGCTGAATTTAGGTGAAGTTGTGTTGATTGCAAGTTGTGAATTTATGCATAAAGGAGAATGAAAACAAAGATTTACAAGTTTTGAAAAGCAATCACACCCCACCAAAATATTGAGCCCCCCACGAATATTCAAGTGCATGCTCAAAATATGTCAGGCTTAGCCGAGAATTCATCTTAGAGCAATCAGTGCAAGACTAAAGCAAACAGGACGTCGGACTCAGCTGAAAATGCGTCTCGAGAGACCCAAATTTTTGGCACTTTATAAACTAGTGCATTTTTAACAAATAACAAGCCTACACTATGGAGAATTGAATTAAAAACACTTTTTCAAAAAATGGAACTCAAATTTGAGCTACCTTTTGTAAGATATTAAAGGTTCAATTTTCTCATAAACTAGTGTTTTTGCAAGAAAAACACTAAAACATTAAAAAAATACCTATTTTGAGAGAGAAATTGACCTTCCAACCACTCATTAGATTTGTCATGAAATGAGTAATTTAAAGGAGGTTTGTGTGAGGGGGAATTGGCCTCCTACCAACCTGGGCCTCACCCTTTGTCTTCAATAGGCGAAGATACAAGTTTTAAATGAAAACCCCCAAATTATTAAACTGTTTAAAAACTAAATATTTAGTCAAATTGACTAATTTTTTTTACAAGTCAATTTTAAAATGAAAAAAATAAAGCAAAGAAAGAATGAATGGATTCCAAGTGTCCAAGGGCCCACATGGGATGTCAAGCAAGGAAGGGGCGCCGAAAAAAAAACATAGTCCAGATTTGCTTGCAGAAATGACAAGAAAAATATGCAAACCTACTAGACGCCGTACAGCCTACTTGGCACCTTGAAAATAGAAACAAAGTTAGCTGGAAGGACTGCCTGAGGCAAAAAGTTGACTATTGTTGGAGAGTGTGTGGGTTTGCAAACTTGGTGTGGCATTGCAGACAGTTGGCGTCACTATGCAGAAGCTTGGCGTGGGTGCTCCTAGACTTTTTCTGAGTGTTGTTCCTCCTTCTACCTCTTACACACAATAATGGCACCCGAGCTGAAGCAAAACTAGCACCTAAAGTGAAGACAGCCAAGACACCCAAAGGCCAAGGATCCCAAGGAAATGATACTAGAAATGATATATATATTTTTATTTTAGACCAGATCTATAAATAAAAAATAAAGAGAACTCCACTTCTCTTGATTTCAAAATAAACTAAAATCATAACCAGACACATGATTATCGGGTTTGCTCTGATACCATATCAGAGTTGTTTCCAGAATCTAGATAATGCAAATGCAATGGAGACATGATCACACGAGATGAAGCAAGTGCACACCACATAGATGCTAAAGCAATTTGAAATTATACAAGAAGCTAAATTGTACAAGACAAAATGGAGAAAACCAAAATTTGATTAACATGAGATGGCCAAAGTGAGGAATACATATAGGAGAGCATGTAAGTAACTCCTCCACAAAAGGTGGTCAAGGCACCCCAAGAATAGACTGTAACTCCTCCATGAAAGGTGGTGACAAGGTGCTAAGAATAGAGAAGTAACTCCCATCAAGGGAGTTACTTATGACATCCTTATGACACCTATGACACATATATGACACACACCTCCACATAAGCTAGCCTATCACACAAATGTAGGAAAACTCCATGTATGCACACAAATACAATTTCCTTAATTAAAAAATAGGGAAAAATAAAAACCTACACTAATAAAATATTAAGACAAAATATAACTACCCATATTATTGTCATCCCATAACTCAACTTCTAAGTTCCCCAACCAGGTATTTCAACTCAGCTAGTCAAAACTGCCATATTACACAAGCTAGGGAGAAGTGTGAAAACTTTAGGTGGATGGCCTTTTAAGGTGACCTTTATGGTTACAAGGAAATTTAGTGTATTTAAAAATGTAAAAAAATATATTTTATGTATTTTCATGGAAAACTGAAGGCATTTTGGAGGCTAAGTGTGTAGGGTGCAAGGAAGAGCAGTTTTCTAGATAGCAGATGATGATGGCTCACCTTTAGAGGTTTATAGAGGACCAAACATGAAAAAAATGCATGAATAGGAATTTATGGTGGTATTACCTTCCATTAGAATCATTATACCTAATCCTTATTTGTTATGGGACATCCACATAGGTCCAATCATGTAGGCAATTTTTCTAAGCCATAATGAGGAGTATTGTGCCACTTTACAAGACTTTAATGACTTGAATTGACATTTGTACTTATAATGACCTTAAATTATTTGACCCATATCCTATCATCATTCATGTATAACTGATTTTATCATCTTTACAAGTGTCCTTATGATCCTTGGACTTCTTCTTCTTCTTCTTCTTCTTCTTCTTCTTCTTCTTCTTCTTCTTCTTCTTCTCTCTCTCTCTCTCTCTCTCTCTCTCTCTCTCTCTCTCTCTCTCTCTCTCTCTCTCTCTCTCTCTCTCTCTCTCTCTCTCTCTCTCTCTCTCTCTCTCTCTCTCTCTCTCTCTCTCTCTCCATGAAATTTTTTATACATTTTTATAAATAAAATTATTAAGTATTGCCTCTTCCATGACTGTTCATAATGTTTTTTACTTGAAAGTTGATTTTACTTAGTGAAGACCATGGATTCCTTAGCAAGTTGTCACATTCTCTCACCTATTTATAGCGTCTTATTATAGGGCATGTGATGTGTTCCAAGAAATTTAAAATTTTAAGTGAGTTATTATATTAATTATTTCTATTAAAGTCCCCTTATCGAGTCCTCCTATATTTTCACATTCATCCATAACCCCACAATGTAATATTGATGTAAAAATACATAGATTGGAGAGTGTATGTTTAGTTTATCCTTTGATTTCAAGTGTAATATGCATATGGTTGGATGCCATCAATAAATTATTTGTATCACCCCATTTATATTAGTTTTATTTTATTTATCCTTCTCCTTTTTCACCCCCAAAGTTAATAGTCGTTACAATCCTAAGTGGCCCATCAAGGGAGTTAGCCCTATCTAGAGACTAACCTCATTCCTTAGGTTTCCCAAAAGCCTAGAGGTGATTCCATTTTGCCACTTGGATGAGGAGATATTTTCATCTCCTCAAAGGGTTAAAATCCAAGTGAAACCAATTTTTGGCACACCAGTGGGACTCTTGTTCCAAGAGAATGAGGGATTTTTGGTATTGTCTCTCAAAAATCAACCTTTAGATGCATCTTTTCAAGCATCAATGGCGACTCTGAAGACAAATTATCTGGTCAATCAGCCTAGGTTATCCTTTAAATATTTATGGTAACATTTTTTATTTGTGTTATTACTTTCAATGAAGATATATGGCTGACTCTAGTTATTGATTTCTTGTTTACACAAGTTGGTGAGACATTTTAGGCTTATGCCATTCCCTATCAATATGGACAAGTCCTTGGTCAATCTTGTCATGAACCTTACCATCCCCAATATGAAATTCATTAGCCTTAATATGATCCTATCTAGCACATACATGATCCTTACTATTCCTATATTTATCCTTTTCAATGTCTTGTTCTTAGTCAACCGAATTCTTTCTCTAATCAACCCATTTCCACCTCAAATAAGCACTTTTGGGCTATGAAAGGTATGTGTCAGAGCTTGATACTCTAAGTGGATGTGGTCAAGGGATTCCTTATTATTCCATCCATGAAGTGAAAAATGCATTAGAGTTAGTCAAGAAAGAGTGGGTACCTATTGAAAGAGCCAATTGGTAAAGGCTCATGAGTGATATGCTAAATGTGGGTGGTTTGATTGAATTTTTGGAAGAGAAGATAAAAATTCATGAGAGGTATCCTTACCAAGTCTATCAACCTTCATACCCACTTCTCCAAGTTACCTATCAGCCATACATGACCCCTAATTATGATCCAAATCAAGTCTATCGAAGCCATCCTTTTCCTAATCAATTGAAGGACAAAGTTGAAAATAGAAATCTTGTATTTGAAGCAAATATTGATAAGCAAATTGAGTTGGCCAATATGAATATGCAACAATCCAAGTTGGCAACAAAGGAAGTGGAGTTCAAACCCTCATTTCCTTCTCGCATTACATCCCCACCACCTCAAAAGGAGACTCATAATTCCAATTTCCTAAGTTGGAGTAAGATAGTGAATTCATGGGGAAAGAAGGATAATAAAAATCTTGACCAAGAGTGTGAAATTAAGAAGACATCTAATCCTAATGTCCTAAGCTATAGAAAGATAGTAGATCCATGGGGAAAAAAAGAAGATGGAAGCATTGTCAAAGAGTGTGAAGTGGAAAATGGAGTTAATCTTTTGCAAGCCCCTCCCACCCTTCCTAAAGAATCTTCTTGTGTTCCTTGGTATCCCTCATGCACTCCTTGTCCTCATGATGATTACTATGAGCTTAAAGATAAACTTTTCCAAGAGAACTTAGCCAAAAAAACATAGAAAATAGAGACAAAGATGAAGCTACTAAGTCAAGGTGTAATGGAAGGTTTAAACCAAAGAGAAGATCATATTCCTAAACACATTCCATATCCCCTCCCTCAAGAGCTTCTTAAAGAGCCTCCTACCTTTCATCCTCAATCTAATTTGGATTTTGATGTGCCACCTCCACCAACTAGTTCATCTTATCCTTACCACATCACCCTTTACCTTGATGGACCTATAGTATGGGAACCAAAGGAGGATCAACTGGTTAATAAAGAAAGAAAACTCTTTCTTGAATAAAACCTACCTCCTTGGAAGCCTCATTGGGCTAGATCACATGATTTCAAGATGCCTAGTCTTGGCATCACCATGAATGATGTTGAAGATCTTACAGCCCTTGACAAAAGAGATCAAATTATGATAGTTGAAGTTCATTTTGAAATCCCTCAAGAGGTCTTAAGTGATGAAAATAAGGCAAGTCCTTGTGTTTAATCTCTTTTGTTGGTTGATGATGAATAGTATTTTCTTTGTGTTGGAGAACCTATCTTGAGAGAGGTAAATAAAGAGGAACATGCTCAATTCATGGCTGATAAAGAAGACCTCATGAGTGTTTATGAGGAATAAATCACCATATGGACTCCTTTTGGTGAACAAAAGGGAAATTCACAAGTTTACCTCCATATTTTAAGTGGAATGTGATATCAAGAAGGGAGAACACTTTCAAGCCATCCCTCTATAAGTGGTAGTATTTTGTAGAGATTTCAAATTGGGTTGATGAGGAAGGATGTTTTAATTTTTCCAAAGAAGAAGAAATGATCATTAACTCTTTTCTCACTTTGCAAGATACCATGGATAGGCAAGGACAAGTTCTTAATCAACTTTCAAATGACTTTTTTGAAATCATTGAAGTAGGCTATACTCTTCAATGAAGCTATGAGATGGTCAAAGATGGAGAAGGAAGCATTGGTACTCAAGTAAGTATACAAAGGGAAAGAAATATTTCAAATATATCCTTTCAAGAATAATACACATTTCATGATGACATGTTTGAAGTCATCAAGATGGGATATCATCCTCTCAACCATTTGGGAGAAATACATCAGCTCTTGAAGGATGGAATAAACTCTTGTTGGCCTCAATCTTCTAAGAAACATGAAACTACTCCTCTTTAATCCATGCCTACTTAGGATATACAAGTTGATCATGAGATGAAGAGTGAAGTATGTTAAAATATTCAATAAGAATATGTATTAATTGGATATCTATTTAAGGATGATTTACTTGAGATCAGATCAAGTGAAATACCAAGGAATAGATTTGATCCACAAAACATTCAATCTGTTCGGCTGATGATAAAATAGGTATATCAACCTCATCATAAGGAGATTTAATAATCAAAATGTGTAGGTTTACCACAACATAATGAGATAAATCTCTCTTCTCATCAAGGGGAGGTTCCTTATAAGCTACTATATACTAATATAGACTAAAAATAGACTCAGGGGTGAAATCACACCATCCATCTCTCTTTTCTCAGAGAGGATGTTCATAAAGAAAAGAAGAATTCCTAGGTAAGTGCTGAAGTCATTTCTCTTCTTTCAGAAATTATGTTTAGAAAACTAGAGGAAGACTTTCACGGTAGTAATTTTAACCACACGAAACACATGAAAGCACAAAGTCTTTTGTTGCTCCTCTCACTAATTTAGGACATAGTAAAATAGTAGAATGAAGTGTACCACAAAGTCTCCACCTGAAATACAATACGATAAAAGGTTATGAAGTATAATGGGAGCTCAAAGTCTCTCCAATATCCTTTTCATTGAAACATAAAACACAGACTAAAGACAATTATGGTAGCACAAAGTCTCCCACAGTCGACTTCAGGACACCTTCCAGATTATTTCCACTAGTTTTGCTTATTTGATTAAATGGAAAAGACTATATTTAGGAAATAGACATAAGAAAAATTTCTTAGATAACACAAGCTATTTCAACACAAAGTCTGAAAGGTCACTTGTTTTCTTATTCAAATGACAAAATATGATTAACAATTTGAGCTCAAAGTCTCAGGAATGCCTTTCAATTTGGGCAAAGTTTCACTTCTAATAATAGAGAGATTCCCCTTCTCTACAAACTAAGAGATTACATTATATAGCAACCCAAGAAAGACTTGGGTGCTTGTTTTCATGAAATGGCCCATATTGCATTGAATACATTAACAATCCTGTGAAGGGGCCATGCTAGAGCCAATTATAAACTTGGACTTTGGCAATCTAATCAACTCAAATGTCTCCTTCCAAGCATGGGTGGCTTGGTCTTCTTTATGATTCTTACAAGGCTATCCATTCACTTTTACTTTGATGAAGAAAAATAGGCCACACCTTTGAATGCTTGCGTTCTTTGGTGTCCACCTAGTGGACTATTCCACCTACTGGAATAACTCTCCTATAAATATTTTTGGATTTCCTGTAACATTTTGTCTCTTCTTAGTGTTCTGATCTCTTAGGCTCTGTTCTCACTTTCTACTAGCTCCTTTGGCTCCTTCTTTAGCTAGTTACTTAGTTCATTCTCGGGTCTGCATCTTTTAAAATCAACAGTTATTCCATTACCCTAAATTTTACATCCATGGGGATGTCATCGGTTGCTGGTCATTTGAAACACTTTCAACCTTGAACCTTTGAACCTTTTTTTTCTATTCATTAGTTCAATGGTTTAATGGTCCAAATTTCATCAAGCAGTTCAGTGGTTCAATCTTTTATGTTTAACAAAGAGTCATGTTCAATTAGTCTTCTTAAGGAGTTCAATGTATCGTTGAACTAATTGTTTAAACTTTTCATCTAGAACCTTTTGCTTGAAAACATCTTCTGGAATCTTCCACTTGAAATTTGAACTTTGAACCCTTTAAACTCTTCAAAGCCTTTTGAGCTCATTTAAACCTTTGAACCTTTTGAACTCGTGGAAGTGGAGTTCAATGGTTCAATGGTTCGATGGTCTATTCTAACTCTCTTAAGCCCACCATTGAAGATTTGAACTCTTTGAACTTTGAACCTTTTGAACTCTTAGAAGTGAAGTTCAATGGTTCAATGGTTTAAAGGTTCATTCCTTACAATTTTTTCATGAAATGCCTTAAGTGTTTTTTAAACTTCTCCTTGTGAAAGCCTGCCTATTGAACCTACAATTTCCTTAGCTAAAAAGGCTTGAATAATTGAAGAACTTGGCTACTCATAACATTTTTTAGAAAGGAAGAGACCATTTTCAGCCTGCAAGACCAAAATGATCGACATGTTATCCATAAAAACAAGTGACAGATTTTGGGAACAACATTTGGCTCCAGTTGGAGAACTTCCATCGATTGTAAAAATGATCGAAGGGGGTAGAAACTAGACTCTAAGTGCCTTCATCTATGCCATTGGGATATGGAGTCATGCCACCTAGAAAGAGAAAGATGCCAAAAAAATGAAAATAACAACACAAAAAAAACTAAAGACTATACATATGTAAAATTGGACTTATCTGATACTTCAAGGATTGAAGTGCTTCAGATGTTGCCCACTATGAGGTAGTGAAAATAGCGTGCCATCTTGACACTTCAATAATAAAATATTTTCACCATTGAGTCAATGAATGGAAATTGGACCTCTCCACAAGGAATCCATTTTTCCATGCATTCCTTTTGGTTCTCTCCTCTTATCCCACAACAAGACTTGATCTCCAATCTAAAAATTACAAATCCTTACTTTCCTATCAAAGAGCTTCTTTACCAAACTTTGATGTGCTAAAATCCGGTCCACTATCATGGTTCATTGCTCATATAGTTCAGTTAGGCACATGATCCTTTTATCAATAGAATTCTTAAAAGTTTGATCTTTGATAGCCTTCACCAACTGCAATGCTGGTAGTTCTAGGGTGATTGGTATCTCTACATTCAAACCATACAGAATTTGAAATGGTTACATACCTATTACCCTCTTAGGTGTAATCTTTTCTGCCCATAAGGCATCAAATCATGCTTTATGCTAGGTTCTCTGATTGTCATTTACCAGCTTCTTGATAATGGTCACCAGGTTCTCGTTGCTTGATTTTGCTTGACCATTTTCTAGTGGATAATATTCAGAGGAGTGGGAGAGGTTAATCCCATGATATCAGAAGAACTAGGTAATCTCATGAGAAGAGAAACAAGCTACATTGTTTATTATAATCCTAGTTGGGACTCCAAATCAGGAAATAATATTTTCCTTGAGAAAATTATACACCACCTCTGAAGTAGCATGCTTGGCTGGAATGGCTTCCACCCACTTAGTAAAGTAGTCTGTGGTTGTGAGAACATAGTCATGTCTATCACTTGATGATGGGTTTATAGTGCCAATGAAATTAATACCCCATTGTTAAAATTGATTTTTTATCACCACTGGCTTAAGAGGCAATACAACTAACTTGGGTTTTCCAACGAACTATTGACACAACTCACATCTACACACCCAGGTGCATGTATCTTGAACAGAGTAGGCCAATAATACCTAGCTCATAGAATCTTATGAATAGTCATAGGTGTAGAAAAATGTCCACCAAAGGCTAGATTGTGGAAAGACTCTAAAATTTTAGGCTACTGCACTTTGTCCACACAATGAAGGAATACCCCATCAAGATTCCTCTTATACAAAACATTTTCCCACAAGACATAGTTAGTAGCCTTTAATTTAACAGTTCTCTTTTATTTACAAGACATGTGGGCAAGACACTCACCATAGGTAAGGAAATGAGTGATATTGGAATACCACTCATCTGTAGTAGTGACAAAGAGAATGTTAAGCATGCCTTCAACCTTTATTTCTTCATGCCCTATTTCCTCTGGTATGTTATTAAAAATTAATTGGTAGAGGGCTCTTCCTCGCACAAGCTTAGTAGGTTTGATAACAAGGACAAAATCCTAGATTTTAGAAATCCAATTTCCCCTTCTGGTACCAAAATCCTATTGAGTTAAAATGGACTTTACTATTATATCAGGCACCAGAGTAATAGTGTGTGAGTTCAAGATGTAGAAACGAAAGTGTTTCACCACATTAACCACAACATAAGCATGCTTCTCCATGTTTGAATATTTCAATTCATAAGCTTTGAGAGGACAACTCATGAATCAAATGGGAGATTCCACTCTTTTGTTCTACTGAACAAGAATGGCTAAAAGTGTGTGTTTAGAAGCATAGATGTACACTATGAAGTCTTTGGTATAATCTCGGCAAACCAAGATTGGGGCATGGGCGATAGATTCCTTGATATCTTTAAATGCTAACTTGCCTTCTTTAGTCTAGTGGAAATTAGCCTTTCCCTTCATCATATCGATGATGTGGCGAGTCTTTTCTACAAACTCAGGAATGAATCTTTGTAGAAAATTCACCTTTTTAAATAAAGAATGAACTGTAGTCTTACTAGTAGGTAAAGTAATTTCTTGGATAGATTTGACTCTTTTTGAGTCAATTTTTATGCCTTCTAAGGATACAGTGTGACCGAGAAGTTTCCCTTCTATAACCCCAAAAACTATTTTTTTAGGATTAAGGGAAATGCCATTCTATCGACATCATTCTAACACTTGTTGTAGATGATGCACATGATCAGGATGATGTTTTAAAAAGATAATTAGGTCATCAAGATATACCATAATGAACTTCCCCATTTCATCTCTAAAGGCAAGATCCATGGCTCTCTAGAAGGTGGCACCAGCATTGATCAAACCAAAAGGCATTCTATGATATGCAAAGGTGCCCCAAAGTGTAGAAAGTAGTCTTATGTTGGTCTACTTCACTAACTTCCACTTTATTATACCCCAAAAAACCATCTAACATTGATAACATCTCTGAACCATCCACTGTCTATAGGACTTGATCTATGATGGGTAGGGGGTAGTTGTCCTTTAGAGATGATTGATTCAGATTTCTAAAATCAACACAGAGGTGAATTTTTCCATTCTTTTTTCTCACAGGGACTATGTTCACAATCCAGGTGGAATGATGGATTGGAAAAATTATCTTCACTTTTAACATTTTTTTAATTTCAAATAGAATAGTACCTAATATCTTCAGGTTGTACTACCTCAATTTCTACTTATGAGGCAATGATACAATCTTGAGAGGAATTTCATGCCAAATTTCTTTAGGCCTGAGAGATTTTAGATCATCATAGGAGTATTCCAAAACATCAATGTAATGGTAAAGTAGAGTAATGAATTTGAGCTTTTCATTAGGATTGCAACACTTCCCAATGTTGACCATCTTGGGATTTTCTTCAGTACTCAAATTTATTTGATCAAACTCCTGGGAGGAACATGAATCCATTTGTCACTACTTGACGAACCTATCATGCTTATCAAATAGTTTCTCAAGGGAAACCAATCTCTTTGGGATTTTATTCCCTTTGAGTTGAAGGAATTCTTCACTAGTGTTTAAACTTGTTTCAGGAGCTGATTCTCATGGTGGAGACTCACTACCTTCAAAATAAAGATTCTCAAAGCTATCCATCTACTCCAAAAAAGCAATGATTTGGTTGTCACCATTGAATACCTACCAATGGTTGGCATTATCAGGCACACTTGGTTAAAAAACTAGTTTGATAATGTACCTATTCCCTTTGAAATCTGGGTGAGTAACCATGAGGGTCATAGAAATAGCTAATGAATTTGCTCGATCATTGAACTCTCTAGGCATGATAGAGAAACTAAAATCATTAAAACTTTAAATGCAGTCCCATACTAGATTACGATAATGGTGCAATATTTCATTCTTAGTTTGATATAGGTTCCTTACTTGATAAACCACTAGTTCAGCATCTCCTTTGGCATGAAGGATCTTAACACCTTTATCTTGAGCCACCTTTAACCCAAGTAACAAATATTCATACTCAGAAGTGTTGTTGGTGTTGCTAAAATACAACTTCTATGAATAGGGGAAAATATCTCCTTAAGGAGATATAAAAATAATCCCAGCTCTAAAACTGGTAGAAGAATCCATCCATCATTCAAATTTGTTCTTTATTTAGATTTCTCTTTGTTAGGGAGGGATGATTATTTTGCACCTGAACTATGATCTATAAATTCTTCTAGTTTCCTATCTAAACTTTTTGGATTGTCACCTATAGGAATTTCATTTGATGACATAGAAACATCCTCTGTGGACAGGAAGTAATTACCCATTCTTGAAGACAAACAAAATTTGAGCTTCAAGGGCTGCTATTTAGGTGACAATGTACTTTGACTCCTTCTTAGGGAGTAGCCTTTACATGACACCCTTCACAGGTATCCTCACCTCAGACAATTCCATGCTCAAATTACCACCAACATCCTTGCAAAAATTTCATCCTAGTAGAATGCCATATGAAGTTGGAATGTTGGCCACCAGGAGTGTCATTTTAATCTTTTTTTTTGGAAAGGCCACAAATGCAAACTGGGCATCTTTGATTTGACCCAAAAAAGGTACTTCTTTGTTTTCCATGGAGAAACATCTCTCAAAAATTTTAGTCAAGGTGAGGCCAAGAGATTTTGCTACCTTGGCAGGCATGACATTGTCTGAAGCTCTTGAGTCAATTATGCAGTTGCTCAGCTTGTGTCCATTTATCAATAGGGAAACATAGAAAGGTTCTATTTTCCCAAGGGTAATAGGAGGATTAATGACAAAGTTATTTGGGGTGGAGGTGTTTTTTTGGAGATTATGGATTACCTTGGAAACATCTTATCCTGTAGGGAGGGTTTTTTTCTTTACACACTTGATCAACTTGTCTAACTACTAAGGGTTGGCTTGTAAATATTCAAACTTAGTCATTTAGATTTTGGTCTTCCTAGTATGGTTAATTATATCAAATTATTGGAAATAACTAAGAATAGAGGAAGGAAGTCAATCATTTTGGTTTTTAGGGGGTGTGGTACCGGTCTGAGAATTTAAAGCAAAAAGAACAAGAATATTTGAGGTACTTACTTTTTTAGTGATCACTAGGTCCTTTGATTGGAAATGTAGAGAAGTCCCCTGTTTATCAATTGAATTTATTAGTTGACATTATTCCCCTAGTTTTCCTTTATAATCTTGTTGAGTCGACTAGTTTTGAGACCTGGTAAGAATAGTGTATGACCCCCCAAACACTTCTCCTTTACTTCTAGCTTCATCCTGGTAATTTAGGAAACCAATATTGGATTCGCTAGCTAATTATTCTTCTCCTTCTATGAAGAGACTAGTGTCATATTTTTGGTTCAACTCAAGTTGGAAAGAGAAATCAGATTCAATTTCAAGATATCCAACTGTTGAGTTGGCTGGTGTTGCTTCAATGGCAAGTTTCCCCTATGGGAGAGGAAGATGATTTGGTT
Organism: Torreya grandis; assembly: GCA_037957365.1. Classification (NCBI taxonomy): domain Eukaryota; kingdom Viridiplantae; phylum Streptophyta; class Pinopsida; order Cupressales; family Taxaceae; genus Torreya; species Torreya grandis. The sequence continues at coordinate 541,798 of JARHVA010005939.1, read as the reverse complement.
TCCTTTGATTCCTGGTAGCATTGCCTTGATATGACTAGCTGGGAAATGTCCTCCTTGGTATATCTTGGTAATAAAGAGGTGCAGGCATCCCTTGTGCCATTTTATTTTTTAGAGCTAGTAGCTCATTACCTAGCTTTTGCACCATAGGATTAGTGGTGCTTGTGGAATAATTTTTAGAAGATGAAGAAGATTTATTTCTATTAGGATCTCTTCTTATCTTTCCTGCCAAGAAAAAATCATCTTCAACCTTAGTGGCCAAATCCTAAGCTACAACAAGGTCTATGTGGCTAGCCCACCTCAATAGGAAACTCACTTTAGGAAGCTGAGAATTTATGAAGAAGCATTTAATATTTTTAGGTGTTGGCTGAACAATTGTAGGAATCCTATTTCTCAGTTTATCAAATTTAGCTATGAAGTTTTGCATAGGCTCATGAGGCTCCTTCTTTTGTGTGAGATGAGCTAACAGGGCATGTGCATCTTCTATAGGTTTGAATCTAACTTCAAACTTGGCTTTGAGAGTGTTCTAGTTAGTTTAGTTTGAGCTTGAAGGTGATAAAACCAATCTATAGCATCACCTTGCAATGTTTCTACAAACAGTTTGACTGCTATGTCTTCATATTCCATGCCTATCACACCACAAGCTATGAAGAAGGCTGTAACATGTTCATCAGGATGAACTCTCCCATTACCATAAAACTTGGGAAAATTCTTCCTTGAATTGTGAGGTAGTTCATATAAGAGTGGAGTTAGATTCAAGGGACCAAAAGTGTTACCCCAGGGGCCTTGGACTGCCATGATATGACGATGGAAAGGAGGGATAAAAAATCTTGGTTGGGTATGTATAGACAAAGCTCTATTAGCAGAGGAAAGAGAAGCTTTGCCTAGTATTGGTGACCTAATGTTGGTAGGAAGAAAACTCCTGGTTTACTAAAGGCGAGATGGTGGAGGAAAAATCTCAAAATTATTTCATTGCACCAACTCAAATACAGGATCAACAATACCTTGAGCTCTCTGGCTTCGCATGTATGGTGGATCTACTAGAGTGTAAAATGGAAATGAAAAATAATTGGAACTACTTCAATTTGAAGCTTGAGGCATCAAACTGTGCATTCTTCCCTAGCAGAGTCGCCTAAAACTATTGGGTGAATATTTTGTCACTAGCTAACTGATGATAGAATAGGTATATCAACCTCAGTATAAAGAGATTTAATCAGCAAAATGTGTAGGTTTACTATAGCATAATGAGATAAATCTCCCCTTTCATCAAGGGGAGGTTCCTATAAGCTACTATATACTAATATAAACTAAAAATAGACTCAGGGGTGAAATCACACCATCCATCTCTCTTTTTTCAGAGAGGATGTTCACAAAGAAAAGGAGAATTCTTGGGTAAGTGTTGAAGGCATTTCTCTTCTTTTAGAAATGATGTTCAGAATTCTAGAGGAAGACTTTTGGGGTAGTAACTATAACCATAAGAAACACACGAAAGCACAAAGTCTTTCATTGCTCCTCTCACTGATTCAGGATGCAGTAACACAGTAGAATGAAGTGTAGCACAAAGTCTCCACCTCAAATACAATAGGATAAAAGGTTAAAAAGGATAATGGGAGATCAAAGTCTCTCTAATATCCTTTTCATTGAAACATAAAACATAGACTAAAGATAATTGTGGTACCACAAAGTCTCCCACAGTCGGCTTCATGGCACCTTCCAAATTATTTCCACTAGTTCTTATTTGATTAAATGGACAAGACTATATTTAGGAAATAGACATAAGAACAATTTCGTAGATAACACAAGATATTTCAACACAAAGTCTGAAAGGTCACTTGTTTTCTTATTCAAATGACAAAATATGATTAACAGTATGAGCTCAAAGTCTCATTAATGCCTTTCAATTTGGGCAGAGTTTCACTTCAAATAATAGAGAGATTCACCTTCTCTACAAACTAAAAGATTACATTATATAGCTACCTAAAAAAGACTTGGGTATTTGTTTTTATGAAATAGCCCATGCTACATTAAATGCATTGATAATTCTATGAAGGGGCCATGCTGGAGCTGATTATCAGCCTAGACTCTAGCATTCTAATCAACTCAAATGTCTCCTCCCAAGCATGGGTGGATTGGTCTTCTTTATGATTCTTACACAGCTATCCATTCACTTTTACTTCCATGATGAAAAATAGGCCATGCCTTTGAATGCTTGCACTCTCTAGTGTCCACCTAGTTGACTATTCCACCTACTGGAATAACTCTCCTATAGATATTTTTAGATTTCCTATAACATTTTATCTCTTCTTAGTGTTATGAGCTCTCAGGATCTCTTCTCACTTTCTACTAGCTACTTCAGCTCCTTCTTTGGCTAGTTTCTTAGTTTGTTCCTGGGTTTGCAGCTTTGAAAATCAAGTTATTCCATTACCCTGAATTTGATGTCTATAGGGACATCATCGGTCGCTGGTCATTTGAAACACTTTGAACCTTTTTTCTTGTTCATCAGTTCAATGGTTCAATGGTTCAAAGTTCATCGAGTGGTTTGGTGGTTCAATCTTTTATGTTCAACAAAGAGTCATGTTCACTTAGTCTTCTTAAGGAGTTCAACGTATCATTAAACCAATTATTTAAACTTTTCTTCTGGAACCTTATGCTTGAAAACATCTTCTAGACTCTTCTGCCTGAAATTTGAACTTTGAACCCTTTAAACTCTTCGAAGCCTTTTGAACTCTTTTAAACCTTTGAACCTTTTAAAATTGTGGAAGTGAAGTTCAATGGTTCAAGGGTTAAATGGTTCGATGGTCTATTCCAACTCTTTGAAGCCCACCATTGAAGCTTTGAACTCTTTGAAATTTGAACCTTTTGAACTCTTGGAAGAGGAGTTCAATGGTTCAATAGTTTAAAGGTTCATTCCTTAAAATTTTTTCATGAAATGCCTTAAGTGTTTTTTAAACATATCCTTGCAAAAGTCCACCTATTGAACCTATGATTTCCTTTGCTGAAAAGGCTTGAATAATTGAATAACTTGGCTACTCAAAACATTTTTTAGAAAGAAAGAGACCATTTTCAGCCTGCAGGACCAAAATGATCGACATGTTGTCCACAAAAACAAGTGACAGATTTTGGGAACAACACAATCTAAAGAGAAGAATGTCTGGAAGTATGATTCATCTCACCATGAGGATGATTCAAGAAGTTTTCATTTTGATCCAAGAAAGGAGGTATGTTTACTTGCTATTTGTGCATAATAGGTTTTTTTTCCTAATTTCCCTAATTTTTTGGAGCACATGTGTGTGTCTTGTGTGTTTGCTTTCTTTGTTGTGTGTCTTTTGCTTTTTTTGGTTGATGTGGCCATTAGTTATCTTGTCTTGGTCAATGATCAAATGTTACTATTCTAGTTAGTATAGCAGGTATACTACCCCTATGAGTCACCAATTTGTTAACCAAATTTGACTTTCAAGTAAAATTGGGGAACATATAGGTAAAATATTGACTTTATAGGTATATAGGGGGTATAATATATTGTCATGTGGTGTTTTATAGGTTAATTTATGTCAACTAATGTTTTTGATAAAATAAGGTGTCAGACGAGGGGCTGAACCCTTATAGAGCAAAGAAAACAAGAAGGCAATCAAACAAAAAATGCCTTCTAAAAAGAGATGGCATGATCAGAGTACCAATAGCCATAGCAAACAAAAAAAAAGAAATAGAAATATGAGAATCAAAGAGATCTCTCCTTACATATCCATTGATTTGAAAAGGACATTCAGTTTCTCAGTATTATCTGGATTGACAGCAAGTGTAGTATTACCCAATTCCTTCAGCATAGACATGTTTAGGAGAATTGAATTCTGGAGCCCAGTGGTGAAGTTATGCTCCAGATTCTAAATGAAATCCTTTAGGGAAGCAATTTAAGCTTTCAAACCCATCTCATTCTTAGTTTCCTTGTCATATTCATCCACATACATTTTTCCCTCTTTGTTAGCATTTTTTGCAATGTCAGCACCGCCCTCTGTAGTAGCCTCAAATTTCCTTGTCTCCTCCTCACCTTCAAAATCCTCAAAGATTTCCTAAAATTCCAAATCCTTGGAGTCTTCCTCCTAGTTGGCTTCATCCGAGGTACTCTCTGAATAGTCAATAAGCCTAGCCTTAGGAGCAGGTTTTCCAGCAATTCACCCCGACTGTCGAACTCTAAATGAGAAGCCCTCCTTACTAACCTTAGTAGACATATAGGATTTACCACCTTGACCCCCAATGGTCCTACCAAGATTTTTATGGGTCCCCATAGTGGTCCCCCCAATATTCTCTTCCTCAGCATAACACTTCCTCTTCTTATCCTTCATGCTCACAAAGGAGCCAGGGGTGTCAATGGGGGTCTCCTCAGGAGTAGAGAAGGAGACTTCTTTAGTTTTGGTAGAAATAAGGGAAAGATAGGGCTCATCGATAGCATCACCAGCCAAAGGATTAGAAGAAATATCTTTGCTATCAATTCTGATAGTCTTAATTGGCTCAAGGGCATGGTGGAAATTATACAAATAAAAAATGAGGCCCTAATGGAGGGGATAGGATTCAAATCAGGTTTTTTTGCCATTTTTGCTCTCACCCTAAGGACATAATGTTCCAGGGAGGAAAGCAGATAAAAGGGAAAACTAATGAGAGCATTACGCTAGAAGTGATTTAAAAGGGGAAGATGGTAATTATAGAACCTGGTGAATCATCCTTCGAGTGTGAAATACTTCATAAGGATGAAGCACACTCCATCCCAAAGCTCAGGTAATTTAGCTCAATTGAATCCTCCTTGATAAGGAACAAGTTCTTCACCTTCTTCCAAGAATATTTTATGGCTTAAGAGGTCCATGATTTTTATTTTCCTTTGAATCTTTATCCCCTGAGTGGACATGTCTATAGCCATAGCTATTATTGGTTGAATATTTTGTCGATCAGCGTACTAATAAACAAAATAGGTCTGATCAGCCAAAGTAGGAAGATTGGTCATCCAAATGTGTAGGTTCACCACATCAAAAGGGGACTAATATCTCCTCTCATCAAGGGGAGGTTCCCTATATATATATATATATATATAAACAAAAAATTATAGTCAAGGGTAGGATAAACCATCCATATCTCTTTTTTCAGAGATGATGCATGCAGATCAAAGGAGAAATCTTTGAGATAATGATAGAAAGCACCTCTTTTTTTAGAAGTACTATTTAGCAAACCACAAGAATCTTCATGGTAATAATTGAAAAATGTAACCAAGGATGTAGTAACCAACAAATTGAGATGTAGCATAAAGTCTCCACCTCAATTGCCCAAGAGTGAGATACGAAGGACAATGAGGGCACAAAGTCATCCCAAGGTCCTTTACACAGAAACAAAAATAAAAAACACTAAAGGCAATTATGGGGGCACAATGTATCTCCACAGTTGACTTTAGGACACCTTTCTGACTACTTTCACTAATTATGCTTGTTGAATTAAAGGAACAAAAAATATGTTAAGGAAAAAGACATAATAATAGTTTCCCCAACAACAAAGATATCACAACACAAAGTCTGAAAAGTCACTTGCTTTCTTATTCCAATAATAAAATATGATCAACAATCTGAGCTCAAAGTCTCAGTAATGTCTTTCAATTTGGGTAGATTTTAGTTTCTGACAATTAGAGAAAGATGGATGGTTTATCCTACCCTTGAGTATTATTTTTTATGTCTATATATATATATATATATATATATAAGGAACCTCCCCTTGATGAGAGAAGAGATTAGTCCCCTTTTGATGTGGTGAATCTACACATTTGGACGACCAATCTTCCTACTTTGGCTGATCAGACCTATTTTGTTTATCAGTATGACGATCGACAAAATATTCAACCAATAGTTTTTGGTGACTCTACTGGGGATATACATAATTTTGTGCAATTTAGAACCTCAAGTTTTAGATTGAAACATCACCTATGTCTTACCCATTATCATTATAACCCTTATCCATTATAGACTCTGGTGACTCCATTTCATGTCTTACCTATTATCCATTTATAGCCTTACCATCTTCCTCCACCTCTGTTATTTTATCTGGTCTATAAAACTAGAGTTGTTGGTAAAGAGTGTGTAGTTTAAAGCCTCAAGCTTCAAACTGAAGCAAGGTCAATTCTTTTCCATTTTTGTTTCACAATCTGGTATATTCAAGGTATACATGAAGCCAAAGGGCTAAAGGTATTATTGACCCTGTATTCGAGTTGGTACAACAAAGTAATTTTGATTTATTTCCTTCACCATCTCACCTCCAACAAACTAAGAGCTTTCCTCCTACTAAAGTCAGATCTCCATTGCCAAATGAAGTATCCACTTTTGTTGTTGATAAAGCTTTGCCAATAATTACCCCTTTGAGATTTGTTATTCCTCCTTTTCATAATCCTATAATGGTAGCTCAAGGCCCTTAGGGGAATTCTTTTGGTCCTCTTAATCTTAATCCACCTCTACATGAGCTTCCACATAGTTCAAGGAAGAATTTCCCCAGATTCTATGGTGATGGAAAAGTTCATTTTGATGAACAGATTGCAGCCTTCAGCATAGCTTGTGAAGTAATTGGAGTAGAATTTGAAGATATAGTAGTTAGGCTATTTTTAAAAACATTACAAGGTGCTACTGTATATTGGTTTTATCATCTATAGGCTCGGTCAGTAACTGATTAGAATACCCTCAAAGCTAAGTTTGAAGCCAGATTCAAACCTATAGAAGATGCACATGCACTTCTGGCTCAACTTACAAAGATAAATAAAGAACTTCATGAACCAATGAGAGACTTCATAGACAAATTTGAAAAATTGAGAAACTAAATTTCTATAATTGCTTGACCTATAGCTGAGAATCTCAAATGCTTCTTCATTAATTCTCAGTTACCTGAAGTGAGTTTTCTTTTGAGACGTGCTGGTCAAATAGATCTTACTACAGCTCAACTCTTGGCCACTAAGGTAGAAGATGATCTCATCTTAGCAGGGAAGATAAGAAGAGATCCAAACAAAAATAGACCCTCACCATCTTCTGAATATTCATTTATAGGCACCACTGATCCAATGGTGCAAAAGATAGCAAATGAATTACTAGCCTTGAAAAGACAAATGGCACAAGGTATGTCTTTTACTCCATATAAATATATGCCAAGAAGGACATTTCCAAATCAGTCATATCAAGGCAATGTTGCCAGGAATTAAGGGCAGTCAGATCATCTTCCTCCCCCACAAGGAAAACTTGCCCTTGAAGCTCCTCTAACTAACTTAGCAGTTGGATATTTGGAAACAGAACATGCTTTCTCTTTCCAACCTGAGTTTGAGCAAGAAAATGACATTGATCTCTTCATGGAGGATCAAGAAGAATCAGCTAGCGACTCCCACATTAGTTTCCTAAATTACCAAGATGAACCCAAAAGCAAAAAAGAAGCTATTGGTGGATCATATGCAGTGTTTACTAGGTCCAAGAACCAATTAGTCTAGAAATCTGATAAAGGGAAGATAGAGGAGCAACCTCAACTAGCAATTACAATTGTTAAGCGTGGAACCACTCTGCCTTACCAGTCAAAGGATCTGGTGATCACCCAAAAGGTAAGTACATCAATTTCACCTTCACCTTCTACTTCAATTTTACAAACCAGCCCTCCTCCCATCCTTTTTAAAACCCAAAAGGTTGAAATGCTTTCCTTTGTTCCTAGTCCAATTCAGCCATTTGACATAATTGATCATGTCAAGAAGACCAAAATTCAAATGTCTGAATTTGAATATTTGTAGTCTAATCTTGATCAATTGGATAAGTTGGTCCAATGTATCAAGAACCAAACCATCCCTACAAGACAAGAGGTTAAGAAAATAATTCTTGATTCCCCAAATAACATGCCCATTCCAAATAATATTGTCATTACTCCTATAATTGCCCCTAGGAAAATAGAACCTTTTTATGTTTCCTTATTGATAAATGGTTATCAACTCAACAATTACATCATTGATTTTGGGGCATCTGACAATGTCATGCCTACTAAAGTAGCTGAGTCTTTGGGTCTCACAATGACCAAAACCTTTGGGAGTTGTTTCTCCATGGAGAACAAGCAAGTACCACTACTAGGGCAAATCAAAGATGCCCAATTTGCATTTGTAGCCTTTCCAAACAAGAGAATCAAGGTGACTGTCTTGTTGGCTGATGTTTCAGCATCTTATGGTATCCTACTTGCATGAAATTTTTGTAAGGATGTGGGAGGAGAACTAAGCATGGACATATCTAAGGCAATGATCCCTGTCTAAGGTGTAATGAAGAGATTGCTCCCTGAAAAAGAGGCAAAATACGTGGTCACCCAAATGTCGGCCCTTGAACACAAATTTTGTTTGAGTCTTTAGGTAGGGGTAATTATTTCTTGACCATAAAGGATGTTCATGTTTCTACAGATGAAAGTCTTATAGCTGACAATCCAGGAATTGATCCAAACAAGACTTTACGAGAATTGGTAGGGTGTAGTACAAATAAAGAAGGACCTTCCATCTCTAATGAAGATAAATTTGATAAGAGACCAACTTTTAATGATGCTTGGATCCTAGAATCTGATGGTAACAATCGTCCTACCAATAATGGAGTTGGAATTGTGTTGATATCTCATCAAAGAGATATTTTTCCCTCATGCAAGTTGTAGTTCAACAATGCCAACAACACAGTTGAATGTGAATCTCTATTACTCAAATTGAAGACTGCTCAGAATGAAGAAATCAAACTCCCTCACACCAAATGAGATGCTGAGCTGATAGTTTGTCAAGAGTTTGATGTTAACAATCTAATCATGTGCTGGATTGAACCAGAAGAGCAACCAATTACGCTAATGGACCATGTTGTTGTAGATCAAAATTAGGAAGAGGAACCCTTCACCAAGAGAGCAAGGAGTTATGGTTTTCAAATTGAAGACCACATCTTACCATGGGAAAAAAAGAAGAAAGAGCCAAGAGGAAGATGCAAAAAATTAGTTTCCTAGTTGAGAGTTCCATTCGCCCGTCACCATTTTTGGGGACAAAATGCCTTCTTGTTGGTTAATCAAGATAGAGTGTGTTATTTTCACTACCTCTCAAGAAGTAGCATCTGAAATACTTCAATTGAAGTATCAGATAAATTGCATCTATACATATGTATATTTGTATAGTTTTTAATTTTTTTTGTTTTGTTTGTTTCCATTTTTGATGCCTTCCATTTCTAGGTAACATGACTCCGTAGCCCAATGGTACACATGAAGACACTGGAGATTCTGGATTTTACTCCCTTCAATTATTTTTTACAATTGATAGAAATTTCCCAACTGGAGCTAGCTATTGTCCCCCAAAAATATCACTCATTTTTGGGACAACATTTAAACTATTTTGGTCCTTAGACCAAAATAATCTCTACCCTTCTTGAAATTTGTTCTAAGCATTTAAATTCCTCATTTTTCAAGCTTCTCAAAAAATTTACAGACTCTGCAGGCTTGAATCTATAGACTCTGTAGGCTTGAATCTATGGACTCTGCAAGCTTAAATCTATGGACTCTACAGGCTTGAATCTATGGACTCTATAGGATTGAATCTATGGACTTTTTAGGAAGAAAATATATGGACTCTACAGGACAAGTTCAATGGGCGTCACAGGTTGATTTCTATGGAATCTACAGGAAAGAAGCAAGCTCTCAACACTTAGGCAATTTCAAAGGTTGTTCAATGACAAGGCTCAACCAAAAGAGTTCATCAGCAAGCTTCTAAGCAAGGATTGAACCATTGAATCATTGAACCTTGAACCATTTTGGTTCAACAAGTTTAATAGGTTTAAAAGTTCAACATCAACAGCAAGAGTTCAACCGCTTCAAGGTTCAATGGTTCAACAAGTTCAATGACCAAATGGTTTAATGCATTTGGTTCAAAAAGATCAAAAGGACTTAGCCAAATAAAAAGAATGAACTGATTAAATTGATGAACCATTGAACCACTTTGGTTCAAAGGTTTAATGGGTTCAAGGTTCAAGGTTTAATGAGTTTAATGAGGTTTGTTTCAAAGAATCTTGGTTTAAGCGTTCAAAGGGAATGAACCATTGAATCGTTGAACCAAAGTTGATTCAATCAGTTGGTTCAATCAATAGGTTCAAGGGGTTGCCCCAAAGCCAAAGGATTAAACAGCCCTTATAGAGGGTGGTGAACCAAGGCTTAGAACCCTTACAGAGGGCAGTGAGCAAAAACCTAACAAAACTCAGTGGATGCTGCCAAGTGTCATATTTTGAGCCTCATTTCACTTTGTTTCTAAGAGCAGCAGATGTTGCCATGTGTCACAATTTGATATTCACATAAAATTGACTAAGGCCAATTGTTAAGGGGCAAACAGCCCTTGCAGAGGACACTCAGAAGCTAAAATGAACCGTTGCAAAAACTTGAAAGGCTAATTTGGAGATCAAATAGCCCTTGCAAAGGGTAGAAAGGGTAAAAATGGACCAATTCAAAGGCCAAAAGAGCAAAGGGATTTCGTTTAGAAAAAATCCCTCAACAAAATATACAAAATAATTACTTAAATAAAATTAACAAGGCAAAGAGACAATTCCTTCAGGGAAATAATCTGAAAGAATTCCTTCGAACTTTTTCCTCTGAAAGAATTCCTCTAGATTTTTTTTTCTTCAAGAGAAAAGATCAAAAAACAAAGCAAAGCCTAGTGGAAAGACAAGGCAAGGAATATTTCCTCCAAACAAATTTCTTGAAGGAATTCCTTTGGACATTTTGTTTGAAGGAAATAAAGGATAAAGCCCGCTAGAAGAAAGAAGCTCGAAGGCCATCCGAAGACCACCTGAAGGGAAGATTCCCTTGCGGGGGGCTCTTCCCAACCCAAAGTAGACTGATTCTCAAGGCCTCGAAGGGTAGGTCCCCTTTGGGAAAAGATCAAATGACAAAGCTGAAGGAATTGCCAAGGAAAATGATGTGCCCGTAGATGTCAAAGTCGCAACAATGAAATAGCCATTGATCCTTACAAGTTTTAAGTGCGGACCTGAATGCATTCAAAGGATTTTAGGCCAAGACCAAAAGGAAGAACCACTGAGAGGAGTGTAAAGAGAAGAAATGACCAGAAAAATTTGTGCATCAAATATGTTTCTAGAAGTAGACCACCAGGTGGATATTGAAAGATGCAAACTTTCAATAGCATGACCCATTTCTTTGCATTAAGAAAAGTAAATGGGTAAATGCCCCTAAATTCTAGCATGTCTTCTTAACAAAATTCAATGCAACATGATGTGTTACTATTCCTAATTCCTTCTTGAAGAGGCTATATAAGGGACTCTCTTGTTATTGTAAGGTCTCTCTCTCTGATGGTTAGAAACAAAACTTTGCCCAAATTGAAAGGCATTACTGAGACTTTGAGCTCAGATTGTTGATCATATTTTTTTATTGGAATAAAAAAACAAGTGACTTTTCAGACTTTGTGCTGTGATATCTTTATTGTTGGGGAAACTATTCTTATGTCTTTTTCCTTAATATATTTTCTATTCCTTTAATTCAACAAGCAGAATTAGTGAAAGTAGTCAGGATGGTGTCCTGAAGTCAACTGTGGAGAGACTTTGTGCCCCAATAATTGCCTTTAGTGTGTTTTATTTTTGTTTCTATGTAAAGGACCTTGGGATGACTTTGTTCCCTTATTGTCCTTTGTATCTCACTATTGGGCAATTGAGGTGGAGACTTTGTGCTACATCTCAATTTGTTGGTTACTACGTCCTTGGTTACATTTTACAATTACTACTAGGAAGATTCTTGTGGTTTGCTGAATAGTACTTTTGAAAAAAGAGGAGTGCTTTCTATCATTATCCCTAAAATTTCTCCTTTGATCTGCATGCATCATCTCTAAAAAAAGAGAGATGGATGGTTTATCCTACCCTTGAGTATTATTTTTTAATATATATATATATATATATATATATATATATATATATATATATATATCATATATATAAGGAACGTCCCCTTGATGAGAGGAGAGATTAGTCCCCTTTTGATGTTGTGAACCTACACATTTGGATGACCAATCTTCCTACTTTGGCTGATTAGACCTATTTTGTTTATCAGTATACTGATCGACAAAATATTCAACCAATAGCTATCACCTTTTCAGAAATCTCAAAGCTGATTCCTCCAATTGTGACTCGCCTATTTAACTATGACCTCACGAATTGCTCAGATATATTTTTTTCAAACCCATTGAGCCTCTTTAGGTATGGACTAATTCTCCCCCTCTTTGTAGTAGTGCCAAACCAATAGATTATCTTTGAACTATAGCAGGAGACTGGTTCTATTTGAATTATGTCTCCCCCATTTTGGATTTACAAACCAGACCCGTAGAGTTCTCAATTTTAACCTTCATAGTTGAAGTGGTTACAAACCCTTGATTTTTAATATACATAATGCTAATGTGATAGCATATAATTTAGAATATCATGCAAAGATGATGTTTACACCTCCCATGCTTAAAAATCATTTCCATAATGAAGTTCACATGCCTTAACACCTTGATACAATAAATCATGAATGAGTATCAAAATAATACAATAGGTATCAAGCTCTGAGATGCACATTGGCACCCTCCATATGGACCACCTAAAAGAGCTATCCTTCTCATAAGTTTGAATCATCCTTGACAAGTCATTTCCTTTTGAATAATATCCTTAATGTTTAAAGGAATATGAACTACTTGGCGCCAACATCTCCAATTTGAAAATTGTTGGCTGAGATTGGCATAGGCATTAACAACATTGTTTCCCTCTTTGTAAATATGTGAAATATCCACTCTGAAAAACTTCTACAAAAGAAATTGGATATCCCTAATGATATCTTTTAGCTTAATTCCCACATTCGATGCTTTATTAACTGCATCGATGACCAATTTAGAGTCCCCCTATATACTCAAGTTCCTTATACCTAGGGATATAGCCAATTTTAAACCCCATAGGAGAGCCATTGATTCAGCATAGTTATTGCTCTAGAAGCCTATTCCACTAGCATAGATAGCAAACATCTATCCTTTGTCATTTCCTATAATCCCTCTTCCACTGGCTTTACCATCAGACTTGGAGGCCCCATCAAAGTTGAGTTTCATCCAGTTAGGTTTTGGGGGAATCCATTTAGTGTTAAGTATTTATAGAATTTTGGAGTTATTATAAGTAGGAATATGGTTTAGAACCTTCCATTTAGCTATAATTTGATTTTCTACTTGAGTTAGGGGTTTCTCCATAGAACAAATATGGGCAATGGTGACACTTTCCATAAGAGTCTTAACAAAAGAATGAAACACCTGAGAGGCATTTCTAGCAGTGTCCCTGAAAATTTTGTGGTTGCATTCTTTCCATAAAATCCAACTCAAAAAAGGTAGAGTTTGATTCCATAATTCCATGAGGCAGGGATGGGTAAAGGTAGGATTCCAGTTGATGATAACTTCCTTAAGGTCAGAGTTATAGACCCATTCAATACTAAAGTTATTTAGGATTGTGCCCCATAGTTTTCAAGCAAAATCAAAGTGAATGAAAAGGTGAGAAACTATTTCCTCTATTGAATTCCACAAATAACATCTATTGACCAGAGTAAACCCTCTTTTTTGAAGGTCATCCTATGTTAAGATTTTGTTATGAGTTGCAGCCCACCAGAACATGTTAATTTTTGGTATAAGTTTATAATTTCAAACCTTTTTCCATAACTCTTTATTCTAAGCCTCAGGAATCAACAATTGATAAGTAGACTTGATAGAGAACCATCCATTCTTATCTGGCCACCAGTACTGTTCATCTTCATGGGGGAAGAGAGGGATTTTGATTCCTTGAATCAACTGCTAAATCTCCAGAACTCTAGGGAAGATCTCAAGCTGATGAACACAATAATTTGATATATTTTTATAGATCCTCATGCCATTGTTATTATCCATGTAATTACTGACTCTATCTCCAAAAATTTGAGTAGCAATGTCAGCAATATCTCCATAGTTTCCTTGTGTGATGATGGCCTTGTCCTTTAACCAAATGTCATCCCAAAAGTTAATATGCCAGCCATTTCCTAGTTTCCATCTAATTCCTTGCTTAAGAAGGCTTCTAATTTTTACCATTTTATTCCATATCACAGATCCCTGGGGTAACCCCATCTGTTGAAGAAAGTTGGAACCATCAGTGATATGCATATATTTGGCATACATTATTTCCCCCAATCATTATTTTTATGTATCAAGTTCCAATTAATTTTGGAGAGAAGGGCTTTGTTCATGTTTCTGATAGACCTAATATTGAGGCCACCATGTGATTTTGGAAGACACACTTTTTCCCATCTGACTAAAGACATTCTCTATTTATCTTCCAGTCTAGTCCATAAGAATTTTATTTGAATCTGTTCCAATTTGTTAGCAAAATATGTAGGAATTTTAAAGAGAGATAGAAAGTAGGTAGGAATCCCTTAAAGAGAGGCCCAAAGAAGCTATAGTTTGCTAGCACTACTGTGAAGTTTCCCTTTCCAACCAAGAAGTTTCTTTTGAGTTCTTTCCAGAATTCCATTCCAAAAACCAAGAGATACCTCTTTGACCATGAGGGGAAGACCTAAATAGGTAGCTGGTAGGATAGCTTCAACACATTCAAGTATGCCAATGATTATTTATCTGAGGTCATTAGGAGTATTGAAGAAGTACACATTGATTTTTTGTATATTTATGCTTTGCCCAGATTCTATGGCGTAATTATTTAAAATATTCTTCCATCTCCTAGCTTTAATCACCATGCTCGTAATTATTTAGTAGTATTGAAGAAGTACACATTACTTTTTTAGAGATTTATGTTTTTCCTAGACTCTATGGCATAATTATTTAAAATATTCTTCCATCTCCTTGATGTCAACTAATGTTATATTAGCTTTGGTCAATTAGTTTTTTATGCCCATTTATCATTTTTGGGTCAATTGAGGGGTCAAAATAGTGCATTTAATGCTTTATACAAGTATTTTTGGAAATATGAAATTTTAAAAACATATTTAATTCCCCATGTGTCATTATAAGTCTTATATAAATTTTTTTAACTAAAAGATGATAGGTTGTTTAGAAGAAAGTCAATTTTCTTGGAAAAGAAAGAGAAAGTGGCACTTATACAACCTTTTTGGGAAGTGTGCCACTTGGAAAAAGTGTAAATGTGACTATTAATATTAACCACACCCATATACACATTTATTTTGATATGGATATTTCATTTCTAATCAAAAACTATTCTACTGCATTTTTTGGCCTTTTTGGCATATAGAAGTGACACTCCAGTTTTTACTCAGTATGAACAACACAAGTAGTTTTAAGAAAAATGATTTTGTGAAGTGGTATTAAAATTAGGGAGATATATTTTAATATCAATAAGTTTTATATTGATCAACTATGATTTATAAATCATTCATTTGAATTTGACCTTTCAAAACTACCTATCAATCTATGTACCCTCCAAGTTTTGCTCTTGTTTGAGAAATTTCATACAAACCAGATACTAAGGTGGATTCAAGATGATTTTTAATGTGTGACCTTATGTATCCAATTATTTTTTTCATGTTTAAATTTTATTTTATAAGTACTTCACCTCAATTTTATAGACTGGTCTATTCTGCGTTGATTGGTAGTTTTTCATTGCTTTCTAATTTCTATGCTTTGTAAGTGTCTTATAAAGGTTGTGATAGGTCATTAAATATGTTTGAAATATTTTTAATTATCCTATATAACCTCAATATTCACTCTTTAATAAATATACATAAAGGTGTAGTCTTTGAATGGCATACATCCAGTTTACCCAATGATTATCATATATAGTTAGCTAGCCACCATGAAAGAAATGAGTCCAAAAGTTAGAATGGAATATAAGATATGGTTTCATCCCTTGTAAAATTTTAATGTGTCATTGGAACACCATGAAGGGGTATTATCTAGTCATCAATGTACATATTTTGAGTGTATTTATTGTCTTATGTGTGTTCCCCATATGTAACTCAAAACACTCATCTATAGGTGGTCTCTCCATGGGATTGGTTATGGTAATAAGGAGATTGTAAGAATAATTAAGGTTATAGTCTTTAAATTTAATAAAATTGAAATCATAAATGAGATCAAAAATATTTTATACCTCATAAGCTACATATTTTTTCAACCCTTTCTCCCCACTCCCTATATAAGAAATGTGCAACTTCAGGTGGCCTGAGCAGAGTGTCTAGAAGTCATATGGAAGTTTGAAACATATGATAAACCTTATTCATACTCTTTATTTAATAAAGGATCTTGGTATAATTATTTGGAAGGGATATATTGGAATATGAGGTGTGTAAGCCATCTCAAACACATATTGACTATATACATGAATCCTTTCCCTAAAATGACAAAACAATGATCCTTAAGGTTTTGTGGAGACTTCATAATGAGGGTATAAGGGCATATGATGCATTATGATGGTTTTTATTTATATCCACTATGTAGTACAAGACATTAGTGAAAGTTTTAAGGGTATAAAGAAAGTAAAAGGTATATGTTTGAAGTCCAAAGTTGACCAAGGAGCCACTAAAACTAGATAGTATTATCTACAAGCTTTGAAAGTATTTAGTAACCTTAACACTTAAATGTGTTGATGAAGCATACTTCATGGTTTGAATGACTTTGTTGAGTAAAAGTTTGTTATAAACATAAATACAATGAATGAGAAGGATGGCATACTATCTTTGGCCCCCCAAACACTCTCCCAATTCATACACAGGCTTGAGTCAATACCTACAATTGACTTTAGGAAAATAGTAAGTTAGAATTTTGTCTTAAATGATGAGTTAACTCAAGTTTGAAAGAGACAAGTTAAGTCAAATGTCTAAGAATGATAAGTGACATATAAAGGGCTTCAAGGGAAACCTTTTCATGACTTAACCTAAGTCTAAAAGGTCACATACATCTATATCAGTCAAGAGACAAAGGTGTCTCAGTTAAGGCAAAGGAGGAGCTCAGTTGGTGAACCTAAAGTGTGTGTAAAGGGTATATAAAGGTTGTACTGATGAAAAATATTTTTGATAACCTTTTTAAAATTCATGATAACATTAAGGAGATAAAAATAATGATAAAACAAACCTACAGGACCCTAAAAGGATTCTCACATAGTCAATTATGACTATCTTAGATAGTGAGCATAGACTTGGCATTCTTGGCACGAATAGGACATAGAATTAGAAAAAATAGATGCAAGACACTACTAGATTACCATGAGATATATCAAGAAGGAGTTATAATAGTGTTTTCAAGGTTCAAAGACTATAAAATGCATAACACATAGGGGTCATTCTTAAAAGGGAAAAACAAGACACAACCATGTGAGTTCAAGCATATAGAGGAGTGTGTGAGAGGTTGGAAAAGCAAATGGAGATAGGAATAACATTAATAATGATGAATATTACCCTATAACACTCTCACCACACAAATGAAACACATGGGAGGGCACTTTCAAGTGCATACACAGTCTACTCTTGGAACCCTACACTTTCTTGCTTTTCTAGAAGTCAATTTGGAATATGGAAGGGTTAGAAGGTCATATGACCTAGTTATGAGCTTAATTTTTGTACAAGGCATCCTTTAAAATTTTAAAACCCTCTCCAGTACCTGGTTTTGATGAAAAAATAGGGTAATTTCCCCCTATTTTGTCTTAGATAGGGGGTACTTTCCCCATACATGAAACCTATAAACCTTGATGTTTGGAAGCAAAGGAATGAATAAAGGTTGATTTGACATTATAGAAAGATGTGGAAAGTTGAAACACATCTAGACAAGCATGGTGAACCATGTATAGGAGTATGAAACCAAGCAAAATGGTTTGGCAAACTAGGAATGTAGGAAAGACTATTTGAGGCCTAAAGCCCAATTGAGAATCCACTCACACTTCTATTATGAAACAAGCTCTCTAACAAGTTTGAACATGTTTATGGGATCAAATAAGATGTGATAAAGTTGGTTAATGTAAAGAAGCTCAATTGTAAGGAAACCATCAAAAGTTACAAATAGGCTCACCAAAAATGGTTATGACTAAAATATAAACAAGAAGTCATTCTCAATTTTGGACCTAAGTGATCATTTAAACTAGTTAGAACATTATCTTGAGGTAAATATAGAAGTGTTTGAGCTAATTGGAGATAGGGAAAAACCATTAGAGGTCATTTTGAGCTATGTGGAATAGTCAATCTTACTGGGCATGCTAAAGTCTATATTCCAAATGAGTAACTAGTGACACTATTAGCATTAAATATGAGTTTTAATCTATTGAAGTAGGTTCATAGGGTGACTACAAGTGTGTTCCATCATATAGCTTGTAGGGAAACCATCAAAAGTCATGTTTGGAGCTAAAACCCAAGGGGTCACTTAAAATTATAGCATGAGATGAACATTCCCATGAGTTAAAACATGTTCATGGAGTCTCAAAAGATATTTTCAAGCATTTACCTTCCAAGATAAATCATATAAGGGTAACTTTTGACTAGAAAACTCACTTAGACTTGTAAAAATAAGGGAAACAAGCTTGATAGGAAATTTTTAGAAGCTCACATATTTTTGGAGGATTTTTATGGTTTCCAAAGGAGTTAGGGGAAACTAGTAGGGGTATTGAAAAATAAGTTTGTGGAATTTCTTTATTGATTGGATGTGCAATATTTATGAACAATCCTTAAGACCAAAAACTACTCTAAAACCATTGCAAACCCTTGCCTGCAACTAGTTTGCAAAATAGAGTTGTATAGATAATCTAATGAGATATCTTGATCAAATTGGTGGTTAGAACTTGTATAAGACTCATTCAAGATACTCCCCATGATTTTTTGTTGTGTGTACTTGTATAGATGGGGGTAAAAATAGGGTTTTTATAACTATTTTTTGTATTATGCAGGCCATAGGAGGAGTTAAGAGATGAAAATAACTTCATGTTAAATATTAATAATTAATATAACTCCCCATACTAATTTCATCCCCATAAATAAACTTATAAGTGCCACAACTAGGTGTTTCAACTCAGCTAGTCAAAAATTGCATATTACAAAAGTGAGGAGAAGCGTGAAAACATCAAGTGGATGACATTTTAAGTTACCCATAATTATTCCAAGGCCACAAAGGGTATTTTAACATGTCACCCACTTGGGTTTATGTATTTTCATGGAAAAATGAAGGAATTTTGGAGGCCAAGTGTTTAGGGTGCATGGAAGAGCAATTTTTCTAGACAATAGGTGATGATGGCTCACTTTTAGAGATTTTTAGAGGACCAAACATGAAACCAATGCATGGAGAGGAATTTATAAGCTCTAAAATTACATTAAAATCATTATAAATACTCCTAATTAGTTATGGGACATCCAAATAGGTCCAATCATGTAGGTAGTTTTTCTAAGCTAGAATGAGGAGTATTGTGCCACTTTGCAAGACTTTGATGGCTTGGATTGACATTTTTACTTCATGAAATTATATTATTAAACCCATATTCTCTTATAATGCATGGATAACTAATTTTATTAGCTTCACAACTTTCCTTGTGACCATTGGACTTCTCTTCTTCTCTCTCTATCTCAATCTCTATAAGAGCTAGCCATTTTTGCCATTATTTTCTATGCTCCACCTAAGTATGGAAAATATATGATCATTAATATACCTTTTGATCAATATAATTACTAATTTTTACCCATTTCATGACTTTTTATAGTGTGATTTAATTGAATGTTGAATTTGCTTAGTGAAGACTATGGATTCCTTAACAAGTTGTCACATTCTTTCACCTATTTGTAGCTTCTTCTTGTAGGGCATGTGATGTGTTATAGGAAATGTCAAAGTTTAAGTGAGTTATTCTCTTCATTATTTCTATTCAAGGCTCCTTGTCTTGTCCTCCTAGCTATGAATAGTCATCCATAACCCCACAATGTAATACTGATGCAAGAAGACATAGATTGGAGAGTGTATGTTTAGTTTGTACATTGATTTCAACTGTAATATGCATATCATTGTGTTGTTCAAAAAATTAGCCACAATAATTTTAGGGAAAACCCATATGAAACTTGTCCATTTCATGATCTTCACTCTAAGTTTGTTGTTCCAGACAAGTTTTTCTTCATCTTGAGTGAAGTTGACTAACATCCTAGAAAAGTTTGTAATGCTCCCTCATCATGATTTATCGAAAAAAATGAAACTCATTGTAGTGTTGATCTGATCAAATGTCATATTTTAATGGTTTTCAAGGTGTTAGACAATTTTTGGTTTTTCCATGCACTAGCAGTGATTTTTGCCACTTTTACATATTTTCTACCTCTAAGTGCAATAGTGGCGATATTCACCACTTTTGCATGTTTTCTACCTCAAAGTGCAATAGTGTAAAAATTCACTTCTCTTACAAGTTATTTTGGTTTTTCATGCAAGAGCATCTATTTTTCCACCCTTGCATTTTCTTTCCTTTCCATGCAGGAGCAACGATTTTTGCTACCATTGCATCCTTCTTCTTCTCTTCATGTATGGGTAGTAATTTTTGCCGCCAATGCATAATATTCTTCATTACATGCAAGGGTAGTAAATTTTTTTGGCAATGCATGATCTTAATTTTTACTTGGTATTTATGGCCACACGTGTTGAGTGGTTGGGGCTTATTTTGGGGCATTTTATTGCCATTTGTTACTTATTTTAATTATTTTTAGTTTTCTAAAACTCCTCCTTGAAATTAGTCAGCTGAGTGAATGAGTAAGATTACGAATTCACCAAATTCAAGCTTAGAATTTCAAAATTTCCAGGTAAGTTCTGCTTTTTAATCTTTTTGCCTCATCTTTTTATTTTGTTTTCTCTTCTCTCTTTGGTTTTCTTTTCCTTTGATCATTTCTTTTCCTTTCATTTTGGTTTTTTTGCTCCTCCCCCATTTTTTGGCCTTACCTTAGTGGACCTATCTAGACTCTTGATTCATCATCCCTCCTTCCATGCCCTAGGTTGTCTCGACATACCAAGTTGATGTTTTGACCCAACCTATGTTTTTGCCTACATCAAAACTAGTTAGAAACCACCTACACAAAGCCAATGCAATGATAGTTAAAATTCACTGATGATGCATGCCCCCATGCAATCGAGCCAAAATTTACCACCTTTATGTCTCCCCATTTCTTCCAAGTGCATTAGCAGCGTTATTCACCACTCTAATTTTAGCTTGATATTTTCTTACAAGGTCAATAATTTTTGCCACCCTACCTTTTTAACCTAACTTTATGTAGAGTCAACAATTTTTGCCACCTCTATATAAACCCAACCTATAGGGGTGTCAAAAATCTCCACCCTTATATAAGTGGATTTTACCTCCCATATGCAAGGGTGGTGATTTTTGCCACCTGTGCAAACATTCTTCTAAATTTTTTAACTCTGGGAAATTTTTAGTTCCACTTTTCTAAACCTACTTTTTTCTAGTTTTTTGGCCTGCTCACACTTTATCCCTTTTAAGTTCATCCCCATAGACATGATCATCGACATGTAGTTTTCCTAGATTACCAGTATTTCCCTTGATTGCATGATCATGACCTTTATTGTAGTTTCTCTTGTGGATCCTTCTTCATTGACATCCTTTTAACACAATCTCTTCCAGATGACTAAGGTTTCTTTAAAGAAGTCAAAAATAATGAAGTATAAATATCAAGGTGTCTTTTCAATCACCTCGATTACTTCTAATGTCGAAGACATTAGAGATACAGAGATTGGTCATGTGGTTATGGCCAAGTTCATGGAAAAAACTAAATATAGCAATACCAACCATGAAATGAAGAAGATAATTGATAGCAATATTCAATTTATATCTTCTTTCCCTATAGTGCTCACAACATAGAATTTGTTCTCTAGTGTGCTCAGTTCTATAATAAGGATATCAGGGCTATGTTAGATGCTAGTGGTAATGTGGTAATTAGACTGGATCCTGAGTTCATCGATAAAGTGTTCATGTGTGCTCCTACTATCAAAGTAATAAAGCTTGATTTTGTCAAATCACAAAAAGAATATGACAAAGATCCTAAAAAAGCAAAGAAAGTAATCAATAATAAATGGCTCAAAAATCCAAGGGATAATTTGTCAAGGTGGCCAAAAAGTTTTCCAAGGAGTGACTTTTCTGAAGAAGTCAGTGATCTGATCACTCTTCTTAGTAGGGTAAGAGGTTTAACTTCTTCCTCATAGTTTCATGAATGGATGTATCCCTTCATCAAGATAATTCTCCAAGGCAAACAAGTCATCTTCTGGGGAGAACAAGTCAACAACGCTTTTCATGAGAAATTGATGAAGGTATCTACTACCTTTAAATTCTACATGACTTCTTACCTGGTGTATATTGTAGCTTCGATGAGAACCTTTCCAAGTTTAACATTAGAAGTAGATAGGAGAGTAACCCCGGTATATCAATACTACCCTCAGTTAACATTGAAGGGTTTTATTCATCATTTTAGGACAGTAAATGATTCTTTATTTGCAATATTTTTGTGTCTCTTTGATCCTTAATTAGAACAAATAAGAATGTCTTATGAGGCCTGGGCAGTTGTGAATGATTTTGGATGTATGTTCTTTCAATTTCCTTCTTTTTCATATCTACGAGTTGGCTTTTTCCAAGGTCATCCTTATATGATTTCAAAATTCCCTTTAGACAAATTGGTCTTAATGGAGATATGTAGGCAAATTATTGTCATACATAATAAATAGATAGAATTCAAGAAGCCTAGTTTTAGATTCCCAATTGAAATTGGTAGGTTTTCAGTGTTAACTGTTGGGAAAGCTAGAGTTATGGAAACTAAAATGCATCTCGTAATAATGAAGCGATTCAAAAGAAGACCAAATTTTGATTATAGGGGAATAAAGGACATAATCAAGAGAGAACCCCAATTTCATGAACCTATGATTGAAGATGTTTGGGTATATTTGAAGACAGCAGAAGATGTCAGGAAAATGGACTACAGTAGGTTATCTCTTGCGAAGATAGAATATTTGGGACTTGTTGATATCCTTGAGAATTTAGTGGATGATAAAGATTTGATTAATGATAAATAAAATGTTGAACAGGTTTCCAATGCCCCTCTTCCCCCAATCCAATGGTCACAAAAGGAGCTGACTTCCTTAAGAAAAAGATTTGAGCCAATATTGGCAAATACCAATAATTGGTTGCAAATAAAGGAATCACTTTGAAATAATTCATCATAGGTTTAGAAGATGAATTTTAAGAGGAAACAAGAAGAAGAGTATAAAATATGATGAAGAATAAAAGTGATGTTCCTTCTTCTTCTAGGACACATAAGCTAAAGATCATATTTGTGATGAAGAAGTCAAAAGTTATGGAAAAAGAGCCAAAAATAGTAGATGTCAAGGTTTAGAAACAAAGCACTGAAGAACTAGCAATGAAACAGATGGAGATTGACAATAGGCCTATAGATCAACAAGGAGAGGAAACTTTATCTCCATAAGAGAATGTGCAACAAGGAACAAGAATATCTTCTTCCCTGTCTGACATACCCATTGCAATTACTTCACCTACTTCTCCAATTAGTGTTCCCTCTTCTGGATCACCCTCTTCTTCCAAAATTATTTTTAACAACCCTCATAGCACTTTTGAAGATATTCTTCATTCCTCAGAGTCAATTCTCAATTTGTCATCCCCATCTTTTGATATCAGAGATGGTTCTACTTTTGATCACTTAGTAAAAGGTGCAATTTTTACTGATACTCCACCTATTATTTCCATTACTTATGCAAGTACAGCTCTGATGATGCCACCAATGGAGATAGATCTAAATGTAAGTGCTTCCATGCTCCCACCATGGTTATTAGCTTACACTCCTAGAAGGAAGAAACAAGCCATCTCTCTAGATGACTTTGATTTCAATAAGTTGATGTCAGTGAAAGCCAAGGCTCCAAAGAAGCTAAGGATTATTTCAAAAATGATTGGGGATAAGGGACACAAATTTATGGAAAATGCAAGACCTTTGTAGGATGCAGTCATTGAAAATTTGGATATAACTAATTACTCTATCCCTAGAGTTGAATTAGGTAAGATAACTCATAAGAGAGCTAAGAGTGATATGAAATCAGTCATGGACATCTTGATTTAGAAAAATGATAGAGAGAAATAAATAAAGGATCGCTACAAAGTGATGGTGGAACAATTGACTGTAGTAGTAAGGAGAATTACTTTCAATCCATAAATTGTAACTCTTGAGGCCATTTCCATAGAAGACCCCATTATTTATAAAGTGAAAAAGACCTATCTTAAAGGAAAATTACTTAAAGGGTACTTGGATAAGATGCATACAAAAGGAGTTTCCTTACTCACAGAGTTGTCTGAGAAAACATATAAAATGAGAAATTTAAGAGCAAAACTTGATGATATCATTAATGTTATCTCTCAATATATTCAAAGAATAGAATAGTATCTTGAAAAATGGATGGATATGAGGAAACTAAAAATAAGCACTCTAATATCAATCAGTGTCATTACTGATAAAGATTCTTACATTGAAACCAAAGAGGCATTGACATATAGGAATCGGGTGCTTAAAGAGTTGATTAGTGACCTCGAATCTTCAAAGGACCTTAATGAAGAAAGTGATATTAGTATTTTGCATAAACTGGAGGACCTACCTTGTAAACTTACATCACAAGATAACCAATTCCTTTCAGCAAAATAAATGATACAAGAATTTAAAGGTATGTTCTAGAAGGAATTTGAAGACAAGGCATTTTCAGTAGCCTCTACCGATAATATTATGGATAATCAGTTGACTCTAGATAATCTAAAAACTAGGTTAACTATTCATGTAAAATTAGTCATAGCAGTGAGAGATGCCATAGTCAGAACTATGGTGATTTTCAAGAACACTGTTACTCCAGATAGTATCAAGATGCAAGCAGCTATCACCATGTATGATGCTCACATGAAGAAAAATGGGGATACAAATTGAAATTGTTCTTCCTTGGTCTAATTTCCATTTTTTAAATGCACTTTTCTAACCAATTTTGACATTTTCACATGTACTTTTGTCATATGTAATTACATGTAAAAATATGGAAAGTCCAAAGTCAACAAGGACTCCTATCTTTGACTAGGTTAAAGTAATTTGGTCTTTTCCAAAATCTTAGAGGCCTTTCCCTATAAATAAAGAGGGCCTCTTTTGTAATAGATATCTCTTAGTTATTGGAAGCAAAACTTTTCCAAAATTGAAAGGCATTTTGAGACTTTGAGCTCAAATTGTAAATCAAATTTAATCAGGTGAATGAGAAAGCAAGTGACCTTTCAAACTTTGTGTTGAAGTAACTTGTGTTATGTAGGAAATTGTTCTTATGTCCTTTTCCTAGTATAATCTTATCTATCTAATCAAATAAGTAGAGTAAGTGAAAATAATCTAGGATATGTTATGAATATAATTATAGAGACTTTGTGGTACTATAATTATCTTTAGTTTGTGTTTTAGTGTTTTAGAACAACGGATATTGGAAAGGCTTTGAACTACTTTTATCCTTTTGTAATTTTATACTTTGTTGTAGTTTTCAGTGAAGACTTTGTGTTGTACCTCATTCTAATATGATATAGTTCATAAATTAGTAAGAGAAACAATGATAGACTTTGTGCTCTCATGGGTTTCTTGTGGATTTAGTTAATATCAAGGAAATTTTCCTTTATTTTGTGAACATCATTTCTAAAAAAGAGAAATGGATGATATGATCTCACCCCTGAGTTAATATTTAGTATAAGTTAAGTTTGTGATAGTTTATAGGGAGTCTCCCCTTGCTGAGAGAAGAGGTTTATTTCATTACACTATGGTTGATATAGCCATTTTGTCTTCAGTTATTTGGCAACAAAATATTCACCCAACAGTTTTTTAGCTACTCATGGAAGAACATGCAATTTGAATCTTCACAAAACAATGGAAGAACATGCAATTTGAAGCTTCACACTTCAAATTAAAGCATTTCCAATGATTTTCTACTCTACATTATGGCAGATCCATAGTATACATGAATCCAAAGAGGTCAAGGTATTGTTGATCCTGTATGTGAGTTGGTGTAACAAAATAATTCTAATATTTTTCCTCCATAATCTCACCTTTAACGAACCAAGATTTTTCCTCCTACAAATGTTAGGTCTCCAATACTAGGTGAAGATTCTAGTTCTAGTGCTAGTAGAGTTTTATCTATACATACCCCATAAATGTTTGTTATCCCTCCTTTTAATCATCACATCATGGCAGCCCAAGGCCCTTGGGGTAACACTTTTGGCCCTCTCAATCTAACCCCACCTTTACATGAAGTACCTCATAGTTCAAGAAAGAATTTTCCCAAGTTCTATGGTGATGGGAAAGTTCATCTTGATGAGTCTATTATAGCTTTATTTATAGCCTATGGTGTGATAGGCATTGAATATGAAGATATAGCAGTAAGACTGTTTACAAAAACATTTCAAGGCACTGTTGATTATTGGTTTTATCATCTTCAAGATCAGACTATAACTAATTAGAATAATCTCAAGGCCAAGTTTGAGGCTAGGTTCAAATCCATAGAAGATACACATGCCTTTTAGCTCATCTTACGCAAATGAATAAAGAGCCTTTTGAACATATGCGAGACTTTATTACTAAATTCAACAAGCTGAGGAACAAGATACCTACAATTGCTTAGCCAACACCAAAAAATCTCAAGTGCTTCTTCATCAATTCTCAACTTCTTGAAGTGAGTTTTCTATTGAGGCAGGCTAGCCCTATAAATATTTCTACAATTTAGATTTTGGCTACCAAGGTCGAAGATGATCTTATCTTGGTAGGTAAGATAAGAAAAGATTCTAATAAAAATAAATTTTCTTCATCTACTAAAAATTCTTCCCCAAGCACCACTGATCCTATGGTATAAAATTTAGAAAATGAATTGCTATGTCTAAAAAGGAAAATGTCCTAAGGTAAGGAGAAAATCCCGGTGGAAACACTGAAGGCACTTCTCTTCTTTTAGAAGTGTTCTTATAGGAAACAACAAGAGTTTGTTTTAGGTAGTAAAAGTAACTGGTGACAAAGGGCATAGTAACCAGTAGGATGAAATAGAACACAAATTTTCCACCTCAACTACCCAAAGAGTATAACACAAAGGATAATGGGGGCACAAAGTCATTTTAGAATCCTCAACATAAAAAGAAAAGGAAAAACACACGTTGAAAACAATTGTGAAAGCACAAAGTCTTCTCATAGTTGGCTTTAGGACACCTCCCTTTTTACCTTCACTAATTCTACTTGTCAAGTTAAATAAATAAGAATGATTTTAGGAAATAGACATAAGAACAATTTCCTAAAGTAGCACAAGCCAAAACAACACAAAGTTTGCAAACAACTTGCTTTCTCATTTAGATAAAATGAAATGAAATTACAATCTGAGCTCAAAGTCTCAGTCTTCTTCGTTCAAATGGGCAGAGTTTCTCTCCTGGAAAAATGAAAAGTCTCCCTTTCTAATAAGAGAAATTACAACCTTATAGCAACTATGCAAGGCTTGGCATTTTTTCCCATGGGACGACCCATACTACAATTAATGTCTTCAATGTGCCTTCAGTTTTTCTCAAGAGGGACCATGTTGGGAACAATGTATTGCCATAACTATGGCATGTCCATTCCTCTAATATGTCTCTTCTTAGTATAGACTATCTAGTCTATCCCCTCTAATGTTTGCATAGCTATCCATTTATCTTTACTTCATGGAAGGAAAAATAGGCCACGTCCTTCATTTACAAACCATAATACCTACTTAGTGGACTACTCCACCTATTGAAATTACTTCTATGTAGATATTTAGGGTTTTCCCTCTTTTTACTTTTGTCTTTTCCAGCTTTGTCTCTTCCTACTATGATTTGAGCTATCGAGCTATCTTTTTGGTCAGTCACTTGGTTCTTCCTTTAAATTATGTGCTTTATTTGAAATTCCACAGATATTCCTTTACTTTAAATTTGATTTCTGCAGGACCGTCAATGGTCGTTGGCTGTTTGAACCATGTTAAACCTTGAACCTGTGAACCTATGAAAGTTCATTGGTTCATTGGTTCATTATGTCTCTTTTGTTCCATCACTTCCTAGTTCAATCACTTTCTCTCTCCTTGGTTGAACCATCCGTTGAACCACTTGTGTGCTACTTCTCTCTTTGACAGAGGCTGCCTTTGAACCTTTGAACCCATGAACCATTGAACTTTGAACTCTTTCAGTTCAAGGTTTAATTAGTTTATTGGTTCATCCTTTTGATTTTCCTGAGTCTCTTTGATACCTTTAGACCAAGAATGTTGAACCAATTGGTCATTGAACCCATTGAATTGATGAACCAAAATGGTTCAAGGTTCAACAATTCAATGGTTCAAGCATTTGAAACTAGTTAAGTGCTCGGAGCCATGAAACCTTTGAAATAGTTGAACTTTGAACCTCTTACAAAGCGTAACTAGCTCTTGTTGATGATGTTGAACCTCTGAACCCACTAAACCCATTGAACCAAAATGGTTCAAGGTTCAATGGTTCAATGGTTCAATCCTTACTTAGATGCTTACCGATGGACATTTTTTATTAAACTAAGGTGCCAACCCAATCTTGAAGATGGCCAAGTATTGGAAAATGGCTCTTTTGATTGAATTCACCTGTAGAAGCCTCTGAACCTATTGAACTTGCTAACCCCTTTACTAAAAAATCTTTAAAAAAATGAGGAATTTGAAAGATCAGAACAAATTTTGAGAAGGGAAGAGAGAAATTTTGGTCCTGTAAGACCAAGATAGCTCATATGTTGTTCCAAAAATGAGTGACATTTTTGGGGACCAACACATTTGATGGACTTCGCATTTATGTGTTAAAATTAATGATATTAATAGTCTAATGGAATTAATCTTGGCAACTAGAGCAAAGGTTTCATGGTATTCAACACCTTCAACTTGTGAGAAAATTTTTGTTATAATTTAGGCTTTATAAATGTCAATAGAACCATATACTACATACTTAGTGTGGCACTTCCACTTTAAGCTAACTATTTTTATTTTTTTATTTGTCTTAATCTTCAATGAAATAAGTTATTTTTCATAGTTGTTTGCCATTCAAGATGCTTAGAAGATTGATGATAATTATATATATCTTATGACACTACCAACCATACCAAATGTATAATACCATACAAATGACTCATATATGATCTCATCATGCTTGGATCTCATAAATCATCTACCAATGAACCAAACTCATTAAAAATTTTATGGACCCATTTTGGCAAAGGTTGTGTTTTTTAGGAAGGTGTATTATGAATGTTTTATGGCACTAGTGTAGGTGTTAGTTTCCCCTTATGTGACTCATCATATGAACTATAGTAAATATTATAAATAGATCCATTTAAACTTTTTTTTATTCATAAGAGACCTTAGAAGTTGTGTCCAACTCTACATAAAGTAATGGTGGTGGAGAAAAGTAGGAGATGTTGGAGTGAAAGCCTGCAATTGTTCATCAAATAAAAAATATCATCTATAAGACACCTCACTTATAAATCTAAAATATGTCCTTGCATTACATCTAAAAAATCAAAAATCAAAAACATTTGATTTAACATCAAACCATTTTTATTTAGGAGTTATATTTTACACTGAAGAGTGTAGAGTGATTTTAGATATAGATTTCACATTGATTTCCTCATATCGATAATGTAGATTCAAGTATTTAGAATACACCATGAAATTGGTCATTTCCTTTAGTGTGTGGTTTTTATGTTTAGTTACACCATTTTTTTGATAAGTGTAGGGTAAACTATACTAAAGTTGAATGCCTACATGTTCACATAGGACAATCATTTGAGTTTTGACAAATTATACTCCATTACCTATTTTGAGACACTAAATTTTTATTTTTGATAGGTTTTCAACAAGGGATTTAAACTTTTTGAAGTGCTCAAAGTTGTTGATTTTATTTTATAGAATGTAAATCATAGTTGTACAAGAGAAATAATCAATGAATATAAGAACATATTTATATTTTTGAAAATAAACATTGGGAAATGATATAAAATCACATGAACCAAATGCAATATGTCACTTTCCCTTGAGGGTTTACCTTTGGGAAATGGATCTTTGTGTTGTTTTCCAATTACTCAACCTAGACCAAAGCCATATTTAAAATAAAGTTGTGGAAAACCAATAACCATGTGATTATTACTGAGGTCCCATAAAGAGAGATAGTTGAGATGACCAAAACACTCATGCCAAAGTTTACTCAAGTCATTAACATATGCAATAATGACTTATGAAAGCTAAGTTAACATAAAGTTGTCAAACTTGTACAATTATGCTTGATGATTATTATCAACAAAAGTTACACTCTTGAGTAGGGTGCTCAAGATTCCTTACTTAAGTGATAGCATGGAGACTCTTCAAAGGTTTTGGGTGACCTTATAGATGAGGAGAAAATCAAGGCAGGGATAGTTCCCTTGATGCATCACTTAGAACTAATACTTGCGAGGGAAAAGGGAGAGTGAATTAAAAGAAAACTAAACTAGGGAGGTTATGCACCAAATTCATATCTTCCACCTTCCTATAATGTAATAAGAACATGAACTAGATTGAATATAAATGCATAAATCAAATTTGGTCTCCAAACATGAATGTTTCACATAGAGGTTATAGCATGATGCATAGACTAAGGGTTTGATCAAGAGGTCTCAAAAGACACTAATGAAAGATTCTAGTTACAATTATTGTAAATATATTTATAATCACTCTATATTACTTAAAAATATGACTAAACACTTGTAAATAGGCAAACATGATAGGAAAAATGAGAGGAAGTAGCATACTATCTCTAACATTCATCAACTATCATGAAGTGTCCACTAGATACAAGTGTTGGTAAGGATTAATTTATCTCTATTCAATTCAGAGGCAAAAAATGTGTTCATTGGGATAGAGCTATGCCATATCTAGCAAAAGGATCCATTATAATGCCAAAATCAGGCATACATATAAAAGAGAATGAGAGAGAGAGAGAAGATAAGCCTTGGAGAAACCTATGACAAGTGTCGTTTAATGATGGAACAAGTTAAAAATAAGAAGGCCTAAAAGTAGGTAGTTTATTAATATTATCTAACATGTGTCATATTTTTATAATCCTTTTCTTCATCAAGGTGGCATAGGAAATCATCATTATCCTATATGACTCATCCATCTTCCTCGAAACTACCCATTAGGAATGATTATGAAGTTACAAGTCATATTATTGGAGTCTAACTTATTGACTTGCATTATATATCTATTTAAAATCCATATCCAATCATATTTACACTTTTTAAAAAAAAATTCCATCATAGTTCTCATGTTTTCTCTCCTTGAGGTCTATTCTTTGTAGCCCTATTTTGATACAAAGCTCCTTGTTTTGAGTGATATGTAACACTTCCAAGCTAACTAAAAACATATCTGAGTACCCTTTGTCTTTCTTCAGCTTCACCAACAATTTTATCACCCAAATCCCAATACAGGCCTACTTTATTAACACCCATCTTTCCCAATTATGCATAATTGGGCCTAAAACAAGCCTATAGTAATATAAACCATACAAGACCATACATTACTTCGATAGAAACTCGAAAATATAGTAAGGGACATAAGGTCTAATGGCAAATTTTCAATGGATTACAAGGGTTATAACTTAAGTTATACAGATTTTAAGTTTGTTATCCCTAAGTTGTAAAAACATATGCTTAAGTAGGTTGAGAGAAAACAAAAATGCATATGGAAAATATTAAGTCATTTCAAGGCAAACTATGACATCAATTAGGTCTGCACTAACTTTTTAAAACTCCTTTAGTAATTGGTTTTACATGATCAACCTCAATGAGCTCCCACCAAGAAAAAAGGTAGAATTATGTGTGCAAAAGAGGGCCATGTCATGGTTTTAGGTTTTTTTTAATATTTTTCATAAAATTAAAAACATCTTTAGAACCTTATAAGGCTTATCATGGCTCCATCATACCTTTCACCTCCATATCAACTTTGTTGACCAAATTTGACCTTGTAGGTCAAATTGGGGTACCTATAGGTAAAAACTTGAGTTTTAGGTGTTTTTAGGGTATAATATTATGTAATAGGATGTATTATATGTTCTTTTATGTTATTTCATATCATATTAGCCTTGGTCAATTAGTCTTTTAGTCCATTTATCATTTTGAGTCACTTTAATAGTCATAAATGGGCATTAAATGATTTTCACATCCTTTTAGTGAAATGTGAAGGTTCTAAAAGGTGATGTCACATGATATGTGTCCTAAGAGGTCTTAATAAACTATCAAAACTAAAAGTGGTGGGTTCTTTAGAAGAATGAACAATTATCAAAGGAAAAAGAAGAAAATTGGCACTTGTACAGCCCATGGGGAAGTGTTTCATGTGGGAGAAGATAATAGAATGTCCCTTCAACTTCCTAAAGCTTAGTTATACATTTTAAATTCTCTAAAAGTGTCAAAATTTGGATAAAACCATTTTGTTCCATTTTCACCCTTCTAGGTATAAAGAACTAATCTTGAAGTTTGTACTAGGTAAGATCAGTAAGAGAAATTCTAGGTCAAAATCCTTTGTCAGGTGAAAGTACAATGAGATATCTTCATTTACATAGAAATATTTTAAAGAATGGTGGCTTGTGCTTTATGAACCATCCTCATGAAGTTGATTGTGCTTTTCTACTTATTGTTTCATGCACCCTATAGGTTTTGCTCCATTTGGGCAAGTCCATATGAACTAGTTAGTGAGGTGGACTCCAAATGATGTTGTATCTCTTCTCATTTGATTTCCATTATTGTTTTTAGGTTTCATGGTGTTTTGGTGAGAAAATCATCTCAAGTTTTAGATTAGTCTCATTTGGGATGACAAGTAGTTTTTCATCATTTTCAGAGCTCCCATGATTTGATAATGGTTAACATGATATATATAGGTTAATCACCATGTCTCAATACCATATTTATCACCTCATGTCATGATTTATCACACTATATCATGCTTGAAACAAACTTGCAGTCCACTATCATACTCAGTCAACTTCTTGCTCACTCCTACTTGCAGTTATGGTGAATTATGTGTGGGGTGGTTATACAACATGTTCATAAATGTGTGTTTAAAGTTTTTAAAGTCTTGATGTATCCTTTAGTAGCATGAAGTGGTGAGTCAATCTTATATATGGTATAAGAAATGGGGATTATGGCAGTCATATTCAACATTTTCACATAGTCAGTCATGGAAGCTCACCTGTAAGTGCTCTCAAGAGTTACATTCATGTTTTAAAAAGTAATTTGGACTTTTTTTAAGTTTACATAAGATTTAAGGATCCATATGAAAAATTAAAATGGTGACAAGGTCATGTTACATGCTCATAATCCGTACATCCTTTCCAATGTTCCTATCTACCTATATACAACCCAAAACACACCTACAGGTGTTCTCATGAACAATCTATTGATGAAAGGGATATTTTAATCTAAGTAGTGTTTTGATTGTGAGAGTAGTAATTTTGGAGATTTTGAGATGAATATACAAATCATAAATGTAACAAAATAGGCACCTTATCCCTGTTTGTAACCTTACTACCTATGTGTGAGGATAACCACCTATAGGTGGTACTAATAAAGCATAAAAACACATTTCGAGGTGTTGAAATAGATGGTGAATCCTTGTTTGGGGTTTTAGTGGGTTTAGGGACTATGGAAGACCTCATTTCAAAGGTTAGACTTCTAAACAAGTTGAAAATCACCCTCAAACAATAAAACTATGTTTTAGGGACATAATCCCTAAAAGCTCCAAAATAGAGCCCTAGGTGGTTTTGAGGCTACCATTTGATGAAGTCATAGGATATTTATGTGTTTTTTCATGGTTGAATATTGTAACCTCCACACAGGGGTGTTAACTTGGAAAATGAAAGTGAGTGTTTGGTTCAACAAATGAGATAGTGGAAGCTTCAAGATCATGTATTTGTTCACTACAATATCTTAGTGTTTTCTATAGTTTTGAGATCCCATGTAACTTTGCATACTAAAGTGAAATAATAAGGGTATCCTTATATTATTTAATGGTCATATGGGGTTGAGGAACTCACTATTTTTCTAAATACCATCAGGTGATAATTTTAATGCACAGTTTTAGTCTACACACATACCTAGAGGTGCACCCTTGTTTAGAAGGATAATCTATAGTCTACTTATAGGTTATTACAACTCACAAAGTGAAAATCAATAGTTATACCTACAAACATCAGCACATAAAATTTATAAATTCTTCTAAATAATTCCAAATGAGACCATAAACCTTGTACCATGGATTTAAAGGTGTTTATACATCTATAACACCCATGTTACCTTGACAAAACCAACTATAGTTAACTATAACAAATAGTGAAGTACAACATGGTGTTTTCATGGTTAGATAGTAAAAACATAATGGGTTTAGGTATAGGAGATTTAGATGATTAATTTCAATCTTGTATCAATGTATTCGAAGCTTAAAATATGCAATTAACCACTATAAGTGTCCACATTTTGAACATTCGCCTGCAACAGACCTTGGTTCTTAGATCAGTCATGAAGTGAAATTCAAACATGGGGACATAATATTGGTAGTTAAGGGATAAATAAAAGTAATTTAAATGGTTTTATGGAGTTATAAGTAATTTATAACATAAATTTTATATATGTAAGGCACATATAGGCCCCACATAGTCAACTATAGTTCACTGTGAGGGATAGAGAGAAGAAAGGTTGAGATTCTTGGCATGGAATCAACTCAATATGGAATGAGTAGGTCCAAATACTCACCAAGTGAATTTTTGATATCTAAATAGTATCATGACACTATCAAACATCTAAGAAAGGTTTACCTATAGGCATTGTGTCAAAATAGGTCCACATAGTCAAAATTATGCATATAATCTAAACTAGATAGATATATGAGGAAGTATATGAAAGTTGAAGTGATGGATGAAGAATATAATCAATTTATTATGATCACACTATCTTGATGAAATTTTCATAGTAGAGATAGTATACAAGAGAAGCTTAAACAAGCAACACACATTTCACATAATTGAAGCTTGTATATAGTCCTTGCCTAGCTATCTGCCTTAGTTTTTATTGGTTTTAGAAGGTCATATGAGATGACCAACGGATAAATTTTGTATATATAAGACCATTATAACCTAAAAATTTCCATAAAATGACCAATATGTTTTGATGAAATAGAGGAGTACCTTCTATTTTATCTCAAATAGAGGGCACTACCTTTATGTATAAACATGCATTTTGGAGAAGATGGGTGAGAAAGCATGAACCAAAAGATAAAATAACCTTGTAGGAAAGTTTGAAGAGTTTTAAAAATCTAGATAAATATGTTATAACATTCACAAAAGGATGGAATTCAACAAGTTACCTTACACTATTAAGGTTGTAGACATGCTCATGAGGCAAGGGTATGCCTAGATTCCAAACAAGAGTTCACTTAAACTAATAGATATAAATGAGATTTATAAATAATTGAAACATTTTTTAGGAGAAAAATAGAGGTGATAGATCTGGTGTAAGGTAGAGAATTTTTAGGGGAATCCAACTTTGGCTTAGGACCAACATTAGGCCTGTGCAAATGGAGAAAAGAGCTCGATAGGGCAAGTTTGAATGCTCATATAGATTTTTATGATATGTATGGGAATATAAAAAGTTAAAGGATGTTTATTAGGGTCTTTATATATTAATTTTTGGAATTTTTTGATAGTTTTAATATCCCATCTTTATGAATGAACCTTAAGAGGGTAAAATAAGCCTAAGCCCTCTTAAACCCTTACCAAGAATTAGTTTGATGAAAAGAAGTTGGATAGATGATATAATGGAATATTTTTAACATTAATTTTATTTTAAGATCTATAATACTATCTTAGTCTCCTCCCCATCCTGTTGGACTACACAAAATTATATGAACATGGTACAAAAGAGGGTTTTCTTAATTGTTTTGTGTGTTTTATAGGCTATAGGAGGTTTCAATAGATTAAATAAAGTTTGGGGAGAATATTATGAATTTCAATAACTACCTATGGCTATTTCATGCCCTGAAAAAACTTCTAAGTGTGAAAATAATAACTCTCATCTTGGCCAGTCAAAACTGACATAGTGGGCAAGCTAGTGAGAAGGGTGGAAAACTTCATGTCAAATAATTTTAAGGTATCCCTAATGATTGTAAGGCCATGAAGGGTATTAAAACTTTTTATCCACTCCCTAAAAATTATTTTCTTGGAAAATTGATGCCTTTTTGGAGGCCAAGTATTCAAGATGCATGAAAGAAGAGTTATTTGGATTGCAAATACTGATGACTCATTTCCAAAAGATTCTAGGTGAGTAGGCTTGCAAATAATGCATAGAGGGTAATGTATTTAACCATTCCAATAATTAAACCTATCCCAAATTAGTTTTTCTATGTTCAAATAGGTCCAAATCATGAAGGTATTTTTTTGAGCCAGGATAAGGAGCTTCATGCCACTTTGAAAAAGTTTCATGCCTTGTCTAGACATTCGTACTTATTAACCTTGCATAATTCATCATACATACTATTCTCATGTATAAGCAAATATTTTTATTATCTTGATAAGTATACTTATGACCCTTGTACTTCCCTCTTATTCTTTCTCTCTCTCTCAAGTTCTATAAGAACTAGCTATTTTGGCCATTATAACTTATGATCCACCTAAGTATGGCAAATCCCTAATCATTTGCATACCATTTGATCAATAATAATACTTATTTTTACCTCTTCATGACTATTAATAGTGTTTTATATGTGAATGTTGATTCTTGCTTAGTGAATACTATGGATTCCTTAGCATGTTGTCTCATTCTTTCATCTTATTTGTAGTTCGAAAGATTTTTCTTGCTGGTCATGCGAAGTGTTCTATGAATTTTTAATGTTGAGTGAGTTAATATATTAACTAGTTATATTTAAGGCCTCTTTTCTAGTCTTCTTAGCCTAAACATTCATCCATAACCTCATAATATAACATTGATGTGAGAAGATGCAGATTGGAGAAGTGTATGTTTGGTTAGCCTCTTGATTTAATGTGTAACATTCATCTAGTTGGAATTCATCATCTTATTTGGTGTATCACCTCCCTTAGGATAGTTTTCTTTTAGTTTTCTCTCTCCCTCCCCCCCCTCCCCAAAGTTTAGGTGTAGTCATGATCTAAAGTGGTACATTAAGAGAGCTAGCCCTATCATTAGATTCACCTCATCCTTAGGCTACCCACAAGCCTAGAGGTGTTTTGATTGTGACACTTGAATGAGTATATTGTTGGAAATATTGTCATTGATGTCAAAGGTTTAGCATTATTGGTGATAAAGGCCCCATTGCATTTAATATTGTTTATCTTGGCTAATATGAGTTAATATTTATTTAATATTAATGAATATATTTTTGGTTGTATATGAGACAAAAGAAGGGCCCATGGAGAAGTCGAAGAGCCACAGGGTAAAGACAAAAGAAGGATGGGATGCATTTTCCCATGAAGAGTCATCTTGGGGAATACCAAGAGTCACCAAGTGAAGACAAAAGAGTAAAGGTGCAATTTCTCATGAAGGGACACTTTGAGGAATACGAAGAGTCACCAAAGATAAAGACAAAAGTGGGAAGGACGTTTTTGGTCATGAAGGGTTATCACATGACTTTCAAATGCTTGGATATGAAGGGTCATCCAAGATTGGTGCCATTTTCCCTGAGGATTGAAAGGTCACAAAGGGGGAAGGCCAAAGGTCATTTGGAAAGCTATAAATAAAGGCTTGAGAAGCCATTTGTAAGATGGAAGAGAGAGGTTGATTTGATATTGTAATATCTAGCTTAGAAGAGCAATTGTGAGAGATGAATATGATTTGTATTTGTTATATCTAGCTTAGAAGAGCAAAGGTGAGAGAGAGGAAATAGATGTTGTATTGATCTATCATTTGCTAAGATAGAAACATTGAGAGATAGGTGTGTGGTATACACAAAGGGGTTGGTGCTCTTGTGGGTTGGTGCTCATGAATTATTGCTGGGTTGGTGCTTGGCAAAGGGGTTGGTGCTCCTGTGGGTTGGTGCTCATGAATTGTTTCAGGTTGGTGCTCGAAAAAGGGGTTGGTGCTCCTTTGGGTTGGTGCTCATGCTTAGGTGCTGGGTTACTACTTGGCAAAGGGGTTTGAAGCTCCTGTGGGTTGGTGATCACAAATTATAGCTGAGGTTTGTACTTGGTAAATGGGTATGGTGCTCTTGTGGGTTTTTTCTCATGAATATATTTGAGATTGATTCTCTGTGGTTTTTCCCACATTGGGTTTCCATGTTATATCTAGTGTCTCTCTCTATCCTGTGTGATGTTTATTGTTTGAGTTTTATTACATATCTTGAATGTTTGATTAAGTGGAATTTGATAAAGGGAAAGTTTTATAAGATATATATTATATTGACTCACCCCCCATCTTAGTATATTCCATGCTTAAAAATTGGTATCAGAGCAGGTTCCTTCAAAAAGGGTTTAACAACTTGAAGGTAGATCAAGGAAAAGCACAAGATGGCCAAGCAGCTAAAGAAGGAGAATCAAGAATT
Organism: Torreya grandis; assembly: GCA_037957365.1. Lineage (NCBI taxonomy): Eukaryota > Viridiplantae > Streptophyta > Pinopsida > Cupressales > Taxaceae > Torreya > Torreya grandis. Next base: position 503,166 of record JARHVA010005939.1, on the reverse strand, counting down.
GAAATTTGTGGTTAAATCTCTTAAAGAATAGGTGTGTATCTTGGATTCTAAGTTGGCTATAGAAGTAAAAGAAAATAAGATATTAATTCAGGATCTTAAGAATCAGTTAGAGGTTGCAACTTCAATTTTAACATCAAAAGAAGAAGAGTGTAATCAGTTGAAGGTTGAGCTAGATTATTTAAAGGATAATCATGAGAAGTTTATAATTGTTGAAAAAGATCATGAAATATTAGTCCAAGGAAAGAAGGATGCAAGTTTTGAAGGCAAATCAAAGAAGTCAATCAGGCAGCCCAATGCTTTCAAGTTTCCAAATTCTTTTCATGGCTGTTGTTTTGTTTGTCATCATGTTGTTCATAACGCAAGAGATTGTATAAGGAGAAGCAATCAGTCAAAGGGAGATCTCAGTCACATTAAATAAAAAGGTATGAGAAATATTGTTTGATTTTGTTGTCATGAGGTTGGCCATATTGCTAGATTATGCCAAAATAAAGTAAAGAGATATTCAAGGTATTACAAAGGATTTAGAGACCCTAGAAAATATGAGAAAAGACAAATTTAGGTTTGGAGACCTAAAATAGTAAAGGTTGATCAAGTTGAGTTTAAGAGTGAAAATGAATTACTTGCTATAGTAGATAAAGAATCAGATAAGAAGGATTGCAAAGAATCTCTTGTTACACTTGAGCATGAGCTTTGTCAAGATAAGATAGTTGCAAAAGTTGAGAAGATGAAAAACATCATAAATGTCAAGGTTAATAAGTCAAAAAGGTTAAACATGCTTAAACGGATTCTAAAAGAAAAACAAAAGAATATCAAGGAAGAAACAAAGGAGATGTGGAAATCTCCTTAGATTTGTTTCTAGGACCCTTTTGTGTGGAGTGTCTCTTCTAGGCTTCAAGGAGACACTTTTAAGAAAAATTGAAGCATGGTGGATGCTTTTGGGTCTTGGCTATGTTGCATGACAAGAAGGTGAGTTGGCAGATTAATTTGTATATCTTTTGAGGGAATATATTTTTGAAGAAAATTTTGCATCAGTATTATGGTTTGAGGCCATTAGAATGATTCTTGCATATGCAGTGTTTCAAATGATTATGGTCATAAGAAATTAGAATGTTGAAAAAGAGCTAATAGTTTTAGAAAGAAGGAAAAGGATACTCATGTAGATTCAATCAAGGAGGATCAGAGTTTCAAAGCTCCATTCATCAGGAAGAAGGTTTAAACATGTTCATGGCAGAAGAAACAACTTGAAGATTTTATGTTGGTGCAAACACCTTTGCATGTAAGAAATAAAAATCAGCCATGATTCATTGATAGCAGATGTTCGAGGCATATGATAGGAGATAAGAGTAAAGAAGATCAATGATGGCATAGTGAAATTTGAAGATAAAACCACTACCAGGATAGCAAGAAAAGGTATTTTAAGTTTCGATATTAGTAGAACCAAAGCTAAGAATGTTTTGTAAGCATAATATTTTGAGTGTAAGTTAAATATGTGTTTAAGGATACACCTTAACGTTTCAGGCGGAATGTTGTGAGATTAGAAGGAAATATTCAAATGAGTTGATTGCAGATTCTCAAAAGACAAGTAATGTTTTAATTAGATATCCTCTCAAAGATCGGTGAGAGGAGTTGGGAGTAATTTCTATTACTTCCTACCAGTGATGTTCAACATCAAGTGAGGGGGAGCTAAGTGTTAGCTCCAGGTAGGCCCTTTGACATTGATGTCAAAGCGGGAGAATAATGGGTATAGGTATAGGTGCAAAAAATAGCTACAGGGAATAGGTATAGGTTGATATAGTAAGGGGGAGTTATTGTATGTTTTTAGATGACAGGATGTGTAGGTTACAGGATGTGGAAATTTTAGGATTGAGGTTGCCATCAATGACAAAGGGGGAGATTGTTGGAAATATTGTCTTTGATGTCAAAGGTTTAGCATTATTGGTGTTAAAGGCCCCATTGCATTTAATATTCTTTATCTTGGCTAATATGAGTTAATATTTATTTAATATTAATGAATATACTTTTGGTTGTATATGAGACAAAAGAAGGGCCCATGGAGAAGTCAAAGAGCCACGGGGTAAAGACAAAAAAAGGATGGGACGCATTTTCCCATGAAGAGTCATCTTGGGGAATACCAAGAGTCACCAAGTGAAGACAAAAGAGTAAAGGCACAATTTCTCATGAAGGGACACTTTGAGGAATACGAAGAGTCACTGAAGATAAAGACAAAAGTGGGAAGGACGTTTTTGGTCATGAAGGGTCACCACATGACTTTTCAAATGCTTGGATATGAAGGGTCATCCAATATTGGCACCATTTTAGATGAGGATTGAAAGGTCACAAAGGGGGAAGGCCAAAGGTCATTTGGAAAGATATAAATAAAGGCTTGAGAAGCCATTTTTAAGATGGAAGATAGAGGTTGATTTGATATTGTAATATCTAGCTTAAAAGAGCAAAAGTGAGAGAGAGGAAAGAGATGTTGTATTGATCTATCATTTTTTGAGATAGCAACATTGAGAGATAGGTGTGTGGTATACATAAAGGGGTTGGTGCTCCTGTGGGTTGGTGCTCATGAATTGTTGTTGGGTTGGTGATCGATAAAGTGGTTGGTGCTCCTATGGGTTGGTGCTCATGAATTGTTGCTGGGTTGGTGCTCAGCAAAGGGGTTGGTGCTCATGAATAGGTGTTGGGTTGGTGCTCGGCAAAGGGGTTTGAAGCTCCTGTGGGTTGGTGCTCATGAATTGTAGCTGAGGTTTGTACTTGGCAAAGGGGTATGGTGCTCCTATGAGTTTTTTCTCATGAATATATTTGAGATTGATTCTCTATGGTTTTTCTCACATTGGGTTTCCATGTTATATCTGGTGTCTTTCTCTATCTTGTGTGATGTTTATTGTTTGAGTTTTATTGCATATCTTGAATGTTTGATTAAAGTGGAATTTGATAAAGGGAAATTTTTATAAGATATATAATATACTGATTCACCCCCCCCCCTCTTAGTATATTCTGTACTTAACATATATATGACACATCTCATTAAAGAGTGAAAATCCAAGTGACAACAAACTCCAATTCCAATGCAAACATTATATACTTTTTCCAATTCTTGAAAACATGCTTCTAGGAGGAGATATTTAGTATACTTATTTGTATTATTTTGGGTTTGGTTTCTTTAGGATTAAATAAAGGTTATTTTCATCAATTATAATCCCCTTTAAACTCTACATAGACCTTATGACTTATCATTATGGATTTGAATCTTCATTTTTTCTTCAAACCACCATCTTTCATGTAATGTAAGCTTCTCTTGCTTGAGAATGTCGACCTACAGGTATAAGACATGTATGTATGCATAATTTTAGGTCTATATTCACTCTCTTTTATCAATTTATTACATTTTTCTTAGTTATCAAGATCAATTTTCTTTGAAACCTCTCAAACTAGCTCCAAACACCTAGTTTTGCTTGCAAACACTAAATCGATGTTCTTTGGGACTATACCTTGTAAGTGCAATCAATAATGATCCTATGATTTTTGGTCCATTGACATATATATATAATATTCTTATATCCTAAACTCTAAGTAATCCAATACTCATTTCACCTGTATTTCCAATCAAAACTTTAAAAGTGCTTACCCATCAAACCTTCTTTATTGTCTTTGAAGATTATAGGTTCTTTTTCAACTATATATGCACTGAGTATGTGTTTATAACTATTTGGTGACCTTTTTAGAGCCTTGATAAATTTATTTTTAAATTAACCAAGATTTTCAAAAAAAATTCTCTTATATAAACATAAAACTATGCTTGCTGGACTGCTTAGTATGCATCTAAACTCCTTCCTTTCATAGTTGGTATTTGAAGTTTGTATATCAAGGCTTATTGAAATTTTGTAAAAGGGAATGAGGATATTATATTATTAATTTTATGATTCAATATACACTTTCATTGTAACCATTTGAGTACTTATGTTTACCTATAAGTCTAAAACTTATAGGTTGACAAAGCCTCTTTTTTGGCCTAGCTTTGATGAGAACGTTAGAGCCAATAGCTCCTAGGGTTTGTCACTTGGAATATTTATTTGAGGGATATTTTAGATAAAATTTTAATATATTTTCATATTTTTTAACCTATAATAGTAAATAACATTCATCCTTTCTAAGGACCATCTCAACCATACCTATAAGTTCACACAACCATTTGTGCATACATAAACATCCTTCCTTATTGAAGCTCATTTCCTCATTAATGTAAGAGGTATAATAAGATAATTTACATGAATTTTGGGAAGGTTATTAAATATTTTAAATTACAAACACAAATTATTCCATCTTCAATGAAGTCATAGCTTCAAAACCCTACCTACCACCATAAAAAAATAACAAAAACATAATGTTTTTGTCATTTTGATTACTCAAAAGTGTCAATTGATAGTGTAAGACGATGTGATAGGACTATTAAAACACATAAATATATATAAATACAATTAATTTTCATCCATTAATCTAAAAACTTGTTGAGATAAGAAAAACCTTGCTTGTGAGGCTGTATGACGGTTTTAAGCTACTTATTTTCTTAATGATTATTCATAAATAATATCCCTTAAATATTAAAAATAATTCATAAACTTTCAAGGGAATAAGGTCCCCTATATACCCCCAAGATCACTAGATCCAACTTTCTTTCCTCTTCATGAACTTAGCCCTTGAAAATGGCCTTTACTAGCTTGCAAAGAGGTCGATGGAGAAGATGGAATATTTGTTGGCTTCTCTAGATGTAAGAATGTTTTAAAAATAATTATTTGACTTTTAAAACCTATGATAAACTTTAAAACATTCATTTATTACCTGAAATGACCATATCCATGTTGAAAAAATGCCTTACGATCCCTTACCAAGTGTATTTCCACATTATATTTTGCTTTCTTGATCTTTGGAGGGTCCCAAGACTCATTGCACATTGAAAATGACCTAGATGAACATGTTTGAGGAGGAAATGGCCTTGTTATATCTTATAAAAATATTAGATACCTCAAAATACACTTGATTCTTCTTGTTTGCAAAGGCAACCATTACCTTAACTTCTCCAAATTTAACTTAACTTTTGCTAAACATGATATAATAATGTTTTCACCTTACCATATCATGTCTCTACAAACTCTCATACACCATAAGACATCATATCACCTTGGAGTTCAATACACCAATACTCCACCATGGGTTAACATACCTTAACCTTTGAAAAGTAACCTTAAACTTTGATATGATACCTTAACTTTGTCAAATTTACCTTAATCACTTCTAAGCACATGAATAAAACTAAAATAAATGATTATTTGATGACAAGATAAATTGACTTTAACCTAATACTAAGTAGAGCATCCTATAAGGCTTTGTAAGATGCTAAGGAAGACACACTACCTATCATATTTAGACTATTAATGACCAATACAAGACCTTAGATGGCTATCAACAAAGTTAGAAGCATAAGGAACAAAGTTTTGAATGATACTCCTTTATATTAGCCAAATTTGAACATCTTTAGATAATTCCTAGGATGAAATGCTTGATATGTATGTAAACCAATTGCCTTATACCTCCATTTGGATATGGAGTCACCTATCACTCAACCTTAGACTTGATTGGACCATGAACATGATTTCAAATGCCTTGAAACAAGGATAGATAATTGATGGTGCCTCCACCAACACATAACAATAAGAAATAAGGATGACACACACTCAACAAAGAATTAAAAAAAACATTATGTTACGAAGCACTTAGAGGAAAATGAAGATAATAAATAACTAATCTACCCTACACTTATCTATTCTAATAACCTGAGATAGCCCTAAAGAAAAGTATTAATTGATATAGCAAAGTATCTACCTTTTTCACCAAACTCATGTGATTATCAAGATTTATGTTAGCTAGGAGATAATAGAAGATAGATAGTTGTATGATGACCTTGACATATTTTTCTTCTTCAAAATCAACCTTATACACCTCCTCCATCGTTCTTGAAGCAAGAGTAATAAAAAATGTGTGTTTAGGCTGATCTTAGACATGTTTAAGCTCATCTTCATGTTGTGAAATGAACATGATAGGTAATTTATCCTCCTTGTTGGCTTCAAACTGAGATAAGTAGATGATAGTACATGCTCTTATAGTAGTATACACCTGATCAACTTTCACCATGTGACAAACCTTCATCTCTTCACAATAGAATTGATCATACATGATAGATTTATATGATGTTTTCAACATGCCTATAGAATTGGCTTCAAGAGGTGAAGCTTATTTCTCTTGAAGAGGTTAAGGCCAATAGAGGTTTGCCTAATCTTCTAAGAGTGAAAACATTTCTTCAAATAGACTAAGAATATGATAGCCTTCCTTGAAAAAATCAAACAACTCAAATTAAAATGTGGTAGCTTCTTGAACTGACAAACTTGGAGAGCTACCTTCTTCTCACTTGTTGGTTTGCTTGAAAAAATAATCTTCTTCAATCTATATTAGACCATAACCTCCCTCTATAAGAGTGTAACCTGCTCATGGGAATTCAAACAAGTCTTCTAACTGAACTTCACTTGGTTCTATCTCATTTAGACTTTCTTTTATCTTTATGAGAGCTGATATAGAGGTATTCACAATAAGAATTGAGAAGGAATTATGTTTGGTAACTATTTAATGATATTCTTGGGGCTTAAAACAATATTTAGACACTTCCATTGAATCCTTATGAGCTACTTATTCTACTACAATAACCTAATCAAAACTTTGTTCACATTGAGAAAGTCCATCTCTTTTAACATCTACTATCACTTGATCAACTTGTACTCCATTAATATCACCTTTCTCTTCATCTTCAAAGACTAATTTGCTTCTCTCTTCACTTATAGATGCAACTTGACCTTCCTCATTGGGCACCCATAGAACATATTATTATTTAAGGATGGGATTCTCAAACTCATAAACAAGGTTTGGACTTTTGAGATCAATGAAATTATAATTCTTCTTCTTCCATTCACTAATCAATCCTTCAACTCTTAATATGCTTTGATATTCAACCTTATCAACAAGGACTTATTTTTAATTTTAATGATTTCTTTGATTGACCTCCATGATGGTAAGGTTTTAGGTTTTTGGGGAGGGATGGGTGGCATTTGAATAGGCCAAGGTTACTCTTTGGCCTTAATTTCTAAATCTAGGCATTTTTCATCTTTCTTCCCCCATGATTCAACCATTTTCTTCCAACTTTGAAATTTGAACTTGGGAGCTTCCTCTATAAGGTGTGTTGTAAATTGAGGGATGGATGAAGGGCTTGGGAAGCCTACCAAATTTCTTGGCATGACCTCTAACCCATCTTTATTCTTATAATTTTTTATGGGCATGGGAGGAGGTTCTTGAGAAAAATATTGTATAGGCATAGGATCTCATTTAGCTTCAAATTTTTGATGATATATTGTAGCTTGGATAAGGTTTGGAACAAAATAAGACTAACCTAGGATTGGAGAGGGTAATTGAGGTTTATGGGATTAGAATTATTACTTATCCCATCTTGTTAACCTATCTTCCATGCATTGAATTAAATATCTTATTCATATCCTTTCATTGGTTAGGACATGTTTATTTCCTTCCTCAAAAGTTTCCCACTCACTCCTTGAAAATTGTAATGAGTACCTTAGATTTTAAATGAGATGAATAGGGATAACTTGGACAAGATATACTCTTTTATCCATCTTTCTCATTACTATCTCATTTATTAGGATTCCCATGAGTACCTAAGAGTCTTGATCTTTATTGGATTGATCTTGCCTAGATATATAATCCTCTTTGTACCTTAACTCTTGATGATGGTAAGCTTGATAAGACTGATATGAAGGTTGAAAAGCTTGATAAGGTTAATGATAAAGGGAATAAGGATAATAATCTTGATATCAAAGTTGGTCATGTTGATATCTAGAGTCATATAAAGGGTAAGTAAGATCACTATAATACTACTATGGATCAACATAGGGCTGATATGGCTCATTATGTTATTTCTAAGGATCAACATGCTACTAGAAAGGATACACGGGCTTGATATGACTCACCAACTTGAATAAAATTAAAATCCACTCCAAATTTAGCCATGAAAATTCATGGGAAAGGAAAAATACAAATAATCCTATT